>JASDDO010000019.1:301506248-302057565 GCA_030015575.1 Agapanthus africanus
ATTATTAAATCAACACTTGATTCAATAATCTGGTTATATCATATATAACCAACTAATATCATTTATATGTATATCACATTATCGAATCAACACTTGATTCAATAATCCGGTCATATCACATATAACCGACAACTTTCAATATACTTTATCAAATCAACACTTGATTCAATAATCCGGTTATATCACATATAACCGGCCAGTATCAAAAATATATATATACAAATAACATATCATTGAATCAACACTTAATTCAACAATCCGGTTATATCACAAATAACCTAACCGATATCATATATCGTAAGATTAGAATACGGTATCACATACTCGTATTCAATCAAGCTCCCGAACATATCTCCATATGTGCCCTACTTCATTTCGCTTGAGCTAGGAACCTCTGTGTGGAACTCTAAAAACTCGTCAATACACCAGCAGTAAGTAATGATCATATCAGTCACCCACAAGCCGTCAACGGTACTAGCTGGACGTAACGGCTACCTAGGTATTGAGCGAATAGAAGATCAACAAGCAAGCTTGTCTAAACTCCCGCAAAGCCTATAAGCAACACTTACCGTACAGTCTGGTCTCTTCATCTGATCGCATATCAAGTCTAGGGGTGGAATCGTCAGACCCCAGTAATTTGATAAGTCATGCCGATGTGTGGCCTATAACCGTTCGAGAAACTACTAATAACACTTACCAGTAAATCTCATCAGCCCTGGCCAGGGACTTGCTGTTATAGCCAATCGAGCATAGCGCAACATCAACTCCCTATACCAGGAGAGACGAAACCCCTCCTATCGTTCATTGCCTCCATGTGACTCGGGACTGTACCCAAAATCCACCTGTTTGCACGACTCCTTTGAGCCGTGCTAGGGAGGAAATAAAAGCATAGTGGGAACCACACAAGACTCTATGAAGATCTCGGGTCTACAGACTAACCTGTACCAGTGTCACCTGAAAACCGCTATCTGACGATAGGTATGGTACCAACTAGGAGTTCTTGGCGAGTCCTGTTCGGTGTACCCATTCTCTAATGAACACCTGTGTACAATCTTTGATGTCAAACACCAATGGTTGTGTGATCAACCATCACCCTCATATAGGGTCAAGAAACATACACATTAGTCTACTCTGGAATATTGATGCCATGTCTCGATATCCCCTCGACTAGGAACTGTTAAAGGATGTGCTTGTGGACTACTCAAGCCCCACTAGTATGATCTGCATCATAGTCCTGGTAATCAAGCCAACATCCTAAGGGCTTTATCAACATGTATCAGAGAGACAGTATAATAATACTAATATACATGTTAAGATAAAGAGCAACCAGATAGCATACTATCATGTCAAGCAAGAAAGTCCTTTATATATATGTCCAAGCATCCACTATATCATACAATTATAGCCTCTAGGGCATACATATTCCTAATAATCTCCCACTTGCACTAAGGCCAATTGTTGTAGTATCTTATACCCAACATCCCAAAAAGTCTCTCAAATTGCATCTGGGGAGGGCCTTTGTGAGTGGATCCGTTGTGTTATCCTTCGTGTCAACTCTCCTGACCTCGATCTCCCGGCGATCAACTATCTTCTGGATCAGGTGATACCGTCTAAGAATATGTCTGGATCGCTGATAGGACAGGGGTTCCTTGGCCAAAGCCACAGCTCCATTGTTATCACAATACAAAGGTATTAGATGCTCAATGGATGGAACCACACCAAATTCGGCTATAAACTTCTTCATCCAGACAGCCTCTTTGGCAGCATCATTGGCAGCGATGTATTCAGCCTCCATCGTCGAGTCTGCCACGGTATCTTGCTTGGAACTCTTCCAACATACCGCCCCTCCATTGAGGGTAAAGAAAAAACCCAAGACCGACTTAGTGTCGTCCTTATCACTCTGGAAGCTCAAATCGGTAAAAGACTCCACTTGGAGTTTTCCGTTACCATACACCAAGAACATCTCTTTAGTCCTTCTCAAGTACTTAAGAATGTTCTTCACAGCTGTCCGATGCTTCTCCCCGGGATCTGATTGATACCTACTTACCACACTAAGTGCGTAAGCTACATCCAGTCTGGTACATAACATCGCGTACATGATTGACTCAACTGCAGAAGCATAGGGCATCCCTTGCATGCGAGCCCTCTCCAAATCAGTCTTGGGAGACATCCCTTTGGAGAGAGTGATTCCTAAGCAAGCGGGTAAATTACCACACTTAGAATCTTCCATACTAAACCTCTTTAGTATGGTGTCAATGTATCTGGATTGGGACAATTCCAACATCCTCTTAGATCTATCTCTATAGATCTTAATCCCCAGGATGTATGAGGCATCACCTAGATCTTTCATGGAGAACTTTAGTGATAAGAAGAGCTTGACCGAGTGTAGTATAGGAACATCATTTTCTATCAAGAGTATGTCATCCACGTACAATACGAGGAAGACAACATTACTCTCTACAACCTTCTCGTATATACAAGGTCCATCTACATTTTTGATAAAGTCAAACTCTTTGAGTGCTACATCAAAACAGATGTTCCAACTCCGCGATGCCTGCTTTAATCCATAAATTGATTTAAGCAGCTTGCATACCTTTCCGCTGCTCCCACTTTCTACGAAGCCCTCTGGCTGTGTCATGTACACACTCTCTTCTAAATCACCATTTAGAAAAGCGATCTTGACGTCCATCTGCCAGATTTCGTAGTCATGGTATGCAGCAATGGAAAGTATGATCCTGATGGACTTAAGCATAGCCAATGGAGAAAAGGTTTTATCATAGTCGACACCTAGTTGTTGACGAAACCCTTTTACTACAAGTCTAGTTTTGAAGGTCTCAACCTTTCCATCTACACAAAGTTTCTTCTTAAAGGTCCACTTGCTCTCGATGGGTTTTACCCCTTCAGGAGCAACTTCCAAAGTCTATACTTTATTGGTGTACATGGATTCCATCTCAGATCGCATAGCATCCAGCCATTTCACAGAGTCTCCACTTGTGATGGCTTGCTCGAAACTAGTTAGGTCATCATCTTCCATGATGCAATCCTCGCTCCCACTATCTATGAGAAAACCATAGTATCTCTCAGGTGGATGAGGAACCTTACTAAATCTGTGAAGTAGCTGAGGTTCGTCGGGGACTATTGAATCCTCCGATTCTACCAAATCATCAGTTATAGTTTGTGCAGCTGGAACTTCTTCCAGTTCTACCTCATTAGCACCAATTTCTTTCACAAGAAACTCCTTTTCTAAAAAGGTGGCATGTCGAGAAACGAACACCTTATGTTCCTCAGTGTGGTAGAAGATATACCCTCGTGAATGCTTAGGATATCCTACAAACTTGCACAGAACTGACCTTGCCTCGAGCTTGTCCGGATTTTGTGTTTTAACGTAAGTCGGACAGCCCCATATCTTAATAAAATTAAGACATGGTATCTTCCTTTTTCATATCTCATATGGAGTGGTGGGCACGGATTTGGTCAGAACTATATTCAATAGGTATGCAGCTGCCTCAAATGCAAAACCCCAAAAAGAAATAGGTAACTCAGCAACGCTCATCATAAAGCGCACCATATCTAATAGGGTGTGATTTCTCCGCTCCGAAACACTATTGTGATGTGGTGTATACGGAGGAGAAAGCTGAGAGAGAATCTCATTCTCTTTTAGATAGTCTCGGAATTCCATGCTCAAGTATTCTCCTCCCCGATCAGATCGAAGGACTTTAATACTTTTACCTGTCTGGTTCTCTACTTCGCACTTATATTCCTTGAATTTCTTAAAAGCTTCAGATTTGTGTTTCAACAAGAACACATGTCCGAATCTTGAGAGATCATCGGTGAATGTAATAAAGTACGAGGAACTATTCCTGGCATATGTAAACATAGGACCGCATACATCACTATGTATCAGTCCCAATAGTTCAGTAACTCTTTGTCCGTGTCCAGTAAACGGAATTTTGGTCATCTTGCCTTTAAGACATGACTGTCAAGTTTTATAAGATGTAAATTCGAACAGATTCAAATGTCTATCTTTGTGCAACTTCGCTAGTCTTGTCGCATTGATATGACCAAGTCTACAATGCCACAAGAAGGATTCATTCATTTCTGAACTTTTCCTCTTGTGTGTGTTCTGTATGTTTAGAACTGTAGTTTGATTTAGAACGTATATACCGTTATACAACGTACCAAACCCAATCAACACTTGATTTAAGAAAATGTTCATAACATTTTTCTCTAGTACAAATTTGTATCCTTCTTTAATTAATAAAGAAATTGATATTATATTGCACATCATTTTTGGTACGAAATAACAGTCGCTCAGGATCAATGTATTACCATTTGGTAATACAAGGTGATATTCGCCAACTGCTTTGGCTGCAACAATTGCACCATTCCCTACTACGAGAGACTTATCACCCTTTCCCGGTTCTCTACTTCTTCTTAACCCATGTAACATATTACATATGTGGGATCCTGATCCGGTATCCAATACCCAGGATGTAGAGCATACGGAGAAACAGTTCTCGATAACGAACACACTCGAAGAAGATGCATCATCATGCTCTTTCTTCATTCGGGTTGCAAGGGAATCCTGATATTCCCATATTCTTTACTCAGAGTTATGACAATCATAAGAAAAATCGGAACCAACGTTCCCCAGCTCAGTATAATAAGCGGGTTCGGTGAATACATCCATATTATTATCTTGATTAAGGCGTGTCACGGTCGCTACCTGGAGAGAGAGAGAAGAAAACACTTTAGCGTGCGCTCTTGCAAGATTAGATTGGTTATTATCTTATCTAATCAGGATGGCTCCCACTGTTTTTATCAAATCTTCCTTCAAACCCTAAAAGGTAAGAGTAGCCGGGATTAATTACACCCTACAAGTTCGCTAATCGGTCAGCCAGGCAGGTATTAGTACTCCGAGAGAGTCTCCCCATGCTTTCGCATGGAACTAATTAAATAACCTCGTTTCCGCAAGGGCATAACTCCGTTAACACCTTTCTTAGACACCTACTGGATTAGCTAATTGTAAAGTGGAAAACTCTCTCAGGAGTAAGTCTTACTCGCAGTGGGTATTAGGATCCAACTATCTCATAGAATGTATGCAATCTCATTGCAAATTTAAACACTTGAAATTCCCAATATCTTTTTTTACCCCTAACGTCCTATGACCTTGACGGAGGCCACTAAACCATTGGCCGCTAGTCAAGTTCAACCCGTACATTTTATGATTGAATTAAACCCACACGCACAACCCTTGGCGGAGGCCAACAAAATCGTACGACTACCCTAATCCACACATCATATACGGCAGATAAACACTAATTAGCTACCGTACACTACGCCTTGACGAAGGCCAACAAACATAGCACGAATACTAAATAGTCCTTATCTGAAATGACGGAGGGTTACGACAGGTTTTCAAGAAAACCTTTAGCGTAATGAACTTGATATCGTTGTAGAATCGAGTAATTTGAAAAGGAATGGTTTAAGCTCCGCTTTTAAAATTGAGTAGTTTTCAAAATAAACCGAGTGGGTTGTAGCATTTGCTAGTTTTTCTAAAGAGGTCACTCCTGGTGAAGGGATCTAGACTCTTTCCTCATCGAATGAGGTGCTGGATATTCATCAAAGAATACCACTATGCAAAGTAACAACTAGAGCTACTTTTTTGAAAAATTTGATTCTATAACATCTTTAGGTTTCTTTTCTTTCATTAATCTCATTAATGACGTCCCATCATTTATATTTCCTAAACATCACAGAAGAAACGAAAATAGAATGTACGCTTATGCCATCCGCATTCGCCACGGGGCCCCGTCATGCACCGTTAGGTTACTTAACTAACGGCAGAGCGGGGGCTGGACTAGCCCGGGTGCAAAACATAAGCAGCATTTATTATATATATCATATATATAGTATTCGTCTCACGCTGTTATATGATCATATCACAAAACTCAGGCAGAAGAAACAAACATATGAAATATTGGATATACTAGGAGGTTCGTGTTTTAAATTAAGCCAGTAATGAAAAACACGGATTCCACGGACGTGATGAATGGCCAAACCCACATCACTAGACCCCTACAAGAGCGACAAGCAACCCTCTCAATTCTAGAGTTAGGAGACCCGGTCTCGACTCCTCGAGATGGTCTCCCACTGGACTCAAGAACCCGATCACTTGTGCTCCCCGTCTTGGGTCTATCCTAATGCAGAAAAGTAAATAATATATATCAATGGTGACATCATCCTCAACCCGGAAGTGTCCTGATAAAAGAATATTACATATAATTTATTATATGAATGAAAATAGAAAAACTCTCATCTCACGTAAAAAACCTCGGCTATTCAATCACGACGATCCAATATAATATATCACAGCAACACATAATATCACATGTCATCAACGTAAGTAAATATGCGTATCCCGAATGTCGTAGACGTATAGCAACGAGATCTGGGATACCCCACATATTACACTTACGATCGCAGAAAAGAAATGAAAACTACAATAATTAGAATCCGCATAAACCTTAGACATCATAAATCCGGAATATCTCATATTCCGAATTTCATGCCTAACCCTATAAACCTTGTATTTTAGTCTCAAATTGAAAACACTTTTCGTTAACTTAATCGGGCAATTCAACAAGATTCCCGACTATCTGATCGAATACTCGTCGGGAACTTTAGTAGATGGCCGCACCCCCGATCCCGTCGACGAATGCACTTAGGTGGAACACCGTGGCCGCAAGTACCCGAGTGGATGCTATTGGCAACGGGGTTCTCCTACAGTCACTTGGTCGGGGTTATAGGGCGTGGCTATCTAGTAGTGTTTTCCGGCGAGTGTTCGCATACTATACGCAATTGCGACGGAGTTTTGATCCGAATCAAAATTCCGTGGCAATCGATGAACAGAGATTAAAACACTAGATTTACCAATTGTAACAACCGAGTTCATTTATACCAATTCCAGTTCCCGTATTTATTATATCTGTGGTATTTTATTGATTTATCGTATTTGAGTGCGAATGGTATTTTACATTTTACATTGCACTCGACCCGACCCGCTTGCTTGAACTTGTTTGATTCATATTTATAGATTACCTTGACTTGTTACGTAGACACGTGCATCTCATGATTACTGCATATTGGCATTTCATCTGACATCGCACATTTAATCATATAACATTTTAGGTCATGTAAAATAAATTAAAATTGCATTTCATAGCCTGCATAATATCCCTAACCCCGTGGTAGTGTCCGCGCATTTTGTTCTCGTCCCGTTCAGTGAAACGGACGTGTTTGGATGACTACGCGCACGTACGTGCATCCGTTCTTGGGGGTATGCATTTTTATTAACTGAGCATTCATTTTAAATTTTGAAAGTCGCATATATTTTTCGTATTTTAAATCTGAAATTTTGGACCCGACCCGAGCGCGTTTTGGAATATTTTTACATCTTGCTAAAATTCTAATTATTTAAAATTTTAAATTTTGTTTTAAAAATTTATTTAACAGTTCACAGCTTTTCTTTAAACAAACGAAAATCTTTTAAAATTTTTTTAAATCTTTTCCCCAACTGCTACAGCTTTTCCCCAGCTCTCTCCTCTCTGGCTTGTGGGCCCCCACTCTTTTCTCTCTTTCTTTTCTTTTTCTCTTTCTCTTTCTCTCTCCTTCTCTCAGCCGCTAATATCTTTCTCTCTCTCCATCTCATAATCCCTTCTCTCTTCTCTCTTTCTCTCTCCATCATATAATGCCAACTTCTTTCTCCTCCCCTCTCTCTCTCCTCTCGGTCTCTCCGTATCTCTCTCATCTCGCACTCCTTCTCTCTCTTATCGCGATCATTGTGCGTGATCCCGTCACCTCCCTCATATCTCATCACCTCCCTCCTTCAAAAAAAAATTTCTTTTCTCTTCTTCTCTTTCACTTTTAACCCCGAGCCTCCATCGCTTAAACCCATCGCCAAGCCTTTCTCCTCGAAACCCTAACCCTATCTTCATCGCCTCTCTTCCCTCAACCTCTCCTCCTCCTCATCTCCATCTTCCTCTTCTTCTTTTCCTTCCAAACCCTCGCCTGCATACCCACTGCGCCATCGCAGAACCCATCACCACCACCTCTCCTTCGCCGCCGATCATCCCTCGCCACCACCATCATTCTTCTCTCTTCTCCTTCCTCTCTCCTCTGTCTTCTCCCTTCACAGATCCCTACACATTCCTACACTAAGAAAAACCCAGTAACCTAAACCCTAACCGAAACCCTAACGCCAAACTAACTCGCCGGAGCTCCGTTCATCACCGTCGACATCTCCACCCCCTCTCTGCAAACCCTGTAAGCATCCCTCTCCTTCTCAATCTCTTCTCCTCTTCCCTTTCTTCTCTTTCTCTTTTTCTTTCTTTGCTTTTCTTTCTTTATTTCTCTGTCTTTGTAGTTCGCCAGAAACCAGGCGTGACGTCGACGATCCCAACAACCTAGTGAGCGTACCTGACTTGTGTGATCGCCCTGGTGCGTTGTTTGGATCCGTTCCGTGTACCGTGCGCGCGTCGCGACTTTTCGCCGACGTGAGACGTTCCGTACACCCGTTTCTTGATCCGTCTAGGCAAGTAAATCTTGCTACATGCTATTTAAATTATTATATACTTATTTAAATACATATTAAACCTGTTGTTTAAATCTAGTGCCTCATATTTCATTTTAACATTTCGATGTTCCATTTATATCATTTTAGATCTAGAATATGAAAACATATCTTGTTGCATATTAGATTACAATACACTGTACCCATATCCAATATTTATATCACATAGTGCCTATTTATACATCCCATAGTACCATTTTATAATTTGTAACTTTTTGAATACCCGTTTGCATCCATCTCGTCTAGTGTATATATAATTGCATTCATAGATCATATAATACATAATAGAGTGATATTAACATTCCATATTTGATAAAGTGTATTTTAATTAGTGTTGGAACTATAACTTTAACCCTAATCGATAACTGTGCGTCCATATGTTTTAATCTATACCTATTTTGCATACCACGTCACATTATTCTATTTTATTGTTACATTGGTACCTCATACTTGTTTTCGTGTACCCATGCTTAGTATAATTTGATTATGAGTACCCACGTGATACTTGTGCACCCCCTGACATGACCTGATACACTATTACTTGACACGACTTGATACCGTGCACTTCTTGACATGATTGGATTTATATACACTATCTGACTTGACCTGATGTACCATATCTTGACCTGTTACCTGATCTTATTACTAATGCCAACAACCTTGACATGTTGTCCCTACGGACATTTCCTGTTGTCTATCCAGACAAACCTGTACCTGCTTGATCCTGTGTTGGCATTAGCTCCAGATTTATTAATACCTGACTTGAACACATAACTTGGGGGTATGGGGAAATCAATGATGAAACCTGACTTGTAACTCGACAGTTCGATACCTTTACTGATCATTCTTACGGGCTAGGCCAGCCCCGGGATGATGCTGCTGACATCATTCGTCGTTACATACTACCCTTTTACTGCCTTGCGGCACGTCTCGGATTCAGCCCGAGAGTCTTAGACCGTAATCCCGGGCACGCACGGGTTACTATTGAGTTACATCGATGATTCATCAAATTGATTTCAATGACTTGAGAGTAGTTAACACAGTAGACCAGTTTAGATTACCCACTGCACACTACCCTTCACTGTCTTTATTTATATTGTTGTTTTACCATTCACGCTTATACCTGCATGTATCGCTACACCTGTTTATATTATTGCTTGATATTATGACGCACTGACGTCTAGGTTTTGCATGGCCCAGATTCTTTACCTTTGCTACAGGTCGAGCAGGAGTATTTCAGTCAGCAGGCCGAGCAGTGAGGACTTGCTAGTAGTTAGTTTATTTTTCCTCTCAGTATTTCCATTCCTGATGTGAGCCCGCATTATGGGACGTACATTCCAGTTTATTCCTGTATTGGATCTTTTTGCTTCCGCATTATTTTATTCTTGACTCGTTATTCTGGCTTATGGACATATATTAGATAGTTATTATTATTGTTCTTAATATCTCTACAGCCGTAATGTGACTGTGGAAGGATATTTCCTATCCACAGGTAGTATGGTTGGCTATGTCACGTGCCTATCTTAGCGTACTCGGGGAAGCGGGGCGTGACACCAATTATAAACTACTTTTCACAAAACTAATTTAATATGGATTCCAACTATTGTATCACATATCATAATAAACCCCAAAACGATATTAAAATTACGACTACGAAATACTCCAAATTGCTCCAACTAAAAAGATAACATCACATGCAATCTTGGCTAAACAAACATAACTTGAAACCCTAAAACCAAGCTAACAGAAAACTAAAAAAATACGAGACCAAAACATGTATAGAGGGCCGGCCAGGCCGGTCATTTTGGTGTTCTCGCCGGCCAAATTGTTGAATCATGGTCTCGTTTTTCTTCAGTGCTCTAATTACATATCATGTAACATTCTGCACTTGTTTAAAAAAATTCAGAGGAAGTTTTAAAATCGACAGAAACTTAGGTTTTAGGTTTCGGTTTTAGGAGTTGTTTCGGTTTCGTAATTCTAACACATCGTCTAATGCTCTATCTTGGCTCTGATACCATAAAAGTGTGTCTTAGCACCTCTATTAGGTTTCCACACGCATCAAGTATGCAATTTTAAAAAATCTAGAGGTCTAAGCTACACTAACCAAGAATCGAACTAGAGAATTAGGGTTTCTAAGCATGTAAACAAGTTTTACTCTAAGTGAATAAGGAATACAACCTTTGTAGACTGATCCTTCACTTCTAAAGCTCCGAGTAGTAGTCCTTTAGCTCCAAGTAATGGTCCCTAGAACTCTTCTTAAGCTCCACTTGGTGAAAGGAACGAGCTTACTTCGTCGTCTTCGTGGCCGAAGATGATCCATCTTGAAGTTACTCCAACTCAAGCTACATCTTCACTAATCAAGAAATTAATGAAGCAAACAAGCTAATCTTATGGGCTAGATGAGAGTGAGTTAATGAAGTTGTTAGGAATATGTATGCCCTAGAGGCCATTATTGTATGATATAGTGGATGCTTGGACATATATAGAGGATTATGTTGCTCGACATGATAGTATGCTATCTGGTTGCTCTTTATCTTAACATGTACACTTGTATTATTATATTGTCTCTCTGATATATGTTGATAAAGACCTTAGGACGTTTGCTTGACTACCAGGACTATGATGCGGATCATACTACTGGGACTTATGTAGTCCATAAGCACATCCTTTAATTTTTCCTAGTCGAGGGGATATCGAGACAGGGTATCGATATTCCAGAGTAGACTAGTGTGTACGTTTCTTGACCCTGTAGGGGGCGATGGTTGATCCCATAACCATTGCGTTTGAAATCAAAGATTGTACACAGGTGCTCATTAGAGAATGGGTACACCAAACAGGACTCGCCGAGAACTCCTAGATGGTACCATACCTATCGTCAGATAGCAGTTCTCTAGTGACACTGGTATAAGTTAGTCTGTAGACCCGAGATCGTCATAGTGCCTTGTGTGGTTCCCACTGTGCTTTGATTTACTCCCTACCACGGCTCAAAAGAGTCATGCAAACATGTGGATTTTGGGTACAGTCCCGAATCACATAGAGTCAGTGAGCGATAGGAGGGGTTTCGTTTCTCCAGGTATTGGGAGTTGATGTTGCGCTATACTCGATTGGCTATAACAGGAAGTCCCTGGCCAGGGCTGCAGATGAGATTTACAGGTAAGAGTTATCAGTAGTTTCTCGAACCGTTATGAGCCATACATCGGCATGACTTATCAAGTTACTGAGGTCTGATAATTCCACCCCTAGACTTGATATGCGACATATCAGACGAAGAGACCGGACTGTACGGTAAGTGTTACTTATATGCTTCATGGGAGTTTGGACAAGCTTGCTTGTAGATCTTCTATTCGATCAATACCTAGGTAGCCATTACATCCAGCTAGTACCGCTGACGGCTTGTGGGTAACTGATGTGAACATTACCTACTACTGGCGTATTGACGAGTCTTTAGAGTCCCATACAGAAGTTTCCTAGTTCAGGCGAAACGAAGTAGGGCACATATGCTGATATGTGCGGGGGCCTGATTAAATACGAGTATGTGATACCGTATTCTAATCTGGCGGTTATTTGATATCAGTTAGGTTATATGTGATATAACCGGATTATTGAATCAAGTGTTGATTTGATAATGTGATACACAGATAAATGGTATTAGTAGATTATATGTGATATAACCGGATTATTGAATCAAGTGTTGATTTAATAATATGATATATATTTATATTTGATATAATTATATATTAACTAATATTATTGCTCACTGCTTATTTTGTTTATATATATTAATATATATATATATATATATTAAAATAAGCATGGTTGAATTTCTATTTTGTGAAAATAGAAATGATGATGTGGAAAATGAGAAATGGGGCAAGGCATGGCTTTTATATTTATTTATTCATTTGTATTCACTATTGAAGTATGAGAGCAATTTATTATTGGAATAAATTGTATGCTTCAATAAATGAACACAAGGGGTAAGCCATTCTTTACTTGAGTTTCTACACTTGTGTTTTTTCCTCACTTGAGCTCATATGATGAGTTCTCCTCTCTAGATCTCTCCATCTTCTTCATCATTCACCTCCAAGCTCAATCCCTTACATGAGTTGTGAAACCTTGAGCTTGTGAGAACTCTAGTGAGTTTTGAACCCCTACTTCACCATCCTACACTCGATTAGCAATTTAGTGTAGTGTGTTTCCTTTACTAAAGAGTTTAGTGAAGAGATAGTTTGGATTAGCGGAGTTTCGGGTGGATCATGTTCGGCGCGAAGATCGCAAAGGAAGATCGATCCAACTTCAAGTGGAGCCTAGTGGAGTCATAGGGACTACTACCCAGAGCATTTGAAGAGAAGGACACGATCTACAAAGATTGTTGCCTCATTTCTCTTAGTGTAAAGTGTATGATATCAACATATAAACCCTAATCATCTAGTTTGATCTTTAGTTAGTGTAGCTTAGCATCCCAAATTTTTAAATATAGCATACTAGATGCTTGTGAAAACCTCATGGTGGTGCTAGGATAGACTTTCATGGTATCAGAGCCAAGCTAGAAGATTATACGATGTTCATAGAATTGCGAAACCGAAACGACTCCGAAAACCGTAATCTAAAACCCTATTCTCTGTCGATTTCAAAATGATCTCTGAATTTTTTTTAAACAAGTGCAGAATGTTACATGTGATACAACTAGAACATCAGAGAAAAACGAGCACAAAACTTGGATGTTTGGCCGGCGAGAATGCCAAAATGGCCAGCGTCGCCGGTTATAGAATGTTGTATTAGGCTCGTTTTTGTTTGGTTTTCTGTAGTGTTGGGTTTAGGGTTTCATGTTACTGTTTGATTAGCCCAGTTGGCATGTGATGTTAACTTTTCTATTGGGGCTATTGGGAGTATTTCGTATTCGCAATTTTAACGTCGTTTCGGGTTTAAGTTCGATATGTGATACAATATCTTGAATTCACATTTAATTAGTTTTGTGAAAACTAGTTTGCTAATTGTAAATCTAGCATGTTAGTCTCTATTGATCGATTGCCATGAATTTTTGATTCGGATCAAAACTCCGTCGCAATCGCGTATTGTACGCGATCATTTAGTCGGGAATTTTGTTGAATTATCCGACTGCTTATTGAAAATAGTTTTCAGTTTGAGACTAAAATGCAAGGTTTATAGGTTAGGCATGAAATTCGGAATATGAGATATTCGGGGTTTATGATGTCTAAGGAAAATGTGGATTCTAATTATTGTAGTTTTTCATTTCTTTTCTGCGACCGTAAGTGTAATATGTGGGGTATCCTAAATCTCGTTGGTATATGTCAACGACATTCGGGATACGCATATTTACTTACGTTGATGACATGTGATGTTATGTGTTGCTGTGATATGTTTTATTGGATCGTCGTGATTGAATAGCCGGGGTTTTTTGCGTGAGATTAGAGTTTTTCAATTTTCATCCATGTAATCAATTGTATGTAATATTCTTTTATTGGGACACTTCCGGGTTGAAGATGATATCACCATTGATGTATATTATTTACTTTTCCGCATTAGGATAGACCCAAGGCAGGGAGCACAAGTAACCCGGTTTTGGGTCTAGTGGGAGACCATCTCGAGGAGTCGAGACCGGGTCTCATAACTCTAGAATTGGCAGGGTAGCTTGCCGCTCTCGTAGAGGTCTAGAAATGTGGGTTTGGCTATTCATCACGACCGTGGAATCCGTGTTTTTCATTAGTGGCTGAATTTAAAACACGGACCTCCTAGTATATCCAATATTTCATATGTTGACTTCTGCTGCTTGGTTCTGTGATGTGATCATATAACTGTGTGAGACGAATGCTATATATATATATATATATATATATATAAAATAAACATTGCTTATGTTTGCACCCGCGCTAGTCCAGCCCCCGCTTTGTCGTTAGTTAAGTAACATAACGGTGCATGACGGGCCCCGTGGCGAATGCGGATGGCATAAGCGTACGTTCTATTTTCGTTTCTTTTATGTGATGTTTTGTGAAACATAATTGATGGGACTTTATTAATGAGATTAATGGAAAGAAAAGAAACCTAAAGATGTTATAAAATCAAATTTTTTTTAAAAGGTAGATCTAGTTCTTGCTTTGCATAGTGGTATTCCTTGATGAATATCCAGCACCTCATTCGATGAGGAAAGAACCGAGATCCCTTCACCGGGAGTGACCTCTTTAGCGAAACTAGCAAATACTACAACCCACTCAGGAAGAACATGTGTTAGATATGAAGCACTCGGTAATCAACGATAAAAGAAATGCATTTAAATAAACATTTTATTTTACAGGAAAGAGATCACCAAACACGGATAAAAAATACAAGGGTTTACAAAACTATAAACAAAGTTTTCTAAAGCCCTCTCAGCCTTCTCCACCATATCGAAGCGGCGATCTTTGTGAAGAGTCGCTCCCTATCGGTCAGTGTCGTGCTCATCGGCGAAAGCAGACATGATGGCCTGCTGAGCCTGTATCTGGCTTAGCAACTGAACAAAGCGATCCTTCAAAGGCTTGGTAATCAAACGTGCCTCATGAAAGCACTCGATCTTGCCATCCGCTGTGTCGAGCATCGCCGAAATCATCTTCGCTGGATAATGGGAGATGTCATCGAGCACGGACAGGAAGATCATCCGGAGCCAAATGGAGCCGATGGGAAAAGGAGATCCTCTACGAGTCAGGAGCTCGTACATCACCGTGTCGCATTGGTCATCCATGGGAACGGGATTCACCAAGCGTGCGGCAAAACAAGGAACAATTTTCTCGATAGGCACCTTCCATAGTTGCCGACGAGCATGTAGACGATTGCAAGCCATGACTCTTGATCTGTTAAAATGGTTCTTTCCTTGTGAAAGAGAAGAAGAAAATTGATTCAGATTATAAAGAGAAGCATTTAAGTCTAGGCACAGAAAATGTTGTGCATGGTGGAACTATTTCCAAAATCTGACAAAAAGAAGGCATTGGAAAGGAAAGAGTTGCCTCAGGAAAATCAGAGTAAGAAGGTGGAACGATTCCCTCGTATAATAAGGCAGTGCCTCATGTGAAGTACACGTGAGCACCGGCGCTAGTTTTTTTAGGATTAAATCTTATAACAGCGCCTCACGTGCATAACACGTGAGCGTCGGTGCTAGTTGTTTTAGGATTAAATCCTATAGCAGCGCCTCACGTGCATAACGCGTGAGCGTTGGTATTAGTTTTTTTATATAGGATTAAATCCTATAACAGTGTCTCAAGTGAAGCACGTGTGAGCGTTGGCGTAAAAAAGGCTTTGTCATTCATGCTTCAAAGAAATTTATACATTGGTAATGAGGATGATAACAAAAAAAACATCATCAAAGGTCAACAATGGCAAGACGCTAAATTCCGGACATGGATTCTCAAACTTAAAGGCAAGTTTGAGTAAAGCTCTCCTAGCCTCTTTGATCATCTTCTTCTGCGTCCTCTCCCGAATACAAGCTTCGGGATCCCCGCTAATATTTTCCATTCTCTGGTACGCGGATAGTATCACTTTTTGTTGGAAGACACGATGCAAAACAGCGACAAGATCATCTCTTCGCTTCTTCGAGATCAAGCCCATCAAATATACTGAATGCACCTTGTCTTCAGCGTCATCAAGTGCCTCGAGCGGTATAAGCTCATCAAGCTCAGGAAGCGCTTCCCAGATCGATCTAACGATAATCTTCAAAAGGGCAGAACGGCAAGGGAGCAATCGATCGTTGTGATCATCAAGGCAACGCATTACCTCATCGCATTGGATATCAATATACTCCTGGCCTTGAAAGCGACCTTGTATGTGGATTTCTTCATAAGAGACAATTTCCTCAATATCGTATAGATGATCAGCCATGGTACCTGAAAAGAAACCCGGTGAAAAGTTAGCAATAAAAAAACGCTAGTATCACTAATCTTAAAAAGCTGGTGGACCCCACAGAATCAAGATGGAGGCTCCTTAATGATTGGAACATGTGCCCAATGGAGAAATCTAAAAGGATTCTCTATGGCTGTTTTTAATAATAAAATTTTAGAGTTGAGCTCTGCTTTATCAAATGGTATAAAATACCAAAAATTTCAAGAAAATCCCTAAAGGGATTTGATATTCAGAGCAAAACTCTATTAAACTGAAAATAAAAAAAAATCCCTAAGAGGGGTCTGATATTAAATTGCCAGATCAAAACTCTGATCTCAAGAAAATCCCCAAAGAGGAAAAGATCTAGAAATCAGAACTAAGTTCTGTGGAAAATTGTTAGAGCAAACCTCTGTTAAATTGAAATCCCCAAAGAGTGAAAGATCTAGATCAGAACTAAGTTCTGTGATAAATCGCCATAGCAAAACTCTGATTAAAATCTTAAGAAAGTCCCCAAAAGGGAAAGGTCTAGATCAGAACTAGGTTCTGTAAATTCACAAAAGAAATATGTTAGAGCTAAGCCCTATAATTAAAAATGAAGTAATCTTTCAAGGAGAAGACTCTTACCAAAGAAAATTTTGGCAGAGTGGATTTACAATGTAGATCTAGAAAAGGATGAAGAACTAAGCTTCAAGTAAACAGAGCTAGCTCTAATGGAGAATAAAATTCTCAAGGAAGAAGATAAAAGCGTAGCAATCGCCTAGGGCTTGAAGCCTTATTTAAAGGGATGGGAGTCGGTTCAGATTCCCCGAATCTTAAGGCGGATCAGATGGCTCAAAATTGTGCACCGTTGCACTCATGTGCAAACCACGTGAGAACAACGGTGGGGGGCATTTGTTCCCTTATTAATTAAATATAATAATAAGAGCTAAGCTCTGCTCAAACACAATAAGGCAGCGCCTCACGTGCTCCCCACGTGAGCGCCGGCGCCGGCCTCTTATAGGATTAAATTCTACAGCGGCGCTTCACGTGAAATTCACGTGAGCGCCGACGTGGAAAGCACGTAATGCCTGTTATATAAAATTAAATTCTTAAACGGCGCCCACGTGCATAGCACGTGAGCGTCAGCGCCCAAATTAAAGAGAGTAGAATTAAATTCTACATAGGGAATTATTTCCCTAAAATCTGGGAATATTCTATGTTAAATAGAGCCGTTAGATCAAAAATCCAATAGTGATTAAAAATCATCAAATGATAGAATTAAATTCTATTAGGGGAAAAATATCTCCCTGATCTTTTTTAAAATAAAAAAGATTTTCTTTGTTAAACAGAGAGTTGTTGGATCAAAAATCCAATAATAGAATCAAATTCTAATATGGGAAAATATTTCCCTAATTTTTCCAAACGACAAAGATAAATTTTGAACCCATGGATTAAAAAATTCTAATGGTGATTAAAAATCACATTTTGATAGAATTAAATTCTATCTATGGAAAAATATTTCTCTAATCTTGTTGAAAACAAATATATATATATATATATATATATATATATATATATATATTCTGTAAAACAGAAATTCTTCGGATCAAAAATCCAACGGTGGATAAAATCCCCTAAATAATCTTTGAGGCCAATTAAATCAATTGGTATCTCTCAGATGAGAGATTTTCTCAAACTAATTAACAATTTACCTCTCCTATATAAAGAATAGGAGACTTCAAGTCTCTGGGGAGAGGATCGGCCCCATAAGCTTCTGTGAAAAAGAAAACTGAGAATTCAATTCCCCAAAAAAGAAAGGTTCTCGCTCTCTCAAATCCTAAGTAAAGAAAAGCAGAGATAAACATATCTCATTTGCCTAGTATAAAACAAAAAAATGGTTTAACCCTTCACAAAAAGAACTTAGTTCTTCCTCTGATCTGAGATTTGCAAAGCAGATATCCCCACAAGTTGAGAATTTAATTCTCATCGGGAAGATCATGTTCTTCAAACTCAAAATCTAGAAAAAAGAACTAGATTAAAAGAAAAGGAGAGAAAAGAACTTATGGTTCTACGAATTTAATTCCTCTGCAAATAGGGTTTAACCCTATATGAAAGAACTTAATTCTTATAAAAAAAAATTAAAATAATAAAAAGAACTTAGTTCTCCAATAAAAGATCGCAAATCTTCAAAAACATAGATATTGGTGATCATTAATGGCCAAAATGCCATTAACAGAGATTCAATCTCTAAAAAGAAAAGGACTTGACGCCTCACGTGAAACACACGTGAGCGCCGAAAAGATTCCCTTAGATGGAATTCAGCGCCTCACGTGCTTCCCACATGAGCGCCCAAAACAAAAGACCTGGCGGCGCACATGTTTCCCACGTAAGCGTCCAAAACAAAAGAACGCTCAGCGCCTCACGTGAAATACACGTGAGCGCTCGACAAATAGAACGCTCAGCGCTTTACATGCTCCCCATGTGAGCGCTATACCAAGTGCTTAGCACTCTATATTCAGTCAAAATGACCAAGTGCTTAACACTAATTGGGTAGCGCCCATGTCTGAGCGCCTCACGTGTTTCCTACGTGAGCGCCAGAGCCACAGATAAGTGCTTAGCACTTCTAAATAAAACAAAAAGGAAAGCCCAAGTCTGAGTAGACAAAGCCCAAATTGACTAAGTCTCTGAAGTTCTTTGTAGCTGAGCCCAAATACTTTGTTGTTGGATTTGAACTAAATAAAATGATCCATAAAAATTACTAAGTTGATCTTAGCCTCAAATAAGACTAATGTATCCTTAGTTAAAAATAAACTAAGCCTAAATGCTCGTATATTTAAGTCGGTCTTAATCTCAAACTAGATTAACGGTCCTTAAATAAAAATAAAATATTCTTTGAACTAAAGGAATATATAACTTAAGTTCAAACCCAAATCTAAAATATACGGATTTGGACTAATCTGCGCCCTACGGGCGACAACATAAACTAGTCTCCGTATACAATCTACGGGCAACCAAAACAAACAAAATAACACACGATACGAAGTGAACTACTGGAGAAAGAGAAAGTGGTTATCACAACGTAATTAACTGGAAGGGCTTGCACCTGCAGGGAAGAGCATCTCCATAATCAAAAACCCCTCACAAATAAGGGGAGAATCTGATAAAGTCGCATCTATCCAAACCTCCTATATACGGTGCCATAAATCAACTTAGTATTTTCGGAGAGGTGGATGGATATGTCCAAATAGCGTATGCCCCCAAATTCAGGCTAGACATCCCAACGTCTCAGTCTGGTCTTCGGCAGTAAACAATTCTGTAGTAATATCGAGAATTTGATTCTCTCTCAGATTACTCATCCGTGGGTGCGCTTCATGATGAGTAATGCTAAATTGCCTTTTTCAATTAAGAGATGCACTAGAAATAGATGTATATCGATTGATACCGGTTCCACCTTAATCAGTGCCTCAAATTATATATGTGATATAGAATGGGTTATCATCTTAAGATTGTTAAGATGTCGAGTTGTCCGGCTTATGCTTAAAAGCAGAATCTGGATAAACTCAAGGCACGTTTCAGTAATAGCAATTTATGGGTTATCTCGGGCATAGATGAGGGATTAACTTTCTACCATTTTCGGGATCAAAATTTGTTTTGTTCTCGACACGCCACCATTTTAGAAAAGAAATTTCTTGCAAAAGAAATTAGTGGGAGTTTGGTAGAACTAGAAGTGATTCTAGAACCACACACAGTTACTGAAGATTTAGTAGAACCTGAAAATTCAATTGACCCTAACAACTTTAGCCACTCCGTAGATTTGGTAGGTGGTCTCAGCCACCTAAGAGGTGCTACGGCTTCCTCATTAAACGGTGACAAAGATGCTTGTATCATGTGATGATGACTATACTAGTTATCAGCAAGCCATGGGAAGTGGTGACTTCTGCTTGATAGCTAGATGCCAGGTTATCTAAATT
Source organism: Agapanthus africanus (assembly GCA_030015575.1). Taxonomy (NCBI): domain Eukaryota; kingdom Viridiplantae; phylum Streptophyta; class Magnoliopsida; order Asparagales; family Amaryllidaceae; genus Agapanthus; species Agapanthus africanus. The sequence goes on from JASDDO010000019.1 coordinate 301,526,697, forward strand.
GGACTTCATGCACTGCAACAAAATGTAGACTTTGTTGGGTGTCCTAAAGGGGTAAAATCCATTGGGAGCAAGTAGATCTTTCGAGATCGGTGCAAATGGAAAGATACTGACCTAATAAGACTAGACTTGTAGTAAAAGTTTTCATCAAATACCCGTTGTGGACTGTGATAAAACTATTACTTCAGTGTCTGTGCTGAAATCCATATGGATATAACTTACTATTGTTGTTTTTCATGACTGTGATATATGGCAGATGGATGACTATAACGTCTTTCTAAATTGGATTTAGAAGTATATATGTATATGACTCTGCCAGAGGGTTATCTTAGTCAGTGGGAGCAGCGGTAAGTGTGCAAGTTATTTAAGTCTATTTTTAGACTAAAGCAGGCATAGCGGAAATGGATCATCTGTTTCGATATTATGGTCAAAGTGTTTGACTTTATCAAAATGAGAGATAAACCTGGTATTTGTAAAAAGGTAGTAGGGAGTGTTGTCTGATTCCTCATAATGGATGACATACTCATGATAGGAAGAAATGTTCCTATGCTACAAATCGATAAAACAATGGTGGTCACATGTATTTCGCCATATAGGATATAGATATCGGTCCAATCCTGGAGAAACGTTGGATGGCAGTGAAGAGCATTTGATGTTCTTAGTGTTCGTAATGGCTGCCTCCTGAAAGAGATGGTTACCGATTCTAGCTTCGCATAGGAGACAGAGCGTCTGTCACGAGTTATAAGTTTACCCTCTTTTGAGGAGCAGTATATTGGAAAGAGTTTCAAGTAGGATACTGAGATTGTCGTGGCGCTAGATGCTGATTATGAATCAGCAAAGAATACTGCCTGAGAATTCGCTGGATAAAATTGTTCATTTATGAACATGATCCTATCGTCTGTCCAGGCAAATACTAAGGCAGGTATCGCTCTATTCGGAAGATATTTGATCTCCGTGAAGTTGAGATTCAGGGAGAAACAGAGAGAAGTGCTGTGTCGGATCCACTTATTGAGGCTAGTTCTTGAACACGGTTTGCAAAGCTGCTAGTACAGAAATTGGGTATGTGATACCGCAATAATTGGCCTTAAGTGCAAGTGAGAGATTATTGGATATAGATGCCCTCAAGTCAATTATTGCAATTGAAGGAGGACCTATACAAGAGAGCAATCTTACTCGAGATGATAGTATGCTATCTGATTTGCCTTTATCTTACATGTGATGCGTTTTATTCACTGTTACGTATCGTTTAGACATAAGATAAAGTCCTAGGATTTTTCCTGACTACCAGGACGATGATATAGATCATACTAGTGAGACCTGGGTAGTCGATAAGCACATCCTTAAATATCCCTAGTTGTAGGAGTATCGAGACTGGGCATCGGTACTCCAGTTTAGACTAGTGTGTACGTTTCCTGACCCGGTTGGAGGGCAATAGCTGATCCTACAGTTATTAGTGTTTGACATCGAGGATTGTATACAGGTGCTCATTGGATGAGTTACACTGGACGGACTCGCCGGGAACTCCTAGTTGGTAATATACCAATGTCAGGTAGCAATTCTCTTGTGACATGGGTATGGGGTAGTCCTCAGGACCTGAGATCGCCACGGTATCTCATGTGTGTTCCCACTATACTTAGACTTCTACCCTACCATGGCTCAAAGGAGTCGTGCAAACAGGTTTTGTTGGTTATAGTCCCGAAGCACGTAGAGGTAGCGAGCGGTCGAGGGGATTCATCTCTCCCGGTATAGGGAGTTGATGTCGCGATGTGCAGGACATAACTACAACCATAATTCGATGGTCATCGCGGTAGAGATAAACTGATAAGTGTTATCATTTGTATCTTCGATTGGTTGTGAGTCCTCTGTCGCACGACTTATCGAGTTATTGGGGTCTGACAGATTCTAAACCCTTGACCCGATATGCGATACTCTTAGACGAAGAGACCAGGCTGTACGGTAATGTCACTGATAGAGTTTGCAGGGTTCAGATGAGCTTGCTCGTTGACCTTCTTTCGATCAATACCTGGATAGCCTTATGTGCAGGTAATACCGCTGACATGCTTGTAGGCTATGGATATGATCATAATCTACTGCCGGCGTATTGTCGAGTCTTTAGAGTCCCATACAGAGATTTTTCAGCACATGTGAAATGATGTAGGATACGTATATGGATACGTGCAGGAGTTCGATTAAACACGTGTATTTGATACACGTATTCTAATCGAGTGTTTATTGATATTAGCCGGTATATATATGATATAGCCGGATTATTAAATCAAGTATTGATTTAATAATTAAATATATATTTATCTATTGATATATATATATAAACTAATATCATGCTAATTTTATTATTTTCCTCTCTTTAATAGTATTTATATTTGATATAAATATTGTGTCATATATGATGATACCTACGAGATGGGTGTATGTGAATTATATGAAAGATATGAACACAATTATATGAGAATGAGTCATAAAAATAAGATGGTTGTAGATGTTGGGGTAAAAATTTACACCCCGGTTGACCAAGTCAAAATCAAAGTCAACCCCAAGCCAGGTGGGCCCAAGCCCAGGTCAAGTGGGCCAATGCCCGAAGCGAGCCCGAACATGAAGCGGCCGGCCTCCCCCCATGCCAAGATAAAAATTTTGTAATAAATAATTTTGTTGTATTTCTATTATTTTATTTTATGGATAAATGTAAGAAAAATAGGCATAAAGCCAAATTTTTGTAAAGCCCATGGCTTATGTGCAAAAAAAAATGGCACATAAGCCATGAGATAGGCAAAATGCCATTTTGTGAAGCCCAAAGGGCTATGTGTAAAGTGTATAGCCTATAAAGGCAAGGATAATGAAAATATCTCACAACTTTTTTCTCTCTCCAAAAAATTTAGATCTGAGATCTTTTCTCCTTCCTCAAGGTTCCAAAACCTTCTTCTTTCTTTTGAATTAAATCAAGAGTTTTACTCTTCATTTTATAAAACTAAATAGTTTTTTCACCACAAAACCCATAAAGGGGAACTCAGATCTTCCATTATATCTCAAAAAGAAGAGATTTTTAAAATCTCACTTGATCTTCAAGATCCAGCAACCAGAGGAGAAAGAAGAAGAACCCCTTTCATCAACCCCAAAACATCTTAGGAGTTTAACTCCACTTTGATTTCTCTTTCGAGAATTTCTGGGGCTAAAAGTCTCTTTTTCTCGCCGGCGCCCAAGCGCTCCAGCGCCCAGCGCTCAAGCGCCAAGCGACCACGTGCCGACACGTGGCGCGTCTGCACTCGAGCGCTTAGTGCTCAAGCGTCCAGCGCTCAAGCGCAAAGCGCCCACGTGGCGCGCCTGCGCTCAAGCACAAAGCGCCCACGTGCCGACACGTGGCATGCGTGCGCTCAAGCGCCCAGCGCTCAAGCACAAAGCGCCCACGTACCGACACGTGGCGCGCTTGCGCTCCAGCACCCTGCGCTCAAGCGCAAAGCGCCCACGTGCCGACACGTGGCGCGCTTGCGCTCCAGCACCCTGCGCTCAAGCGCAAAGCGCCCACGTGCCGACATGTGGCGCGCCTGCGCTCAAGCGCCCAGCGCTCAAGCGCAAAGCGCCCATGTGCCGACACGTGGCGCGCTAGCGCCTAAGCGCACAGCACCTAAGTGCACAGCGCTCAAGGCGCTGACCCCACGCATCCTTTGGACGCTGTTTCCCTTTTTATATATATATATATATATATATATATATATATATATATATATATATGTACAGATACACACACTCCACAACATTGTCCCCCCTCCCCAAAAAAAATTTGGGCCGGGGAGCTGCCCCGAACCCCGCAAGGGGGCTGCTAGCCCCCTTGACCCCCAGCCCGCTATCCAGGTAACAGGACCCCCGTAAAAACTCTGTGTGGCTCCCGATATATCCAAGCCCCCTCCAAAACAAAACACGCGTACACTGCACATTGAGTTCGCTTGACCAGTTTAACCCGTCAATCGGAGGTTCCCTCGCTCCAAAGGCGAGGGGTAATTAACGGTAGCTTAGTCCGTGGCTGCCGGAGATTCGGATCCCCACAATCAATAAACCCCGGTCTACCCTAGGCAGGGAGAATCTATAGTACGCCTGACAAGCGCGCGCGTATTCCCATCTCAATGGGGTGACGAAAGATACCCTACAGATTCTGGCACGCCCGGTGGGACCTTTCTCTCCTCCTATATTTCGGGTTAAATGTTCATGCGAACTCAGTCAATATACATATCGATTGCCTATACTGAAATGATGTTTTTTTCCCGTGCAGCAATCAACCTTCGACGACAATGTCTCCCAAGACGAATTCAGCTTCCAACGCGACCCCGATCCCGTACATGGTCAAGGTCAATGCTCGTGTGGTTCTCCCCGCAAGCCTCGGTCGATAGTGGGAGGAACTGCCCCGCCAGTTCGGCTCCGTCATCATCTACCCTGCCGGAAGCGCTCATCTGGCAGAAATCCCAGCAAAACAGGTGGCCAAGCTAATCTCAAGGGGCAAGAGGCCGAACGTTGTGATCGCTAAGGCACCACAACCGAAACTTAAGACGGTGTCTGAACGACTCTCTGGCGCTCCAACTGGGGGCAAGACTTTTGGTACAAAGGGCAATATCAAATGTTGCGGACGAGCTCAAGCGATGACTCCAACAAATGCACAATCGAGCGTATCTCCAAAGCCCTCCATCGCCCGGTCTGCGGAGTCTTCCCAAAGAGTCGAAGTCTGCCAGGTGCTTAGAACAGAAAAGTTAAGGCAGAAGCGGCTCAGATATCGAGCCAACAAGAGGGCCAGGGCTTCGGCCAAGTGGAATCTTGTGAAGTTCCAAGAGCAGGGTTACTCTGTGACGACGGCTGAGTCGGCCGTAAAGATCAGCAATTCCTTCGAACCTCTGAAGTGGGTTCAGAAAAATGCCATGACCGCCCGAATCAAGAAGACAGCGGTCCGAACGTCGCTACAAAGAGACGTGTCCCAGCTCCAACAGAAAAAGTATGACACTGTCTCTTCAAGAGTCTATCAGGCGCTCTGTGCCGTGCGAAAGCAGCGGGGCAAATCCAGAAAAGAAGCACCAGCACCATTCAAGAATCCGGCCAGGCCATCCGCCTTCAATCGACTGCCCGCTACTGAAACAGGGGAGTCAAGGCAGCGATCTATGAAATCAGCCGCCGATAATAAAAAGACGGCTGGATATATTATCTATACGGTCTATATGGCGGGTGGGCGCCTCAGCGACAACCTTCGCAGCAAAACCAAGGATGGGGCTGTTAGTTATATGTATGCCCTAGAGGCCATTACTATACATAGGATGTATATTGTAGTGGATGCTTGGACATATATAGGGAGGAATTTCTTGCTCGACATGATAGTATGCTATCTGGTTGCTCTTTACCTTAACGTGTATACTGATTGTCTCTCTGTTACATGTTGGTAAAGCCCTTAGGATGTGTACTTGACTACCTGGACTATGATGCGGATCATACTAGTGGGGACATGGTAGTCTATAAGTACATCCTTCAAAGTCCCTAGTCGTGGGTGTATCGAGACAGGGCATCGATATACCAGAGTAGACTAGCGTGTACCTTCTCGACCCATACAGATGGGCGATGGATGATCCCATATCCATTGGTGTTTGACATCAGAGATGATATACGGGTGCTCAGTAGAGACTGGGTACACTGGACGGACTCGCCGAGAACTCCCAGATGGTATTATACCTCACGTCAGATGGCAGTTCTCTGGTGACACTGGTACAGAGTAGTCTGTTGACCCGAGATCGTCATAGAGTCTTGTGTGGTTCCCACTGTAGTTTGATTTCCATCTTACCACGTCCAAGAGGGCGTGCAAAACGGTGGTTTTTGGGTACAGTCCCGAGTCACATGGAGGCAATGAGCGATAGGAGGGGATTCGTCTCTCCCGGTATAGGGAGTTGATGTTGCGCTGTGTTCGATTGGCTATAACAGGAAATCCCTGGCCAGGGTTGCTGAGATTTACTGGTAAGTGTTACCAGTAGTTTCTCGAATTGTTATAGACCTCATATCGACACGACTTATCGAGCTATTGGGGTCTGACGTTTACCACCCCTAGGCGAGATATGCGACATATCAGACGATCAGACCGGACTGTACGGTAGTGTTACTGGTTGGATTCACTGGAGTGTGAGCGGGCTTGCTCGTCGATCTTCAGATCGCTCAATACCCGGGTGGCCGTTACGTTTAGCAGACCGCTTGCAGCTTGTGGGTGTTTGATATGATCATCATCTGCTGCCGGCGTATTGACGAGTCTTTAGAGTCCTACACAGAGGTTTCCTGGCTCAAGCGAAACGAAATAGGAGCGCATATGAGATATGTGCGGGACCGAGAATAATGCGTGTATGTGATACCGTATTCTATTCTTGCGATGAATGTATTGATTGGTTGTATGCGATATGACCTAGTTATCGATTCAAGCGTTGATTCGATAAGCCGATACATTGTATACTAGTCGGTTGTGTGCGACATGACCGGATCATTGAATCAAGTGTTGATTTAATGATTTAATGTATAATTATATATTTGATATATTCCTTTGCATTAACTAGTAATGGTTCACTTTAAATGGATTTTCTCACTTGGATTGTGCAAGTTGTATATGTGATATACTTTTATGCACATGTTTGTATCATGTTTGATGATGCATATTAACTTGGTTAAGTGTAAAGATTAAACCATGGTTTACTTAATGATTAGGGTTTTGATTATCTTATTCATTTGTTTATTTATTCATTTATTTATTTTGAAAAGATGAGAAAAGAATGGTTGCTAGTTTTGTTTGTTTGTTGAAGTTTCATGAACCTTTGACTTAGTCACCATTCTTGTCTTCATTCTTAACCCTAACCATTTGTGCAAACCATGGTTTATTCTCTACACTTAACTAGGGTTAGATTATGATAAGGATTCCTTTGATTTTCTATTTGGATAATTATCATAATATTCATTATCTTCTTCTTCTTCTTGATCTTCACTTGAAGAAGCTTGCTTCATCAATGGTGATTGATGAAAACAAGTGAGAAATCCAATTCTAAAGTCTACCCACTTCCTATTTCTTCATCCTCTATCTCTTGCCAAATAGTAGAGTGTGTTTTCTTCACAAGTTTCTTGACTTGGTGAAGTCGGAGCTTGATTTAGCGATGCCTCGACGTAGATCATCTTCGGCATGGACATCGATGACCTAGCCCGTCCATTCTCCGATGAAGCCGACGCTAGAGCCCGGGACTTGTTATGGACAGCGAGGAGACTTCATTGCGGAGCTATGGAGGTGGAGAACCGGATCTACAAAGGTTGTATTTCCGTATCTCTTAGTTAAGTGTTAACTAGTTTACTTATCGCCTAGAATTCTAGCCGACGATCCGTACTCTAGGGTTTCTCGGCACCGCAAAGTTTGAAATTGGCATGGTTGATGCCTTGTGAGACCTCTTGAGAGTGCCTAGGAACCCTACAGGGGCTACCTCATCCCAAGCCCAATCTGGCTTGAATGTGGTCGCCGCTGCCCAAGAACAGCCGCCTCCGCTGCATGAAGAAAACCCTCTCGATGAGGATGATAGGCAGAAAGACCCTTCGGTCCGGAAAGAGTCAAGCTCGGACAGCGAGGAAGAGCCGACTTTCCGCCCTAGGATCGCGGAGCAAGAGCTGCTCTAAGAGCTTCGAAACCAGCTCAAGAGCAAAGATAAAGAGATGGCCAAGCTCTATTCGAAGATTGACGACTTAACGAACCTTGTGATGCAGCTTATGGCTTAAATTGCTCGAGCGCCTCCCAATCAAGCACAAGTCGCTACTAATCAGCCGGGTGATGACAATCCGAAGCAGCCAATGCCTGTTCCTTTGGGTCCAAGACCGGTCGAGCCGCATGAAAGCCGGCCACATTCCGCTTCTGGGGACGCCTTGGCCCCAGATAGCACTATCCCGCTAACACAGGATCGGATAATGGATTTGGTCACCAGCAAGGTTGAAACATTAGTGGCCGAAGCTGAAGCTCGGAAAGAAATCGGCAGTAGTGGGCGGCCGTATCCCGCACACTACGATCTGATCGAGTTCCCGAGCGGCTACGTCATTCCTAAATTCTGAAGATTCGACGAAACGGGGAATGCAAATCAGCACATGGCCCACTTTAAAGCCTCGTGTAAAAATACAAGGGGCAATGATGCGCTCCTTCTTCGTCAGTTTGTCAACAGCCTGACCGGTGTCGCCTTCGACTGGTACGCGAGTATACCAAACGGGTCCATTATTACCTTTGCCCAAATGGAGTCTCTATTCCGGCAAAGGTTCATGAGCGTCAGTGATAAAATCTCCATTGCCGACCTTGTGAGGACCAAGCCGGGGAAGAATGAAAGCAACACCGACTTTATCGCTCGATAGCGTAATCTCACAGTCAAGTGCGAACCGCCGCTGGAGCAGGACCAGTCCGTCAGCCTTCTCATTGGGAACCTCAGCAATTGGATGGTCCCATTCTTGTATACAGCGGGCCTCAAGACATTCAGGAGCTAAACAAGAAAGTCCAAATGCTGGAACGCTCGAAGCAAGAGTCCCCGCCGGACTCTCAGAGAGACAAAACTTGGAAAAGCAAGCGGGACGACAACCGTAGAAGCGGGAGTTCCAGCAGTACCAATGTCTTCAATGCGTCCGACAATGAAGAAAAGCGAAGGGCGGGCGAATCCAAAACCAACCGGTCTCGAAAGCCATTGCTGGGAGGAGATGGGCCTTCCCTAGAGGAGAAGAAGAACAAAGTTTACTCTTTCAGAAGGGACAAGGTCCGTAAGATATTTAAAGATCCCTTGAACAACGGCCTACAATTGCCGGAGTCGAAAAAACCCCAAGAAGCAAAAATGACCGACAATCCCTTGTATTGCCCGTACCACCGAGTAGTGAGCTATGCGATCGAGGATTGCTATATCTTCAAGGACTGGGTCGAGAAGCAGTACAAGGCTGGAGAGATCGAGCTGTCCAAAAGCGTGTTGGTGAACAATCAAGTTGCAACCGTCAACTTTATACAGACAGAAGTTGAAGCCTTCTAGGAGCAGACAGCTGAACCCGCTGTCCTGACAAACGAAACTGACTCATCGCGGCCTCCATGGAGTACGCACATATCTAATAAGACGAAGAAGATGATAAAGCTACTTCAGAAAGAGCCCAGGACGGAATGGGAAGGGCAGAAGAAGCCTACCAGTCCAGCTGCCAATGCGGCTCCATCAGGCTCAAAATCCAAAAAGCTCAAGAAGAAGAAAAGTGCAGCTCGGCGCGAAAAGGAATTTGTAGGGAGATCGACCATTCAAAAATATATCGATTCTCTCGAAGAATATGAACAGAAAGAAAGAACTCTGATTCAATTGAAGGAGTTCTTCCCTGTACAAGCGGCTGAAATTCTGGAGGGGTTAGAAGAAGACCCCAATGAAGAGATCCCAGTAGTGACCTGCTACGCCATCCATCTTGGCAGCGACTCTGAGGAGGAGCTCTGTTTTCCCGAAGAGGACGAGGAGCTCGCCACAAAGGCCAATCAAATCCAGCTTAGAAGCGGCAGGGCTCTACCGCCAAATCATGGCAACGCCCCAAAAGGGAAGGAAAAACAGGTGGCTAATGATGAAGATGGCAGAGAACCGGCTGATGAAAACCCAAGTCCTTCCCCGGTAGACTATAATGTTTTGGCTCACCTCCGAAAGCTTCCGTCTCTCCTTAGCATCTACGATGCCTTGGTTCTATCTCAAGAGCTTAGAGATGTTCTCATTCATGCTCTACAAAACCCTGAGCGGTATCAGGCTCGCTTTGCGGAAATTAATATGAAAGAAGCTCAGTACACTTTGTAAGCCGCCACAGTCACATTTAAAGATGAAGACTTGCTACTGGGAACAGCTGGGCATAATCGGCCGCTTTACGTGACCGGGTACAGCGACGGAGATCGAATTAATCGCATATTGATTGATCCGGGGTCCTCAGTGAATATCATGAACTTGCGAGCTCTGAAGAGTTTGTCAATGGACGTCCGACACCTGTCAAGGGAAAGGATTGTCATTCAAGGCTTCAACCAAAATTGCCAGCAAGTTCTGGGGTCCATAGCTCTGCCAATCAAATTCGGGGATCTGCAAACTGAAGCTAAGATATACGTGATCGACGCCGACACGTCTTATAAGATTCTCTTAGAACGGCCGTGGCTCCACGATTACGGCATCATCCCGTCAACTCTCCATCAATGCATGAAGTATACTAAAAATGGCGAAGAAAGACGCATTGACGGAGACATCCAGCCGTTCGGTGTGCATGAAGTCCGATATGAAGATTCTCGGTACTTTATGAACCACCAAAATGCTAAGCCACAACTGACTGAGGATAGAGCGGCCCCAAGACTCAAAGGCAAATCTGAGCCGGCTGTCACTTTCAAAAGCAAAAACGCCCAAGTGCGCCCGCATTTCGGTAGCGACACTGATGAGTCCGACGCTGGAAGTCCGTCCTTCCGTAAAACTCGCCCTCGTTCCGGCAGCGATACGGACGAATCTGTTACTGAAGGCCCATCTAGCAGCAAAGTCCGCCCTCATCTTGGCAGCGACACTGAAGAGTCGGAGGAAGAGGACCTACCGTGCAATAGCGGTACAAATTGGACCCCTATGTAACAAGCGAAACTACGAGAGACCTTCGAAATTGCAGAAGGGTCCCTAACTGTCATAAGGGTACCGGAGCAGATGTGCAAAGAGCTCGATGTGTTGTCAGTCTCCACCGTGGACCAGCTGAAAAATTTCTACGTCCCCGGAAGGAAAAGTGGGCAGAAAGGCATCCTGTTTTATGGGTCAAACCCCGTTGTGCACCCGGACGATTTGTCTATCGCGTGCCTTCCATATGAAAGAGGCATAAGGGTCGTCCTCAATCCCAGGTACTATGCGCCCGAGATGCGGGAATACTTCAAAAAGTGTGGATGCCGGTTATATCAAACGGAGTCCGAAACAAAGTTTTACGAAGGGCTATGGCATCCACCTCAGGTCCGAGCACTCATCGATGGACGAATTCCAGATAGGCGGGGCATGGGTTTCATCCAGCCTGATTCTAAGGCATGCTATATGACCCATATTGGGGAGCCAGCGAAGAGTCAAATGATGAAGACGAGCTAACCGAGCCAGAAGAAGCTCCTCAAGAGCTCGAAGATGGCGAACAAGCAACCTTTGACGAGCAAACCGAGATTGACTTAGGAACGTCCGATGATCCAAGGCCGACCTACATCAGCTCACTCTTGTCGGAGGAAATGAAAGAGCAAATAATTTCCCTGCTACATGAGTTCGTCGACTGTTTCGCGTGGACATACAAAGAAATGCCTGGCCTTTCCCCTAAAGTGGCCGTGCATAAGCTGGCTATATCTCCTGATGCTAAGCCAGTCAAACAAGCTCCTCGATGAATGAGAAGGGAACTAGAAGAAAAGGTCATCGAGGAAACCAAGAAGCTCATCGATGCCGGCTTCATCAGGGAAGAGAAATATGCGGACTGGATCGCATGCATAGTCCCGGTGAAGAAGAAAAATGGGCAGATCCGAGTTTGTGTCGATTTCAGGGACCTCAACAAGGCATGTCCTAAAAACGATTTTCCGCTACCGGTCATGGAAATGATGGTCGATGACACCTCAAATTATGAGTTGTTCACCTTTATGGATGGCTCGTCTGGATATAATCAGATCAAGATGTCGCCCGAGGATGAGAAGCACACTGCATTCCGAACCCCGATCGGAATATACTGCTACAAGGTGATGCCGTTCGGACTAAAGAACGCAGGTGCTACGTACCAAAGGGCAATGACCAATATCTTTGATGACCTAATTCATAAAGTCGTCGAATGCTATGTTGATGATCTGGTCGTCAAGACTAAAACCAAGGCCGATCATATCCAAGATCTTAGGACCGTTCTCACCAGACTGAGGGAATACGATCTGAAGATGAATCCTCTGAAATGCGCTTTTGGCGTGTCATCGGGAAAATTCCTGGGTTTTATAGTCCGGCATCGAGGGATCGAAGTTGACCCATCAAAGATAAAGGCCATCATGGAAATGCCCCCTCCGAAGAGTCTGACGCAGCTAAGATCTTTTCAAGACAAGCTTGCTTATATACGGAGGTTTATCTCAAATTTATCGGGAAGGCGTAGGCCCTTCTCAAAGCTCATGAAGAAAGGAGCTCCTTTTATCTGGGATGGCGAATGTCAAGCAGCGTTCGAAAGCATCAAACAATACTTGTTGCACCCTCCAGTGCTGGCCGCTCCCATTCCAAATAAACCGCTGATTCTCTATACTGCCGCGCTAGATGAGTTACTCGGTGCGCTCCTTGCCAAAAATAGCGAGGAGGGAAAAGAAAATGCCCTCTACTACCTCAGTCAAACTCTAGTCGGGGCAGAACACAACTACTCCCCAATCGAAAAGCAATGCCTGGCTCTGATATTTGCTGTGAAGAAGCTGAGGCACTATCTGCTCGCTCACCGGGTTATGCTGATCTCCAAGGTCGACCCACTCAAACACTTGATGACCAAAGCAAGCCTAGCCGGCAGAATGGCAAGATGGGCTGTCATGCTACTTGAGTTTGACATAGTTTATACTCCTCAGAAAGCAGTAAAAGGGCAAGCTCTTGCAGACTTTCTCGCTGCTCATCCCATACCAGAAGGGTCACCATTCAATTGCGAGTTACCCGACGAACAAGTGCTATACCTAGAGAATGACGAGCCATGTTGGGAGCTCTACTTCGACGAGGCCTCATCGATAAGGACCCCCAGTAAATCAAGTGTCCCGGAGATAAAAGCAGGGATAGGATTGGTGTTCATCACGCCATCAATGGGAACCCTACGGCGTTCTTTTGCTCTCACCGAGCCTCGCACAAACAATGAGGCCGAGTATGAAGCTCTGATAGCTGGTTTGGAGCTCGCCATAGAAATGGAAATCCTTCGGCTACGGGTTTACGGTGACTCCCAGCTTGTCGTCAACCAAGTAAGCGGCGATTATAAGATATACAAACCCGAATTAGCTCGGTACAGAGGCCGAGTGGTGGAACTCATGAAACGGTTCACTCATATTGAACTAACGAGAGTCCCTAGAGCGTTGAACGGAAAGGCCGACGTACTCGCTCGCTTAGCCAAGGAGCTGGCTGATCCTGACATGGACGAAATTCTGATCACAGTCAGGAGCCGGCAAATTCTACCCCCAGTCTCTCTACGAGAAGAGGAAAGCGCGGAACAGAAGAGCAGTCCTGCCGAAGAAGCTTCGATCATCCAAGACGAGCCCGATTGGAGAGAACCCTTCATAGAGTACCTCCGATACGACAAGCTGCCCGAAGAAAAATCTGCGAGGATTCAGCTGAAGAAAAGAGCTCTCCGATACGTGTTTGTAAATGACACGTTATACCACAGGTCATATGACCAACTCTGGCTTAGGTGTCTGTCATTGGCCGAAGCCCAAAAGGTCATGAAAGATGTTTAGTCGGGCGTTTGCGGTGCTCACCAATCTGGCCCTAAGATGCAACTTCAAATCAAACGGCTTGGGTATTACTGGCCCACCATGATACGGGATTGCGGAGAGCATGCAAAGAAATGTCAGATCTGCCAAATCCATGGTGATTTCATTCACAAGCATCCCAATCCGTTGCATCCTACGGTGGCGTCGTGGCCCTTCAAATTCTGGGGCACCGACATTGTTGGCCCAATTGATCCTTCGTCATCCAAAGGCCACCAGTTCATACTGGCCACGACAGACTACTTCTCCAGATGGGCTGAAGCTGTCCCGCTAAAAGAAGTCAAGACAAAAGATATTCTGACATTCTTCCAGCATAATATTCTATACCGCTTCTGTACACCAAGAAGAATCATTTCTGACAACGGGCCTTCTTTCAAGAGCTTCAATGTCTCAAGGTTCGCTACTCAGCACAAGATAGACTGGAGATATTCCTCCATCTATAATCCAAGAGCCAATGGGCTAGCCGAAGCCTTCAATAAGACTCTATGTAAGCTCCTGAGGAAAAATGCTTCAGCCAACATGAGAGACTGGAATCTCAAACTTCACGAGGCGTTGTGGGCATATCGTACCACGCATCGTACTCCAACTCAGTCCACTCCATACTCATTGCTCTTCGGAGTGGAGGCGGTCCTCCCCCTCGAAGTCGAAGTTCCAAGCTTAAGAATGGCCGTTCAGCACGGGTTGACGGAGGAGGAAAACGTGCTCCTTCGACTTGAAGAGCTCGATACCCTCGAAGAAAAGAGGCTCGCGATGCAGCAAAATCTGGAGCTATACCGAGCCCAAATGTCACGGGCCTATGACAAGATAACCCATCTCCGCACTTTCAAGAAAGGTGAATTGGTGTTAGTCCTCAAAAGACCGATCATCCCCAATCGACATGCCAAGAGAAAATTCGAGCCAAACTGGGAAGGACCATACGTCATCGAGAAAGTGTTCGATGGAGGATCCTACCAACTAATAAGTGCCGAGGGAGAAAGGCCCATGCCACCCATCAATGGCCGATATCTCAAGAAATACTACACGTGAATGCTCTAAGTCGCAGGCGAATTGAGCACATCAGCCCTACGGTCTGGATCATACATCCTGCAAAACCGTATACAATCCACGGGCGTAAATGACCCCTATCTCTCCCAAATCCTGCCGGTGAGACTACTTTTAAAGTCCCACCAGCGGCAAAAAAAAAAAAGAAAAAAAGAAGAAAAAGAGGGTATGTCCACAAGCAAAGCGGGCACGGATGAAAACCCGAAAGGGTTTCGTGAGTAAAAACAGCAGGACTACCGGCGAGTTTGTGAAAACCCGAAAGGGCGCAAACTCGTGAAAAGAGATGAATAGACTCGCAAAGTCCTCTCGACCTTGTGAGGAGAAAACCCCTGCGTGAGATCCTTACGACTCACAAAGGAGCAACACACTTAGGAATCCTCACGATTCCTAAGGAGAACATACACCTGCGAGATCCTCTCGACTCGTAGGGAGAAAATGCTTTTATGAGACCCTCACGGCTCATAAAATTGAAAAGCCTTAGGTGATAGGGACCTAAACCTGCCTCCTAAGCCAGCGTTCCCCAACAGGCAACGGCAAATGATGAGTCGCTCCTGGCATTTCGCTTCAGTGTTAGCAGTGCTGATGCCAACCAAAAATCTAAATCCCAAGTCCTCCCAAGGCAAATGATGAGTTGCTCCTGGCATTATTCCAGTGCAGCAATGCTGATGCCAAACAAGATCCAAATTCCAAGTCCCCAAACGGCGAATGATGAGTCGCTCCTGGTACCATATTCCAGTGTAGCGATGCAGACGCCAACCAAAATCCAATTTCTCAAAATTCTCCAGCCCTACGGCCAGTCCCCAAATTGACTGCCGTATACAATCCACGGGCTCAAATAATTCTCGTCATACCCATGCCCCACCACAATCACCAGTTACGCGGCTGGTTTCCGCCTTTAGAATTATGCTCCATTGAGAAGACCCACTCATGTGTCCTCACGATACATGAGGAGAACAAACCTTTGTGGGATTCTTACGACTCATAAAGGAAAAACACACTTAGGAGTCCTCACGACTCCTAAGGAGAAAATACACCTGCGGGATCCTTACGACTCGTAGGGAGAAAATGCTTTTATGGGACCCTCACGGCCCATAAAATTGAAAAGCCTTAGGTGATAGGGACCTAAACCTGTCTCCTAAGTCATCGCTCCCCCAACAGGAATAGGCAAATGATGAATTGCACCTGGCACGTGTGCTTCAGTGTTAGCAACGCTGATGCCTACTCTAACCCCAAAATCCCAAACTCCAATCCAATAGACCCCTAAGTCTTTAAACTAGGAACAGATGACCCCTAAGTCGTTAAACTGGGAACAGATGACCTCTAAGTCGTTAAACTGGGAACGAGGGAAATCTCCTCATGGCATATGATGATTCGCTCCTGGTACCATATTCCAGTGCAGCGATGCTGATGCCAAACCAAAACCAAAATCCCCAAATCCTGTCATGACAAATGATGATTCGCTCCTGATACCATATTCCAGCGTAGTGATGCTGATGTCAACCCAAATCACATCAAGTCAGCAAAACAACCAATGACCTCCCTGGCAGAATCAAATTCCACCTCGGAAACAAGTCAACTTCATCTCTGACGCCGCAAGAAGCGGGGCAAGTCAAATCCAGAATCAACCGTCCACGTCGCTAAAATGGCAGCACCGACCGTCCAAGTCCAAAAAGGGCAGAACCGACCGTCCACGTCGCTAAAATGGCAGCACCGACCGTCCACGTCGCTAAAATAGCAGCACCGACCGTCCACGTCGCTAAAATGGCAGCATCGACCGTCCAAGTCGCAAAAAGGGCAGAACCGACCGTCCACGTCGCTAAAAGGGCAGCACCGACCGTCCACATCGGAAAAAGGACAGCATCGACCTTCCAAGTCGCTAAAAGGGCAGCACCGACCGTCCAAGTCGCAAAAAGGGCAGCACCGACCGTCCAAGTCGCTAAAAGGGCAACATCGACCGTCCAAGTTGCAAAAAGGGAAGAATCGACCGTCCACGTCGCTAAAAGGGCAGAATCGACCGTCCAAGTCGCTAAAAGGGCAGCATCGACCATCCATGTCGTAAAAAGGGCAGTGCCAGCTTCCCAAAAGCGGGAACCAAATCAAGTTGCCTCCACATGAAAGAAGATCCATCAATTTCATGCACACGACCCACATGTGTGGTGTGCATTTATTGATGGGGGGCAATTTGTTGGGGTAAAAATTTACACCCCGGTTGACCAAGTCAAAATCAAAGTCAACCCCAAGCCAGGTGGGCCCAAGCCCAGGTCAAGTGGGCCAATGCCCGGAGCGAGCCCGAACATGAAGCGGCCGGCCTCCCCCCATGCCAAGATAAAAATTTTGTAATAAATAATTTTGTTGTATTTCTTTTATTTTATTTTATGGATAAATGTAAGAAAAATAGGCATAAAGCCAAATTTTTGTAAAGCCCATGGCTTATGTGCAAAAAGAAATGGCACATGAGCCATGGGATAGGCAAAATGCCATTTTGTGAAGCCCAAGGGGCTATGTGTAAAGTGTATGCCTATAAAGCCAAGGATAATGAAAATATCTCACAACTTTTTTCTCTCTCCAAAAAATTTAGATCTGAGATCTTTTCTCCTTCCTCAAGATTCCAAAACCTTCTTCTTTCTTTTGAATTAAATCAAGAGTTTTACTCTTCATTTTATAAAACTAAATAGTTTTTTCACCACAAAACCCATAAAGGGGAACTCAGATCTTCTATTAGATCTCAAAAAGAAGAGATTTTTAAAATCTCATATCTCTTGATCTTCAAGATCCAGCAACCAGAGGAGAAAGAAGAAGAACCCCTTTCATCAACCCCAAAACATCTTAGGAGTTTAACTCCACTCTGATTTCTCTTTCGAGAATTTCTGGGGCTAAAAACCTCTTTTTCTCACCGGCGTCCAAGCACTCAAGCGCCAAGCGCCCACGTGCCGACACATGGCGCGCTAGCACTCGAGCGCTTAGTGCTCAAGCACCCAGCGCTCAGTGCTCAAGCACCCAGCGCTCAAGCACAAAGCGTCCACGTGCCGACACGTGGCGCGCCTGCGCTCAAGCGCAAAGCGCCCACATGCCGACACGTGGCGTGCCTGCACTCCAGCGCCCTACGCTCAAGCGCAAAGCGCCCACGTGCCGACACGTGGCGCGCCTGCGCTCAAGCGCCCACGTGCCGACACGTGGCGCGCTAGCGCCTAAGCGCACAGCGCTCAAGGCGCTGACCCCACGCGTCCTTTGGGCGCTTTTTCCCTTTTTTATATATATATACAGATACACACACACTCCACAATACTGTCCCTCCCAAAAAAAATTTGGGCCGGGACGCTGCCCCGCACCCCGCAAGGGGGCTGCTAGCCCCCTTGACCCCCAGCCCGCTATCCGGGTAGCGGGACCCCCGTAAAAACTCTGCGTGGCTTCCGATATATCCAAGCCCTCTCCAAAACAAAACACACGTACACTGCATATTGAGTTCGCATGACCAGTTTAACCCGTCAATCGGAAGTTCTCTGTAACGTTTTAAAAATAATTAAATGAATAAAATTGCTTAAGTGAATTTTATGATTTTCGGTAAAGTAAAATGTATTTTTCGTAAAACTAAACCGTGATTGTTTTTCATTATAATTTCAAAAATACCTATTTTAATTATGTAATTACTAGTAAATGGTGTTTATTTAGCCACTTATAAATTTTTAGTTCAATTAAATATTTTTCCTAAATTAATTATTTTAAATATTAACATAAGCTTTATTTTTACACTAAATTAGTGTAAATTACAAATTTGAATGGTTTCAATTTGTAAAAATGAACCATGGCATATTAGAATTTAGTGTGTATCATGCAAAATTTATTTGCAAATTTTTCCAATTTTCTAGAGTTTTCTTGAGTTGCTATAGTAAACAAATAAAAGAAAATAAATAAAAGCATGAAAAGACTTTAAGTGATGTTTCTTTTCTTGAAACTTCCACACTTTTCTTCACTCTTTTCTCTTGCTCCCTCTCTCTCCTACCATGGCCGGCCTCACTACCATGGCAGCCCCCCCCCCCATTTCCACTTCATTTTTTTGTTCAAAATTCATCAAAAATACATCAAAAATTCAATTAAAAATCCACAAAATCCTATTTATTCCCTACCCTTTATTCTTTGCTCTTCTTTACATGGATTTTGGAGATGGATAACATGCATCTTGGAGGCTCATTTTCATGTTGGGATTTCATATTTTGGAGGTATAAATTTCCTTCTTTTGTTTTATTTTTATTAGACATTTCTTTTAAAACATAATTAGATTTAATATAGTAATTCTAGTTGCAAATTTTAAAATTCAAGTTAGGATTTGAAAAATCAAGTTGTGGTTTTTATTAATTAATCAGGGTTATAATAACTAGTTTAACATATTTAGAGGTGGAAATTCTTGTATGGATGATATGTTGTAAATTGTTAATCCAAAATTGATTTAATAATGTTATTTAGCTAACTAGTTTTTATAAAATGTATTTGTGGGTAAAATAAAATTCTAATTAAGGTTGTCATCATTAGATTGTAGTTTTAGTGAGAATCTTAGCATGTTAATGGAAAGAAAACTTAGTTTGATCACTAGTTTCTTGTGATAATTGGAAAAATACTAATAAAATGCTATTTTTATAAACTAGATTTTGGGAAATTCCTAAATAAATGAGATTAAAAATATAATTATGGTTTCATCATATCATTATCATCATGAATTGTAGTTTAATACATTAATTCATGCAAAATCATGTTTTGTTGTGGAATTGTGAATTTTTGCTTGAAAGAGGTTGAAAATTTCTAATGGTTGCAAACTAGAAATTTCAAATTAATGCAAATTTGTGTAATAAAAATATAGTAAGGGGTTGTATAGTCTAGTTATGCTATTTGATGAGTTTTATGACCATTGGTTTCATTTAAATGTCAAGTTTTGAAGAAAAACGGTAAATTGGCATTTTCGGGTTTTACGAAATCGGGCGATTTGATGGATTTTAGGGTTTCGATGGATTTAATCATGTTTTATAATATAAGTAATGAGTTTTAAAACTACGAGTTATTTGTTGATATTTATCTCGATCCATCGGAGTTTGTACGCCGATATCGAGCGATATTTGGTTCTTTTGCGCGGACGGGACATAGGTTTTAACCTATGCTTGTTCCTTGCGTCGTTTTGACTTTTGTATGTGATTCAGTTTACGATACTATTATTATGTTTGCGTTTAGGTACCCCTCACGTGGACTGCGGGTGATGAAGAGGAGGATGGCGATACCGTCTTCGGCAGACATAGACCAGGTGAGTAGATGTATATCTACGGGGGGAAGTCCGGTGGATGGCGTTTAGCACCCCCGCAACGTAGAATAGGAATAGTACTTATTGACATTAGGAAACCAGATGTGACCCTAGATTCTTAATGAGTAGGTACCTAGTAATGACCCTAGGCTGGACTAGACTGATTTCGGAAAACCATACCAGAGGATTGGAAGGGGTTCGTAGGTTTCAGATAGAAACACACACGCACACACTGAAACTCGACATGGTGTATACGTATATGTGTATATATATATAGGACTAGGTATATGTATATATATATATATACAGCACGTATATGGGATTCATTGATGTGATATGATATCTGAGGTATGATGAAACAGTATAACTGGGCTTGATGCCGTGATTCTGGGCTATACAATCGTATTAAGTGTTAGCGGATCATTAGAGAATGAGATAATGAACATGGATACATAAATTATAATGGGTGGTGATGATATTGAGGTACATGGGACTCTAAAATAGTACCTGGACTGTAGCTTGTGACTGATCACGATATGATATATGTATGACTTGATTACGACATCATATAGGTGGGACCTGATGTCGATATCATATAGGTGTGACTTGATGACGATATGATATCAGTATGACTTAATCACAATATGATACATATGACATGATATTTCTGAGGATAAACTAATGATGCATTTTATGATGGCAATGATATATGATTGATGTATGCGATTATAGTTTAGCACCTTAAGCATGAGATGTATTGATGATGACATTATACGAATGATGAGACGCCTAGGAGATACTTGACCCGTACCCCGATATTGGGATGCCGTATGATGGATTTTACCGTACGAGGCATAGATATGATGATTGATCCGCAATCTTGATTCGAGGAAGCCGTACTACGTACGCGACGCTATTGAGGCGGGATCGCCGACTATTAGAGATAATGATTCAGACCTTAGGTAGACTCTTGTTTCTTATTGACTAGTTTCTTAGGTTTTGTTCCTTAGGAGGTTAGATGGACACTAGATTAGGTTCGAGTCATATAGTGGTAGTGGAAATGGTATATCAAATGAGTGGATAACACATATCCGTCTTTACTTTCACACTGTAATCATAATGTTGCATGTTCATACATATGTTGCTATAATCAGTATAAACTTTACCTGTTAGGACACCAGCACCATTACCGATGATGTGCATGTTCCACGCACACTTATTTGCCGGCTCACACACATCATCATCGGTAATTGCTATGTCACGTACACTTTAGATCACATTGTCTTTTATTGATAGAATCAGTTAACAACTAGACCGATATAATATCGTGATTACTCTCTGATGTTAGTATAGACATGATATTTATTACTTGACATTCATGCATTCATATTTTCATGTTATCATGCAGTATCATGGGCATATGCCTACACTTATCATATACTTACTCATGATTTTAAGATTTGGATTTCTATGAGATTTCTGGATTTTTGGGGAAAACCGCAAGAAATTATAAAAACTTCTCTCTCTCTCTCCTCTTCTCTTTTTAAAATAAGATGCGGTTTTCTCGTGATGTATGTGTCGTCCACTATGAGATTTCATGTTTTCTGTTGGATTTCGAGACCCGATTCGAGGAGTGGATGAACCGTCTCGGGTATATGGTGGGCCCGGTATGGTACCCCGGGGCAAGAAGATCGAGTTGTAGACGATGAGCCTGGCAGGGAAAGGCTACCTACCGGTGATGTCTGGCGCGGCGGATATCCGGCGGATACCGACCGTTGTCGAGAGATTTGATGATATGGGCCGATCCGGACTGACGGAGCCCGAGATATTGAGACTATGAGACTTAATATTTACATGTTTGTGTCGATGCTTGACACGGATTTCCATGGATTTCATTGTTGAGATTTCAGATCCCTATACACATTTTACTATGACAACAGCTAAAGATTTCTTATATAGATATATCTGGATTTCAGGATTGTTTATTTTACATTCATGGTGCATGCATATCCATTCATATGACATGGTACTATATGAGGCACTGTCACGAGCACGGAGTATCTGCATTTACACGTAGTATTACCCTGCTATTACTAGGTGATTGGGATATAGTAGTGTGTTATTATGACCTAGGATAGCGTCGTGCATTCGATTTCTTTTCGTAGATGTCTTCTACTCACGAGTTGGCAACTCATCCCCGTTGTGCCAAATTTTATTACAGGTTCGATGTACAGGTTTCCCTGGCAGCTTGCTGGCACATCTTTTCTTTCAGGGTGATTTGCACGGTAGGTTGGTTCACTTGTATCTGAACCACCATTGTATTTTTATTCATTCATTGTATCTAGTAAGCTCCATCAACCAAACTTGTATTACTTGATAGTTACTGGACCAGTTATTTATTTCGACCTTAGAGTCGCGCTTGTATTATTCTGATTTGGTGGATTGTTTTGTTTTGAGTTTTGAGCCTCGCCCTTTGGCGTTGTATATTATTGTGCTTGTTGTGGTTGTTCCACCTGTTGGCGTTGAGCTAGCTCCCGTTTGGGGATGCTTTTTATTGTTTATGTATATTATACTTGTTGTACCCGTTTGGGGCCAGTTTTTACAGAGGAGACTCTGCCGAAATTTTTGGGAAAATTTGTTGATGTTTTAAACTTGTTCCTTCATGTTTTCTTTTACTGCTTCTTCCTTTTTCATGGTTTAGATTTCTGGGCTTCGGCTTACTTAGGTTACGTGGCGCCTCTAGACGCTTCGTAATCTAAGTGCCGGTCACGTTCCGTACTTTCGGGTCGTGACATTCTCTCGCTCTAAAGGCGAGGGGTAATTAACGGCAGCTCAGTCCGCGGCTGCCGAAGATTCGGATCCCCACAATCAATAAACCCCGGCCTACCCTAGGCAGGGGGAATCTGTAGTACGCCTGACAAGCGCGCGCGTATTCCCATCTCAATAGGGTGACGAAAGACACCCTATAGTAAAATTCATGAGTTGGATTCTTTGATGACTCATTCTTGTTTTGTTCTAAAAGGTTTTAGCCATGCTTATCTTCTTGATTCTATGATCTCGTCCATGCTTCTTCTTCTTCCTCTTGATTTTTCATTAAGTGAGAAATGGAAAAAGAAAAGAGAAAAATTAAGTGAACTAATTATTATACATCTTTTACTAATTATTCTTAGCAAGTTTAATTAGTGGGTTACTTCATTTTGATGAGATCAATTTGAAGCTAAAGCTCGTATTGGAGTTATCTCAAAGTGGATCATCTTCGGCGAGAAAATTATCGAGCAAACTTATTCCGGATTTTGTGGAGACTAGCCGAAGTTTAAGGAGAGATAGCTAACGCGCTACAAAGATTGTAGTCCGCCAACTCTTATTTTTAGTTTACTAATTTAGTGACAAATTTAGTGGTTTGGTTTGATTCTTGGTTTGGGTATGTTAATACTCTCTAGATTTTTTAAATTACCGCTTCCGTCTGTTTTAAGCCCTACTGGAGGTGCCTAGCAACCAAACAATAGAAACTTAACACTCAAGAATCTATATCAAACACTTAAACTAGAAAAACAATAAGATGGAAATCACAATCTTTGTAGCGTCTTCATTTGCTCCAATTGGGTTGGACTCCAGTAAGCTCTCAAGAGCTCCGGATCGCGCTTGCAAGCCGGTCTTTCTTCACTGAAGATGATCCATCCGAGAGAACCAACTTCAAGCTTCAACTTCATCAATGATGTAACTAAAGATTCTAGGTTGTTAATCTAGGATGCTTAGTGATGTGTGTGAGTGTTCTAACATTTTTCTTTCTCTTTTATTTTCATAATTCTCAACTCTTGAGAAGGTTGAAGATAATGAAGGAGGAGCCATGGAAGAGAGAGAAACTAAATGGTAGAATGAAAATCATCATCCCAAATTCAAGCATGCTTACTTTCTTTTGTTAAAAAAATATCACCATTTTAAAGTGCAACCTTGCTTGAATAGTATATGCAAATGAATTAATAATTTATTTGCCCATTCCCTCCACCATTTCTCTTTTCCACCTCATTTCATTATTTCTTTAAAAGAAAAATCCTAGAAATGATGTGTCCTCCTTCTAAAAGTATTCTTGTATGAATACAAGAATATGTCTCCGCAAATACATGCCCGTATTCGTACCAAAATACGAATACTCAAGGGATAAAAAATACAATCAACATAATACTAGAATATACATATCAAAATATATACATATGTAAATTATTAAATCAAAACTTGATTTAATAATTCGGCTTAGTCCAAAACCGTCCAGTATTATCATCTGCCCGATTAAAGTCTATATAGCTAGTACACATACTTAATCGGAACCCTACTCATATCAATATACAGCCACTACATCATTTTTCCTGAACCGGGAAAACTCTCTATGTGAGACTCTGAAGACTTGTCAATACGCTGGCAGTGGGTTTAACCACAACCACGTCAGCGGCACTAGATGTATGTAACGGCTACCCAGATATTGAACGAAAAGAAGGCCGATGAGAAAACTCATCCGAACTCCTACTAAGCATGTCTGTGACAATCTCCATACAGTCCGGTCTATTCGTCTAATAGTATCGCATACCGGGTCTAGGGGTGGATAAAATCAGACTTCTAATAACGCGAATATTCGTGTCGGTGTGAAGTCCATCACCCACTGAGAAACTACCGATCCAAATCAGTAATTCTCATCCATCTTGGCCAAAGATTTCTGGTGATGGCCACCCTGCACAGCGCAACATCTACCCCCAATACCAGGAGAGACGAATCCCCGACAATCCGCTCACTACCTCCGTGTGGCTCGGGACTGGAGCTAACTAAAACCTGTTTGCATGACTTCTTTGAGCTATGGTAGGATAGTAATCAAAGCACAGTGGGAACCCACACGAGACAAATGACGATCTCAGATCGAGAG
This sequence comes from Agapanthus africanus, assembly GCA_030015575.1. Lineage (NCBI taxonomy): Eukaryota > Viridiplantae > Streptophyta > Magnoliopsida > Asparagales > Amaryllidaceae > Agapanthus > Agapanthus africanus. The sequence goes on from JASDDO010000019.1 coordinate 301,551,426, forward strand.
ACTAATATGTACTCATGTCACCTGAGAACTACTATCTAACAATAGGTGTAATACCATCTAACATGTTCCCGGTGAGCCCGTCCAGTGTAACTCATAACCCAATGAGAACATGTATACTATATTTGGTGACTAACTGACACCAATGGCTGTGAGACTGGTCATCGCCTCTCGTCGGGATCAAGAAATGTATACACTAGTCTACTCTGAAATATTAATGCACGTTCTCGATATTCTCACGACTAAGGACATTTAAGAATTTGCTTATAAACTACCCAGTTCTTACAAGCGTGATCACCACAATAATCTCGGTAGTCAAGCAAGAATTATATAGGCTCTATCAATATGTAATAATGATACGTAATACCATATAATACATGTACATGATGATAGAGATGAACCAGATAATGCACCATCATCTCGAGTAAGACTACTCTACCCGTATAGGTCCTCCCTCAATCATCATAATCACATATCTGCGATTACAATAATTGCCTTGAGGGCACTATAACCAACACCGGTCACATGTCTTTTCCGGGTTGTGACATTTTGTTTCTATTTCTCACAATTTAGGACCAATAAAGCCTAACCCCGTATTTTATTTTATAACATAAAAGCAAATAATGTAATAGAAATTAGATGATGTTAAAGAATAGGAAAAGGGAGTTTTCTGTTATATCTTGCTATGTTTGGATCCGTTGCCATTTATAGGAAATTAAGGTATTGAGGAATTAAAGAAAAAATAAGGCCCTTGTTCACCATTCTTTACTCCATCAGCTAGAAAACTCATAACGGGCCTATTCTTTATCGGATATAAACTAACTACTCATCGCATTCCCCGATGCCGATCATGTGGAGACCGGTCTCCTAGCGACCCACTCACATGTATTACATCTTAATTGAGAAGCATACCAACAAATCAAAATAGCTCATATGAAATCCTATCTCTAGGTATGGTGCAAATTCCAAAGTTGTGGCTAAGATATCATCAATTGATTGATGATCTTTTCTTTTATATAAAAGAATTTATGAAATCATGAACGTAAACCAAACTATTTCCCAGATATGATGCCATCCCCATCATCCGCCTATTGAATCTTTTAAGGGATTGCTTGTTTGCAAGGAATTACAAAAGCTTAAGAAAATAATTTTCCAAGTAATACTTTTCCCACCCGCGCGGTGAAATCCTTATAGCTTAGATGGATTCTCATTGGATACAAGCTATTTACGTATTTGTATCTTATACCCCACATTGTATGCTTGGTAGGGTATAGAATACATGTACCTAGATAGTTTGTATCCAATCGGAATCCATATAAGCTATATGGATTCCACCGCACCGGCAGAAAAAGTATTACCCTAAATTTTCTAACCATTTTGGCATGCTATCCTCATGCTAGCTTTTTAGATAATGCGACGTCCAGCTAGGGTTGTGGGTCCGTGTGGATATCTCTCTTTATTTTGGCAAAAGGTGGAATGGAAAAGCATTTTCCATGAATAATCGCCCATTCTCGAACACCCAGAAGAATCTCCAATCGTCGAGGCTGATCTCAGACCCAGCTGTCAATCTTCATTTCGTCTTCATTTATATGCCCTTTTAAAGCAAAAGCTAGGGTTTTATTTTCATTCCCGATGCTTGAGATCTCAAGCTACACAAACTCTTTGCCTTGATTTCTCTTAGTCTCAGTGCTCGAGTTCTGTTGATTGATTGATGGTAAGATGCTGGGCGTCGTTCGAAGGCTCGGATTTGGAATTTCCCCTTCATTGGTAAACTTTTTAAATAAAAAAAATCGAACTTTTTTCCTTCTCTTGTGAGTTATTTATTGAGTTGTGTTTTTGGGCAGGGAACGCAAAGGATTCGTCCTGCAACATCATTTTTACCGAAATGTTACTCATCTACTGCGAAAGAGGTATCTGTTAATTTGTTTAATTGCTTTAAAATTATTTTAAAAAATCAAAGTTTTTAGCTTATTGGATCATGTTGTATATGGGTTTTCGTGTTACTTGTGATTACATAGTTTATAGTTTTAGTTTGAGCTTCGACTGGAGAATTGAGCCTTAAAGGATTCAAATCACGATTTTGAAATGCAACCCTCCTCAATTATGAGCACATTGAGCACAATGTTATGGTATAGTAAGAGTGGGGGTCCTGTAGCATCGTCTTTATTAATTAGATTAGGAAAAAGGGATGATTTTTTATGTTTAAAGGTAGGAAAATGAAATTAGTAATAATGAGAATTTTGAAATAGCATAGAGAAGTTATTTATTGGGGGTGATCTCAATGGGCATGCACGGACTAATCGTAGTGGGTTTAATACTATCCCTGGAGGATTTGGTTTTGGAGCAGTTAACTCGATTTTAAATTTTGCCCGGTCTTATGGCTTGATCTTGGCTAATACTTGGTTTAGAAAAAGAGAGTCTCACTTGATCATCTTTAGGAGTGGATCGAGTGCTAGTCAAATAGACTTTTTTCTGACTAGAATAATAGATAGAGGAGGTTGCATCAATTGATAGGCAGTGTTAGGTGAAAGTGTAACCACTCAATATAGACTTTTAGTTCTAGATGTTCGGTTTAGAAGAAGGCTTAGAAAGATTAGACATAAGGTAGAGCCAAGAATTAAATGATGGCGACTGAAGGAAGATAACACAGAAGTCTATAAGATAGCTAAAAACGAGATTAAGAAAGCTGTTCGGGAAGCCGAATCTAAGATCTACAAAGAGCTGTACGTGAAGATGAACATCAAGGAGGCTGAAAATGATATATATAGGGTTGCTCAGATTAGAGAGAGGAAGACCAAAGACTTGTGTGCGGTGAAATGTTTTAAATATGAAGATCGGAAGGTTTTAGTTCGAGATGAGAATATCAAGGAGAGATGAAGAGATTATTTTAACAAATTGTTCAATAAGAGCTTTACTAAGGATTTGGATGGACTTGTCATCCAATTTCAAAATATAAACCGTGATTTCATGTGTAGGATAAGAATATCTGAGGTTACAGAGATTTTGAAGAGGGTGAAATCGAGAAAAGTTGGTCCAGACGGAATTCTTATTGAGATATAGAGATGCCTAGGAAAGATAGGCATTAGATGGTTGATAGACATGTTTAATAAGATTTGGCAAACCAAAAAAATACCAAATGAGTGGACGAAAAGTACCCTTATACCTCTCAACAAGAATAAAGGTGATATTCAAAGTTGATCAAACTACCATGGAATAAAACTCATGTGTCATACCATGAAGCTTTCGGAGAGGGTGATTGAACATATGCTAAGGCAGAATGTTAAGATAACAGAGAACCGGTTTGGATTCATGCCTGGACGATTGATGATAGAGGTCATTCATTTACTTCGTCAACTTATCAAACGTTTTCAAGAGAAAGGATTTGTTTATGGTTTTTATTGACTTGGATAAAACTTACGACAAGGTACCTAGAGAGGTATTATGACGGACAATGATGAAAAAGGGAGTCTCAATCATGTATATTGACATAATCAAGAACATGTATGATGGAGTAGTGGCAAATGTAAGAACCTGCGGTGGCCTAACAAGAGATTTTCCGATCACAATTGGCTTGCATCAAGAATCCGTATTAAGTCCATTCTTATTTGTCATAGTGATGGATGAGTTTACTGAAACTATCCAGAATAAGATACCTTGGTGTATATTATTTGCTGACGATATTATTCTGGTAAATAAGACAAAAGCAAGGGTTAATGCCAAATTGAAGTTGTGGAGACACGTTGGAATCTCGAGGGTTTAGATTGAGTAGGTCCAAAACAGCATATATGCAATGCAAATTTAGTAAACAGAGAAGTTGAGATCACGGTGGTATAACACTCGATGAGCAAGAGATATCACCGGATGAGCAAGAGATATCACCGAGCTAACAATTTAGACATCTAGGTTCCATCATCCAAAAGGTGGGGGAGATCGATAGCGATGTCAACTAGAGAATTCATGCTGGCTGGTTGAAATGGAGGAGTGCAACGGGGATTTTGTGCGATCGTATCCGTAACTTTCCGTTAAACTTGAAAGGGGGGTTTTATTGAAGCACTATTCGGCCGTCTTGTTATGTGGCACGGAATGCTGGGCTCCTAAAAAATATCATGCACAGAAGATGACTGTAGCGGAGATGCGCATGCTTTGTTGGATGTGTGGTAACATTAGAAAGGATAAGATGCGAAATGAGAATATTCATGCTAATGTTGGTGTAGCACCCGTGGAGGAGAAGATGCGGGAAAACTGTCTAAGATGGTTTGGTCATGTGTGATGCAGACCTACGGAAGCACCGGTTTGACGAATGGATATTCTCGATTTAGGACAAGTCAAAAGAGCGAAAGGAAGACCGAAAAAAACGCGGATGGAGGCGATGCGAAAAGATATGGATGCCAAAGGTCTTAATGAAAGCATATTGTTCGATAGGAGTGAGTGAAGGCGGAGGATTCATATGCTCGACCCTGCGTGATTCTCATGTTGGTTCATGTAGCCCATCCTATATGCTTGGGAGAAAAGACTCGGTTGTTGAGAATTTAGAAATGGTAGGATGAAAACAAAGCACATTGGATGTAACTTTCCAACTCTAAGAGAATTGTTGATGACATAGTTCACGTTATGGCTAGGAAACATGTTTGGTCATTTGTTGCAATTGTGTGAGTTGAGGACTACGTTATTCGTATATTCAAAACTACATGGCCTAATCACACAAGTGCTTTCAGAGTTATATGCGATCATAGATAATCTATGAAGTTAAGGAAAAGTCTGCGATACGTCTTTTTTGGCTAGTATGATTTATTTGTGAGAATCGCATGTGCTCAAAGATCAACTTTTCAAGAAACGAGTGAGCTGAGACGTAAAAAGTTATATGATAAGTGTCAAAACACTAAAAGAAAATTGGATATGAAATGAGTGCATTAGTAGGAATGTAGAGATAGCTCCATGGTCAAGACGAGGGGAAATCATTTAAGATGGTTGACATGCTATAAAGACTGACCTGATCAGTTAAGATGGAATGGGTTGTAGCTAGAGTTACAAAGACAAAAAAGAAGAAGAAAATGACATGTTAAGATGTTGGTTTATTAATAGGGAAAAAAAGAAAATTGTAGCTAACAAAAAAGTTCGAGATAAAGATAACTTTTTAAGATTTTTTTTGGGTTAATTGTGGGTACACTGCCTGTAGTATGAGGGGTCGGACACTTATACCTCTTGAAATATCATAATAAGTGTTTTTACCCCTTTTAATAAAAATTGTTTTTCTAATTCCCATTATACCCATTTCTCTTCAAGCATGAAGAACTCATAACCCTATTAATCCACTGAAAAGAAAATCTTAGCAAAATCAACTAAATAAAATGATGATAAAATAAAATTGAAAAATACTCATTTTGAATTTCTTCTCTCTCTTCTTGAACTTAATGGAGAGAATAGGTTAAACATCAAGTTTTTAGATTAGAGTTAAAAACTTAAGTACCTTCGAGATGATAGAAAAAAGTTTGGAAGTGTAATGGAAGAAAAGACAACATCAAGTTTTTAGATTAGGGCTTAAATATTGGTATTTTAGGATTAAAGATTGTTTTTTAAAGTAGAAGAGAAGAAGAAAGGGGTAAAATGGGTATTAAGAAAATATATATTAACTATATGGGGTGTAAGTGCTTATTATTATAGTTCAGGGATATAAATGCTCAATTCCAAATAGTTCAGAGGGTCTTTGTGCAATTAACCCTTTTTTTTCAAACTTGAAGTGTCCAGGAATTTACCTGAGTTTTTTTTGTTTGAAATTCATGATTATTAAGCTTACAACTTTTGGGTTGTTTTGTATGAGATGTTTTTTGGTTTATTTCCAATACTTACTTACATATATTAATTGTGTCTCCAATCTTTTTCATGAGTGAACGAAGCTCGTTTAGCCTACCTCGTAATACTCATCTCATCTTAAATTTTTATATGTTCGTTAACTTGTAAAAATACTTGCTCCTATAGATGACAGTGCGTGATGCTCTTAACTCTGCCCTTGATGAAGAGATGTCAGCTGACCCAAAAGTTTTCTTAATGGGTGAAGAGGTAATGTAAAGAAAAGGAGGAAAAACCTTGTAGTGTTTCTTCTTTTACATTTCCTGTTTCCTAATGTAATGGTCCATAATGCAGGTTGGAGAGTACCAAGGTGCATATAAGGTTATAGCTTCTCATGATGATTATAGTCTTGCTGCTATTTTTATTTTATTCTTTGTATTAACTGATCCATTTTTCCGGATATGTAGATCTCAAAGGGTCTGCTTGAGAAGTATGGTCCTGAGAGAGTTCGTGACACTCCAATCACCGAGGTTACCTTAGCTTCCTGCCCAAATAACTGAATTTTGTTTAAAGTGATTTCATTTTTTGGCTGCTTAGATTTTCTTGCAGTGCTTCATATTTCTTGTACTGCAATGATATTCAGCTACTGTGTTTTCTCCATTCTGCAGGCTGGATTTACAGGGATCGGGGTCGGAGCAGCTTATTATGGTCTTAGACCTATTGTTGAGTTTATGACGTTTAACTTCTCTATGCAGGTAAGGTTTCAATTTTTATGTGTATTAAATATCGCTAGGACTGGTGATTCCTTGGCGGAATCCAAGTCTCCTTTTCCTGTCGAAGGTATTGGTAGGATTTTTTTTAAATCGTTATATCTTTGATTTATTCTAGTCGGTTCAGCAACTACCAAATATTACTACATGAAAAATCATTTGTTGCAAACATGATTAAGAAATGATAGTTGGAACTTACAAATGTCATGCGACATCCGTTTTCTGCTTCAGCTTTTGTTTATTTGTTCTTGTACATCTTTATGCATTTTTCCAAACATGTATATATATGTCCGAACACGAACTTAACATTCACAGAACTCAGTGGCCAAATGTCCATTTTTATGCTCATTTGAACATAGTATAAGCCATGGAGCATATTCAAGCCACAAGCTCATATTTTTATTCACAAAATAAGTAGTTCGTAGTTTTTCTCCGATAATTAAACTGTGTAGAACGCGTTATTATATTTGTGTGATGCATTACAGGCAATTGATCACATTATCAATTCGGCAGCAAAGTCAAACTACATGTCAGGAGGTCAAATATCAGTTCCTATTGTTTTTAGGGGACCTAATGGTGCTGCTGCTGGTGTTGGTGCACAACATTCACAGGTACAAATTGTTGTTTAGAAATTCAGTGTTGCACAGTTACAATCGTCATTCTTTCTTATCCTCTTCCAGAACATTTGTTATCATGTGGTATATAATTCATGGTCTTGATAAATAGCAATATAATTTGGTTTCGGAAAAGGAAAAGAGAAAAATAGCCACCTTATTTGCCAAAGAAAATAACCACCATATTTGCCATGTCATATCTATCGACATGAAAGCTATCTATATCATTATGTACAGTAATCACAATAGATACAGGTTTGAAGATGCGGATACCAGAACTGATCAGCATGTACCATGGTTATTGTGTGACTTTGAATGCTTAGTCATTACAGATATAACATTATTATTTGTTCTTTGTTTATAGTATTTATTGCATTTACCAGGTTGCTAAAGGTCCTTCATAATCTAATGGGTCTATTGCACGAACCCCCTACTGTAGTTTACCCCATATATCACTTGTTAACCCTCAAGAACGTATTGGTGCAAACACACCCGTTGCTCATCGACCAAGACCCTTAAATAACACTCAATTTCTACTGAACAACTCAAAAAACAAGTTGTAGAGTTAAATTTAGACAATTTTTTTTAATATGGTTGTTCAAAGAGAAATAATCTAAAGGCTTTACGGGGTAGAAATGTTTGAGGAGTGTTTGCGCTAACAAGTCTGTTGAGGGGGTATAACTCTATATGTGCTATATGGGGTAAAACTACAGGAGGGTTTTGTGCAAATAACCCTAATGTAATAATAATTTTCTCTTGACAAAGGCCACGAGTAAGCTATTGTTTCCACCAAACTGATATCTGATTACCACTTTCATCTAATTGAGTTTTTCCTGTGCAATATCTTCATTTTTGCCTTTGTATGCTAGCTCACACGCTTAATCTTGCTTGTCCATGCTTTGTAACTTCTAACTTCATGGCTTACCGTCTCTCTCTCTCTCTCTCTCTCTCTCTCTCTCTCTCTCTCACACACACACACACACACTATATCATTTTATATAGCCTGATTTGTTAATTAGAACTGATAAATAATGGAGGAATCAATGGCGAAAGCACCTATTCTGAGATTATATACAGTGTTATGCAGCTTGGTATGCACATTGCCCTGGGTTGAAAGTACTAAGTCCTTATTCATCAGAAGATGCTCGGGGCTTACTCAAAGCTGCTATTCGAGACCCCGATCCTGTTGTTTTCCTCGAAAACGAACTTTTGTATGTTTTCTTCAAAACACGTCTAAATTATTTGAACCATGCCATAAATCTTTTAGGCGGAGACACTGGATTTACATTACTTGATTTCTCAGATATGGAGAGTCCTTTCCTGTGTCAGCAGAAGTTCTTGATTCGAGTTTCTGCCTTCCAATTGGAAAAGCCAAGGTATGCTTTTGTACCATCTATTTAATGTGCCTCAGGATTGTTATTCTGTGTATTTCTTTAATCTATCGATTGATTTAGCTTGTGGCCTAAAAGCCAATCTCTCATGGTTTATACAGATAGAACGAGAAGGCAAAGATGTGACAATCACTGCATTTTCAAAGATGGTTGGGTATGCTCTTCAGGTGTGTAATTTAATCATTATATAGATCTTAGATATGCCTTGGGCTCGGTAAGGAGAATTCCGGTGGAAACTTGAATTGTGATTAATAATCGGATACAAAAAACAATTTTCCCATGAATATTCATGTTACTTCTTTTATTTCGACGTGTGTCCTGTTGTGATTTGATTTCTGGTAACTTTATCATTATGGATTCTTGTTTTGCCTGCTACTTGATGCTGATGTGACTTGGTATCTGATCATTCTAAATTTGATATTTGAGAAAGGTACGATGACTATGATCATGCTAGATTTCTTTTAAGGCAGCTTACAGAATTGTTTCTTATAAAAATCAGATATCAAATTTCTCCTTTAGGGGAATTTGTTCGGAAATTTGAGAATGCCATATATGAAAGGGCCGGATTATATATTTTCCAAGGCTTGTTTATTACACTTGCATCACCGATCTTAATTGTTTATATGATCTTTCAATAATTTTTTTGAGGGAAAGGTCTCGTGAATTCATTAAAAAGCTTTTAATTGACAAAAGCCCCATAATTACAAAGCTGCATACAACCAAGTTAAAATAAACAAACAAAGCCAAGAACATCTGAAAAATAAAAGCTAAATGTGCAGTACACTAATGAATACAAGAAGCAGCTGAGCATAAGCAATCTAAACAGAACATCAAACAGTGCAGAGTCCATATGATATTTCAAATGTTGCCAATTATTCATGACTCGGTCCATTTCACTATTTGTAATGAATCTAAAATTCTTTCTTTATGATATACTTTAAATATACAAGTCACTTGCTCCAGTTGCTTCTCATGTGTTCATTTCCTTTACGAATCATGTTCAGGCTGCAGATATACTTTCAAAGGAAGGAATTAGTGCTGAGGTAAATATCAGCTCTCTTAAATGAAAAGTTGAAAACCCATTCTTTGCTAATTTCCTAGAATCAATCTCTTAGCTTGATCCTTGAACCCCTTGCAGGTTATAAATCTTCGCTCCATAAGGCCATTGGATCGACCCACGATCAATGCTTCTGTCAGGAAAACTAGTAGATTGGTGACAGTGGAAGAAGGTTTTCCACAGCATGGCGTGGCTGCTGAAATTGGGTTAGTTACTCTTAGAAATATTGATAGTGATTTTCTGGCTAAATAAAACCTCCCCATTTTTGCCTCAATGGTATGATACCACCCTTTCCTTTTAAAAGTTGCACTGCTCCCTGTATTTTAACAACCGTTATTTTTTTAGAGTTGGGGCCTAAATGCCACTATACGGTGCACCCAGTAAAGCTGACGTGACAGTACTCCATTGGATGTTTTCTATTGAATAATGTGTGCGACGTAAAGTCATCTCATTGTCATCATTATCTTAGCCTTTTCCCATGTAAATGGGGTCAACTATGAAACAAAGCTCCGGTATGGATATGACAAAGTTTTACGACCCGCTGACGAGTTGATGTCAACCCTCTCTAGATAAGTGTGAAATTCCGGTTCAGAAAACTATGATAGGCGAGGGGTTTGTCACGGTCCTAGATAATCAGGTGGTATCCTCCAAATTCTTATAGACTAAAGAGAAGTCTGGTAGAAGGGATATTTATTTGCTATATGGAGTTATGTTTAAGTTACAAATATAGCCAAGAGCGAAAATTGCTGCGACATAAAGTGAATCCAATATATACTATGAGAGATGCCATCACTTAAAATGAATATTTTCCAATAGAATGTTGCTACTTCACCGCCACTTAGGATGCAGTGTACAGTGACGCTTTAGGCCTGTTTCCTATCTCTATTTCCTCATTACAAACAACACCACCACGAACATCTTTCGTATCCCCAAAATACCTTGTTTTTTCTGCCTTGTGCCTGCCATTTATTCACCAATATTTGCATATTTGATACTTTCAGGAAGTGATGTAGTAATAAAAAGTTTGTTGAAACGCAATAAAATAATGAATGTTAAATTAGAGGAGAAAGGGCAGTGTTTGAAAAGAGATAGTGACGAGGACGGAGTCCCTCATCAGATGGTGGTATCATGCTATACAGCCAATAATGAAGGAGGTTTGTTCAATTTAGGGCCTTTACTTTTTTTCAAACATTGCATCTGATATTAAGCAATATTCGATAAGCAGCATGTCTGTAATGGAAGAAAGTTTCGACTACCTTGATGCACCAGTGGAGAGGATTACTGGAGCCGATGTTCCCATGCCTTATGCCGCGAACCTCGAGAGGCTAGCTTTACCTCAGGCGAGTTTTACCTATACGGATTCTGCAAATTTATCATCTGTAGTTTATATGGAACAAGCCATACCTTCTATGTTCGGTAAACACACGTTCAAAAGTCGACGGTAGCTGAATGCAAATGTCGACATAGATGAGTGTCTCTGTTAAAAAATGAGTTTAAAGTATGAACTGTGAAGTAAGCGCTGGTTCAAAATGTTGGTCAATTAATAAGCATCCATAAGATGAGTGCAGCTGAAATTAGAATGTCGAGATGGATGGTTGACTAAAATAAAGAAGATAAGCAAGAAGTGTGTTTGTAATAAATTGGACGCATCTTCCATAAAAGATGTAATGATAGATTGAGATGGCTGAGCATGTGCATTGTAGGCCAATAAATACTCCAGTTAAAAGTAGTGACAAGATGCACAAATGATGCAACTAGGGCAAGGGGAGGTTGGACATGGACAAGATGAGAATAAAAAGACATGTCAATCTAACTGTGTAGACAGCCGAGCAGGATAGAAGAAATTGATAATATAGCTTACCCTTGATAGAGAAGAATAGAAGAAAAAAAGTACAAAGGCTTATTGTCATGGCTGTTATAATATATATTTATAGGCTAAATTACACTAAACTACCTTTAAATATCGTTATTTTATAGTTTACTGCTATATTTTTTTTATTACAGGAAACTTCCTTATAATGCTATATTTAATGGTATATCAATGGAGGAAAAGCTCCCTTAAAAATCAAATTTAAGGGAGTTAATTGTAATAAAATTAAGCATCAGTGTCAACACAGTTAATATCAAAAAAATGTAATTAAAATTTTCTTAGGCAGTTTAGTGGAAAACAACAATATTTGAGGGTGGTTTAGTGTGATTTAGCCATATTTAATAAGAGAATAATGGAAGAACAAAGGCCGTAGGAGGAAATACCTACAGCATTATTTTGGACCATTGGCAATGTCCATCTTAAATTTAATCATCTAAATCGTGGATATACGGTATATCCTGTGATTTTATTACTTTTATCCATTGATCTAGTGACGGAATATATTCTACTATCAGAACACCGTCAACTTTGCACCCATTAGATCAATAAATCAAAGTACCATAATCATATAAAATTTGGCGTATGTATGTTTTAGATGATAAAATTTCTGATCCTATAAAAAATGTCATGAAGTTGACTTGTTTGACCACCGGAGAGGAATCCCTCCTATGACCTTGTGTCCTCCATTGTTCTCATAAACTTGCAGTGTTTTTTTTTGGGGTGAATGATTTCTATCAAAAACAGCAGTTTCAGAGTTAAGGAAACCCCATTTGCCTATTATAACTCATTTAAAGGACATCGTATTGAATTGATTCTCCTGGAAATGGTTCATATAGGTCGAGGATATTGTCCGAGCAGCAAAAAGGGCGTGCTATCGATCAGTTCCAATCACTGCAGCAGCTTAGTTTTGCCAATTCCATGACGGCTTCATATCATGTGTTGAAGATTTGAAAGCTGTATTTTGATTTCTACTATAGGATAGGATGTAATATTTATTTACTGTAGTTAAGAGATTTTACCTTTAAAAAAATTACTTACTGTTCTTATTGTTTGCAGTAGAGAAAGGCAAGATAAGTATATCATTGAAGGGGTGAATCTTGTAGGGTGAAGAGAAAAAAGCGGATAGAGAGAAATCTGTCGTCTTTTATTTATAGTAACATCTTGCTGACTGATTCTTCTGTAATGTCTAAAGAAACCCAACCCCCACCCCACCCCACCCCCTGCCCGCCCCTTCAATTATAAAAAATTGATTAGTTACACACCACGCATAAATCTGTACTTTCAGAGTTTCAGTGTTGGGAATTTCGTTTCAGCTTGTCTTGCATAATCTGAGTCTTTGTTTATTCAAAATTGAGCCTGATAAAAAAGCTGAAAAAAATTAGACCATGATGTGAGCCGTGACATGTACTTTTATATTATTGTTGCAGTTTGGATATTACATGAATTCAATTAATCCTTACTATCTACAACCAAATGAACTGCTGCTGCAACTAGGGTTTGTCAATCGAACCAAACATGAGCTTTCGACCGTTCATGTTCGTTCAATTAGTCAAACGAGCTGAAAAGCTTGTTAATAGCGTTTATATATCGGATGAGACTGAGCTGATGCTTGATCGATCCTTTTCGAGCCTATATAATTTAATATCATTAATTGTCTAAAATTTTCAATTATGTGCTGGTACTATATATATAGTTGTTGTAAAGTAGCCTATGATCCGACTATCAACATAGGTATGGTTTAAAATTTTTGAGGAGTTAGATAGAATTTTTTTTTTGTATTACTAAATAAAATAAGCCATAAATAAATCAAACTCATACGAGCCAAGCTCGGAGATGCTATGTCGATGCTACTTTGTCTATTATTTAGCTTTGATTCATGTTTAATTATAGAATGGGATGTTGATGAGATTGAACGAGCGAGAAACCGTGCCGATCCCGAGTTGAACTTCCAAGATTCATGCTTTTTAACAGCCCTAAGTCTGCCACATTCAAATATCATTAAAAAAATGTTCAAGGTCATATGTGCTAAAAAGGAAAATTGTTAGGTATGACCCAATGAAATCATTTCAAAGCCGAAGAAAGCAACCTTGATTTGGATAAGACCATGTCAATTATTTGTTGAACTTAATATAATCAGGAGATTCAAATGGTGGAAAGAGATTGGTGGTTTTGTTTTCAAAAATTGTCCCCATGATTAAATGTGGCTGGGCCCCACTTTGAGTTCGGTCCATTTACCTAAAGCTTCAACGGTCATGGCTGAGTTTGCGGGGCACGTTTTAGTTCCTTTTTGACCAAGCAACAATTAAAATTTTGTGTGAAATCTTAGGGGGTTTTTAGTTCTTTTTTTTTTCTTTTCTTTTATGTTTGTTTTGTGTGTGTGTTGATGAGGGGGGGGGGAGGGGGGGGGGGGGGTTGATGGGGCGCGGGGACAGGGTTTCTACGTTCTCACACTTGAAGAAAAAAACCAAGACATATCGCTCAAATTATTGGTCCGGTAGAGGAGGGGGTTTTCTTGGGTTGCAGGGGTGTGTGTTGATGGGGCGCGGAGGGGGCAGGGTTCCTACAGTTTCACACTTGAAGAAAAAATCTCAAATTATTGGCCAGGCAGTGGAGAGGGGTTTTTCTTGGGTTGGTTTTAGTAAAAAAAAGAACCTTGAATTTTTTGCAATTGTTTGCAATTGTAAGGGGGTTTAATTAAAATAGAATGTGATGATCACTCGCATTTTGTGCAGTTCTGTTTGCATTTGCATTCACAGGAAAGTTGTCAAATCGTGATACGTTTCGTATTTCGTATTTTATATTTTTGTATCGTGTATCATATCGTAACAAATAAAATTTTCTGTTACAATAAAGAAGTAATTATGTATAGAACAAATTATAATTTAAAAACGATCAAATTGGCAACATAGAGCCACATATAAGCTAAAGCAAATTTCAGAATTACAACTGCGCAAATATATATATATATATATATATATATATAGAGAGAGAGAGAGAGAGGAGGGGGGGAGGTTAATGGAGGAAATGTGCCATAGGAGGGAATTTCCTCCTATGGCGTCGGAAAAATGCATCCTCCACCATTTTTTTTGATGATCGGCATACATCACTTCCATCTTTATTATCTAAGATATGGATACACCAAATTTCATGTGATTATACCATTTTTCCACCGTTGATTTAGTTAGTGCAAAATTAATGGTTTACCGACAATAGAACTTTTTACATTATTAATTCAATGGTGAAAAAGTTGTGGAATCACATAAAATTTGGTGTATGCACGTCTTAGATGATAACAATGATGATGATAGGTGCCAATCGAAAAAAACGGTGGAGGTTGTATTTTTTCGACACTATAGGAGGAAAATCCCGGCCACTTTCGAGATCGAGATCGAGAGAATAATGGAGGAAAGATGCCATAGGAGGGAATTTCCTCCTATGGCGTCGAAAAAATACAATCTCCATCGTTTTTTCCGACGACCGGCATCCATCATCTTCATCGTTATCATCTAAGATATGAGTACACCAAATTTCATATGATTCTACAACTTTTTCACCGTTGAATTAGTGGGTTCAAAATTAACGGTTTACCGACAATAGAACTTTTTGCATTGCTAAGTCAACGGTGAAAAAGTTGTAGAATCACATGAAATTTGGCGTACCCACATCTTCGATAATAACGATAAAGATGATGGATTCCGATCGTCGGAATACATGATGAAGGGCGTATTTTTTTGACGACATAGGAGGAAATTCCCTCCTATGACCTCTTTCCTCCATTATATATATATATATAAACTCATGCATTAGGTAATTAAATATATATATATATATATATAAACTCATGCATTTGGTAATTAAATAATACCAAAACAATCAAAAATATTCATCCATATGTCATAATTCATAAATATAAGCATGATAAATTTTATAATTCATAATTAAAATATCACAACCAAGTTTTCAAAACATTACTAGCAAACAAAGCCGACGCAACAGAAAATCAATCTTCTCCAATTGATTAATCACCATCATTATAATACCGAGAGATAACTTCATTCTCATCATCTCCATCATTTTCATTCCCATCGAACTCCTCTTTTTCGTCTATATGCATTTTAATTGTTAAATAGCCCGTTTGGGTTCATAATTTGATATAACCAAACGGGTTTTAAACCCGAATATCCGACTCGCTCTGCATTTTAATGGATAAATAACGTATCGTGTGTTCCGTATCGTTTTGTACGATACAAAATGTGTATTGATGGAGGGGCCTTTCCGGTCTCCTTCAGATGCTGTCTTCCGTTGATCTGCCGATGGCTGCGATTGACGGCTGGGATTTGATCTGGAGCGTGATCTCCTGCGATGTGTGGATCTCAATGGGTTGGAGGAGATTTGCGCCGAGTACCTGCAAGGAAGTCCCGGGGTAGTTTGGTACCACCGAGGAACCTCCGACGCTCAAGTCAGTAACAAGATCCGAGCAGAGTAACGGCTTAAGTGGAGTGAAAATGGCTTACTTGATCCTTCTGGGAGAGGGGTTTATATAGCGGCGGCGGCATGCAGGGGCAGACGCGAGAATCACGCCGGCCATTACGCTCCTAACGTCATGCCCCCGTGATAAGCGGATCTTCCCATTAATGGAGAGACAGGCTCGTTAATGGGGATCGTAATGACGTGGAACGTGGGATGTGGCCGGCGAAGATCTCACGCATGGCGAGATTCGCGGAGCGGCGGTTACGCCTGCGAGTGGTACCGTTGGTCGGTCGATGAGACCGAGGAAAATGGCCTCGGCAGGAGAGCTCGGGGACGAGCAAGAGAGCCGAGGTATCTTGGTTCTGTGATAGCTCGGAGGCAAGCTGGGAGGCCGAGGAAGCCAATTTGTGCATGGGGGCTCTGAGGAGAGCCAGCTTGTGCTTGCGGGTCGGGCACAGGGGTGGTCGGGTCGGCCCCTATAGGCCCTTTCTTCTGAGCTCTGGGACACGTCATCTGCCACGTGTCACGATTTTGGAGATCGCCGATATCGAGCATCATCATTAGCCCCCCACTCTCGTCCCGACCAGCTAGCGGGTCGGGTTGAGAGTGGACTGCCGGGCCATCCGGGGTGAGCTCCCTTCAAAAATATCGTCGGGACGTGTCCCCGGGCAATCTGTTGTCTTTTCTGCCAGCGAATCATGGGCGAGATCTCTGCATTTAAGGAAGGTGCGCCGGTTCGTGTGTTCCGTCACTGAAGCGACGGTCCACGTGTCGAGCGTCGATTGGACGACGCGACGTGTTGCAGACCTGCGGCGTCTGATGGAATGCAGCCCAATACTGGAGCGACAGGTGGAGCAATCGGGGTCGTTGGACGCGATGAGTCGTTTTGGCGGGAGATGAAGGGCGTCGTTGGATGAGGGCGGTGGCATCAATAAATAGGGATGGGGTCCACTCCAGGGCCCTATGTCTTCATATTTTTCTCACTTTAAGTCCTGATAGCTCGGTGCTCTTCTTCCTTAGGTCGGATCTATGGATCGATCCAGAGCTTTGGGTGTCTCATCCCGGAGGGAGGCCAGTGGTGCGGCCGCGCTCCTGGCCGGCTCGAGCCCTGCGCCGAATGTTCTGCCGGCGGCGGGACCGTCTGCTTCGCTGAGAGCTCTTGGAGATTGTCCCGGCAGCGGCCTAAGGCGTCCACGGGTTTCCGAGCCCCAGACGAGGGATGCAGGGGAGGGTGAAGACGGGACTCCCCTTAAGAGGAAGAGGACGGTCTCTCGTGCACCGCCGTCGAGGGTCCCTGAGGGAATTCCCGTGCAGGAAGGGGACGCCGTTTTCATGGTTCCGTCTGGGCTTTTCGTTGCTGCCGGCCTGCTCGCTGGAATGGAAGAATCGGCAGGGGGCAAGCTCCCGCATGGCACCCTTAGGGCCTAAGTGGCGGCCATTGCTCAAGAGGCGGTTCAGGTACGAACTCCTTCTCGTGTTGTTTTGACTCTCCTTTTCTTTGGCTCGAGCGTCTCGAAGTTTCTCATCCGTTTCTCGTCGGGTCCTTCAACACTGTGCCCTTGTTACCCGCATGGAGGCCGAGGGGGCTTTCCATTCTGCGAGGCCGGTGGGATAGTCTTCTTCGGAGGCCGAGGTCCTGCAACTTGACCTGCGTCTGGAGAGGGAGAGGGCCGATGTCCTGGCAGCCCGATCGGAGTCCGCGGAGCTTGCCGTTTTAATGTGTCGGGAGTCCTATCGTCGCCTGAGCGAGTCCCACCGAGTCGTTGAGGCGAAGCTGACGGAACTGGCCGATCGCTTCGCGGCCATGAAGAAGGAGAGAGATGCCAGCAGGAGGGATGCCAAGGAGGCGCTTCAGGCAGCCGAGGTCGCTGAGGTTCAGGCTAGAAAGGCGGTGGCCGATTACAAGGTGTCGGAGCAGTTTTACGCCGAACATGGCGAGTATACCGCCGTCGCATGGAACAAGGCTCTTAATGCCGTCAAGGAGCAGCTTCCTGAGTTTGCCGATGGTGAGCTCCGTGCTCGGGTCCCGCTCTCGGTGGTCAAGCCTCCAGCAGACAGTGATAAGGGAAGTGAGGCGTAGGGGGGCTTGTGACTCAGGCTTTTTTTTTATATTTCCTCTTCTCTCTTTTTGTAAGCTTCCGGGCCATTTGATAAGGCTAGGGAGCCCACAATACCCTTGTAAAGATATTGGTTTTTAAGCGAATTAAACTTTTGCTGTTTTATTGCTTGCACATTATCCTTTGTTTGGTCTGAATACTCGCAGAATAATCGGACTTGCACTGTTGAGCTTCCATGTCAGGTCAGTTCTTCGTCTGGCGATCGCGCGTCGAGTTGGTTTCGATCACTTGCTAAGTGCAAAGGTTGTTAAGAAGAAGGTATCTCTGTGGCCCCGAAGTCGAGGGGGGATCGCTCGGACTTATATAGACCCGGTGACTCTCGGAGAGTGCTTCAGATCTGCCGAGCCGAAGAGAGCTCGGTGTCCTCACTCTGAGGGCTTCAGATGCCTCTTGGCAAGGGCTTTGATCCCTGTTGTCGTAGGTAGGGAGCTACCAGCCGGGGATGACTGAGCAGGGTAGCTGCTCGGCTGCCTCTTAGTGAAGGCTTGGATCCCTGGCGTCGTGGGTAGGGAGCTACCAGCCGGGGATGACCGAGCAGGGTAACCGCTTGGTACCTCTTGGCGAGGAATTGGATCCCTGGCGTCATGGGTAGGGAGCTACCAGCCGGGGATGACCGAGCAGGGTAGCCGCACGGTGCCTCTTGATGGGGCCTTGGATCCCTTGCATCGTGGGTAGGGAGCTATCAGCCGGGGATGACTGAGCAGAGTAGCCACTCGGTGCCTCTTGGCGAGGGCTTGGATCCCTAGTGTCATAAGTAGGGAGCTACCAGCCGGGGATGTCCGAGCAGGGTAGCCGCTCGGTGCCTCTTGGCGAGGGCTTTGATCTCTGGCGTCGTGGGTAGGGAGCTACCAGCCGCGAATGACCGAGCAGGGTAGCCGCTCGGTGCCTCTTGGCGAGGGCTTGGATCCCTGGTGTCGTGGGTAGGGAGCTACCAGCCGGGGATGACAGAGCAGGGTAGCCGCTCGGTGCCTCTTGGCGAGGGCTTTGATCCCTGGCATCGTGGGTAGGGAGCTACCAGCCGGGGATGACCGAACAAGGGCAGGTCCGGTTGCCTCTTGCGAGGGATTTGATCCTGCAGGACGGGGCCGAGCAGGGTTATTGCCCGGTGCCTCTTGGCGAGGGCTTTGATCCCTGTCGGTTGTGGTAGGAAGCTATCAGCCGGGGATAACCGAGCAAGGGTCGGGCCCGGCCGCCTCTAGGGAGGAATTTGATCCTTAGCACGGGAGGGGCTATAAGAAGCCTACTAAGGATGGGGGCCGAGCAGGGTTACTGCCCGGTGCCTCTTGGCGAGGGCTTTTGTCCTTTAGGATGGGGCCGAGCAGAGTTACTGCCGGTGCCTCTTGGCGAGGGCTTTGATCCCTGGCATCATGGGTAGGGAGCTACCAGCCAGGGATAGCCAAGCAGGGTAGCCGCTCGGCTGCCTCTAGGCGAGGGCTTTGATCCTTAGCGTTGAAGGGGCCGTATGAGGCCTGCTAAGGATAATCGGGCAGTGAAGCTGCGCGGTTGCCTCTTGACGAGGGTTTTGATCCCTGGCGTTGTGTGTAGGGAAGCTACCGGCCAGGGATAGCCGGACAGGGTAGTTGCGCAGCTGCCTCTAGACAAGGGCTTTGATCCTTAGCGCTAGAGGGGCCGTAGGAGGCCTGCTAAGGATAACCGGACAGTGAAGCTGCGCGGTTTCCTCTTGGCGAGGGCTTTGATCCCTGGCGTTGTGTGTAGGGAAGCTACCGGCCACGGATAGCCGGGCAGGGTAGCTGTGCGGCTGCCTCTAGACAAGGGCTGTGATCCTTAGCGCTGGAGGGGCCATAGGAGGCCTGCTAGGGATAACCGGACAGTGAAGCTGCGCGGTTGCCTCTTGGCGAGGGCTTTGATCCCTGGCGTTGTGTGTATGGAAGCTACCGGCCAGGGATAGCCGGGCAGGGTAGCTGCACGGCTGCCTCTAGACGAGGGCTTTGCTCCTTAGCGCTAGAGGGGCCGTAGGAGGCCTGCTAAGGATAACCGGGCAGTGAAGCTGCGCGGTTGCCTCTTGGCGAGGGCTTTGATCCCTGGCGTTGTATGTAGGGAAGCTACCGGCCAGGGATAGCCGAGCAGGGGAGCTGCGCGACTGCCTCTAGACGAGGGCTTTGATCCCTGGCGTCTTGGGTAGGGAGCTACCAGCCGGGGATAGCCGAGCAGGGTAGCCGCTCGGCTGCCTCTAGGCGAGGGCTTTAATCCTTAGCGTTGAAGGGGCCGTAGGAGGCTTGCTAAGGATAACCGGGCAGTGAAGCTGCGCGGTTGCCTCTTGGCGAGGGCTTTGATCCCTGGCGTTGTGTGTAGGGAAGCTACCGGCCAGGGATAGCTGGGCAGGGTAGCTGCGCGGCTGCCTCTAGACGAGGGCTTTGATCCTTAGCGCTGGAGGGGCCGTAGGAGGCCTGCTAAGGATAACCGGGCAGTGAAGCTGCGCGGTTGCCTCTTCATGATGTTTTGTCTGACCTTCCCGGTGTTGGTATGGGGAATAGGAACAGTCGCGGCGAATACGCGTTGCGCATTGAATGCGTGGAGGAGGTGAAGCGCCAGAGCCGCGTCGTTTCGATTTCGCCAGAAAAGGCTCAATGTTTGCCGTGTGGCGGCACCTTTGTAGGCGAAAACGGGCGGCTGTTGGGTCCTTTGGGAGCGCAGCGGGCTATAAAGCAGAGGGAGTATTGGTCCTTCCTCTCTTCACAAGAAAATCATAAAGATGGAAGATTCAGCCTTGCGCTTTTGCCGACGGTTCCCGACGAAGTTGCCGAGGAACTGAGTGGCCAGCTCATCGAAGGTTGAGATCGAGCGAAGCTCGAGTCCTCGGAACCAGTCCTGCCCGGAGCGGATGAGGATGGCCGGGAAAGCTTGGCATTGGGCGGTGTCGGAGTGGTCTTGGAAGCTCATCCCCGCAGTGAAAGCATCCAAATGGTCCTTTAGGTCAGTTTTCCCGTCAAAGAGAGAGACCTTTAGGGGCTTGTTGAGCGAGGAGACATGAACGGCGAGCAGCTCCTCGGTGAATAGCTTGGTGAGCAAGTCAGCGGCGTACTTATCCCCGTCGCCCGAGATGTGACCTTCCCGACGTATGCCCTCGATCTTCTCGAGGGCGTCGAGTCGACCGTGGTACCCCGAGGATTCAGCACCCCCCGATCCCTGGCCTCTGCTGTGGGAGACCTGCGACTGGACGCGGCCCCGGTTCCTCTCGATGAGGTTCCTCAGATTCCCGGGCGAGGTAGCCTTCGAGCCGCCGCGGCGAGCCCCGTCCTCACGACCCCGTCGAGGGAGGGGGTGTTGGTCATGCCTGGGAATAGGCGAGCTGACCAACATCTCCTCGGGAAGGTAAGGGTCGCGAGGAGGCCCGAGGCGAGGCGCTCTGGCGGCGGATCTTGGTATGGAGTTGTGGGGCGCCCAGCGGGCTGCAGAGAGTAACGGTCCAGGAGATCTGTGGCCGTGGGAGGTAGCTTGTCGGTGATCGGCCGTGCCGACGTAGGCAGAGTCTACTCAAGGCGGAGGAGCGACGATCTGGGGTTCAGGCCCTGCCGTTTGGACGCGGACGAGCGCCTCCACGATAAACGCTAGTCGGTCTATTCGGCCGGCAAGGGCGTTGATGACAATCGCCGGGGGAGGTTCATCCGTGCCTCCGTTGAGGGGAAGGCGGCGGCTGGTGCTTGGATCTTCAGGGTGATCGCTCACTATGTGGTTGGAAAGCGGGAGACGAACTTTTGTTTTTGTGGAGTTAGTTTCCCATAGACGGCGCCAGCTGATGGAGGGGCCTTTCCGGTCTCCTTCAGATGCTGTCTTCCGTTGATCTGCCGATAGCTGCGATTGACGGCTGGGATTTGATCTGGAGCGTGATCTCCTGCGATGTGTGAATCTCAATGGGTTGAAGGAGATTTACGCCGAGTACCTGCAACGAAGTCCCGGGATGGTTTGGTACCACCGAGGACCCTCCGACGATCAAGTCAGTAACAAGATCCGAGCAGAGTAACGGCTTAAGTGGAGTAAAAATGGCTTACTTGATCCCTCTAGGAGAGGGGTTTATATAGCGGCGGCAACATGCAGGGGTAGGCGCGAGAATCACGCCGGCCGTTACGCTCCCGACGTCACGCCCGCGTGATAAGCGGATCTTCCCATTAATGGCGAGACATGCCGTTAATGGGGATCGTAATGGAGTGGAACGTGGGATGTGGCCGGCGGAGATCTCGCACATGGCAAGATTCGTGGAGCAGCGATTACGCCTGCGAGTGGTGCCGTTGGTCGGTCGATGATACCGAGGAAAATGGCCTCGGCGGGAGAGCTTGGGGACAAGCGGGAAAGCCGAGGCATCTTAGTCCTGGGATAGCTCGGAGGCGAGCTGGGAGGTCGAGGAAGCCAATTTGTGCATGGGGGCTCTGAGGAGAGCCAACTTATGCTTGCGGGTCGGGTACAGGGGTGGCCGGGTCGGCCCCTGTAGGCCCTTTCTTCTAAGCTCTGGGACACGTCATCTGCTACGTGTCACGATCTGGGAGATCGCCGATATCGAGCATCATCATGTATCGACCGATAAATTAGTAACCTAATACAGCTTACGATTCGTATCGAATTGTCCTTGTATCGTATCGTTTCGTAAGATACGTTTCGTGTTTCGTACGAAACTAACAACACTGTTTGCGGTTGTTCAAGGCTTTACCAATGAACAATTGTGAACTCTCAACTGTCGGACCGTTAAGAACTTCAAAGATCTTGTACTAGTTTGTTCACTTCTTTGAATAGATGTTTATCTGGTGTTATCGTGGTTTGAGTAGATGACCATTGTACATTGAAAACTCATGAAGCAACGTCCAAAATAGATCGATCATGTAGTACTCATATATCAAAAATTCTGTGCATGATGTGCTTTAATTCAAAAAGGTCGTAAATAGTTGGCCGGTATCTGAATTTTTTTAGAAATACTACAAGATATACTCTAAAAGTATGAACTATGAAGTTATTATAATTAGATCATAAGTTCTAATAGACTTCGAGCAAAACATTAACCAACAAAGAAAAAAACAAGATACAATTAACAAAATGCAAACATACAACTCTCTAAACCGATAGTGATGGAGGTTGATTTCTCCCTCAGATGTTGTCCTCCGTCGGTCTTACGGCCAGCGGTGTCGAATGGTTGAGATTTGAGACGAGGACAGAGTGCGGATCTCAATGGGTTGTTGGTTGTTGTTGTTGTCGCCGGGCTACCTACCAGAGAAGTCCCGGGGTGAGAAACCACCGTAGGACCCTCCGACGATCAAGTAAGTACCGAGGAATAACGGCAGGATAGCGGTGTATTGGAATGAGTTCGAGATACCTGAGTCGTCTAGAAGAGAGGTTTATATAGCGATCGTATGGAGCGAGCCGACGCGAGATTCTCGTTGTCCGTTACGCCCCCGCGTCACGTTCGCGTTGATAGCGGGATACGTCCATTAATGACAGGATACAGTCATTAATAGCGAGATACGTTAGCGCGAGATGCGGGAGGTGGAGCGGTGGAGATCTCATCGTGGCGAAATACACGGAGCCGTTACAGGGCGCTCGGGCTCCGTGCTCCTGGCCGAACAGGGAAGCTTAGGAAGCTCGGCTCTGTGATAGCTCGGAAACGAGCGAGGAGGCTGGGGAAGCTCGGCTCTGTAATAGCCCGGAGACGAGTTGTCGGCTGGTTGCTAGGCGAATAGGGAATGTACTCCGGAGAGTCTCCAAAAGGTAAGATGCAATATCGGAGACGAGGTGCCGGGAAATGTCCCTAACGCATGATACTTATTCCAATTCCGTAGCCCACAGGAATCTAGCGGGCTTACATGGACGACACGTCACCTGCTACGTGTCGTAATCTGGGGAATTCCCACTTACGATTATCATCATTAGCCCCCCACTCTCGTTCCGACCTATTCATGGGTCGGATCGAGAGTGGTTCGCTCGGTCCTCAACGTTCAGCTTGGAGCAGAGGATTCCTTGTAGGGGGTTGTTTGGGGACGACATGGTGTTTGGTGGCTGCACCCCTCCGGTTTCTGGGTCCACGTGGCGGTTCACGAAGCGCCTTAATTTCTGTACGCATCTTTGGTGACGTCAACGGATCGGCAAAATGATTGCGCCTTAAAGAAGACGCCGCTTCGCTCGCTCAGTCGGTTGGCCTTCATGCCACATGTCCTCCGTGGGGTGGTGGAATGCGAGAGGTCGTATCTGTTGGTTGGATCCGCATGAGGGACGAAGCGTCCAATGATTAGCTGCTACATGGAGTCCTCGTGGCCGTCGGGTGCGACGCTTCGTCGTGGAGGGAATGGATTTAGGCCGTCGGATGGTTTATACCGAGTGTATAAATAGGGGAGGTCATCCTTTAGCAGACATTTTGCCCTAACTATCTCCTGCCATCTGAAAATTGCCCGGCGCACCATTCCTTAGGTCGGACCTTTAGCCAAAACCCCTTTTTCGGCCAATATTTCCTTGAATCAAGCTAAATGTCTTCTTCCGAAGTTTCTATTGATGTAGTTGGGGTCGAGTCGGGCGATGAGGCTTCAGCTTCTAAAGCCGAGTCCAGTGGATCTTCTTCTTCCTCCTCGGCTTCCGATAGCCGAGAAAGTTCTTCTTTCTCTTCCTCTTCGTCTTCTTCCTCTGTGTTGGTCTCGCCCTCAAGGGATGGCGATGCCCTTGTACTTCGTCGTCGGGTGGCGAAGAGGACCCCCAAGGTGCGCATCGAAAATACCTGCGATGCGCCCTCGATGTTGAATCGCCTGGACGAGTTTTCCGATATCCTGGCTCATTTCCACATTCGCCCTGGCTATTCACTTCGTCTGGCCAGGGAGGGTGAGCGGGCAGACCAGGTGCATGGCAATGAGATTGCTCTGTATCTGGAAGCGATCAGGGATGCGCTTGCCTTTCTCACCCAAAGTTTGCGCCGTACTCCATTGCTTCCGTCTTGCCCCGGGCTAGCTAGCGCCGAACTCGTGAAGAATCCTCCTCGGGTTTCTAGTCCGATTGAATATTGATCGGATTATCTTTGACTTGAAGCTTCTTCTTTCCTTCCTTTATTATAAAAATCATCCCGGTACTCGCAAGGACGAACCGAGCTGGGTGTATCTTTCTTTCAAAATACATAAGGGTAGGACGACCGGATCTGGGGTAGTGGTCGCCCCTTCTTCCATCCATGAATGGAAGGAGAAGTTTGTTTTCGTCGGTCCTCCGGAGATAGAGGATTGGCCCATGCCTACCAAGTGGCATAGGGTCATTTTCTCTAGGGTCAAACAATTAAACACCCTAGAGGCAAGGGTGGTGTCACAGTGGGAACCGATCCAGCGGGCTGATATCTTGCTTTCCGAGCAGGTTTTGAGCTGGGCAGGACTCAGTCCAACACCCTAGAGCGCCCACGTGCCGACACGTGGCGCGCTTGCGCTCAAGCGCACAGCGCTCGAGCGCAGAGCGCCCACGTACCGACACGTGGTGCGCTTGCGCCTAAGTGCACGGCACCTAAGCGCATAGCGCTCAAGGCGCTGGCCCCACGCATCCCTCGGATGCCTTTTCCCCCCTCTTTTATATATATATATAGATACATATATATATATATACATATGTATACATATGTACATACACACATACTCCACGACACTGTCCCTGTTAGAAAAAATTTCTAACGGGACGCTGCCCCGCACCCCGCAAGGGGGCTGCTAGCCCCCTTAACCCCCAGCCCGCTATCCGGGTAGCGGGACCCCGTAAAAACTCTGCGTGGCTCCCGATATATTTAAACCCCCCTCCAAAACAAAACACACGTACACTGCACATTGAGTTCGCATGACCAGTTTAACCCGTTAATCGGAGGTTCTCTCGCCCCAAAGGCGAGGGGTAATTAACGGTAGCTTAGTCCACGGCTGCCGGAGATTCGGATCCCCACAATCATTAAACCCCGGCCTACCATAGGCAGGGGGAATCTGTAGTACGCCTGACAAGCGCGTGCGTATTCCCATCTCAATGGGGTGACGAAAAACACCCTACAAATTCTGGCACACCCGGTGGGACCTATCTCTCCTCCCATATTTTGGGTTAAGCATTCATGCGAACTCAATCAATATACATATCGATATTTATACTAAAATAATGCTCTTTCATGCAGGTTTTCCAAGCAATCACTTCTCAACGATATCTCCAAGGATCAGCTCAGCTCTCGACACAGCTCCCATCTCCTACACGATGAAGATGGACTCCAGGACGGTCCTCCCGGCCAGTCTCGGGCGACAATGGGAGGAGCCGCTGCTACCATTTAGCTCTATTATGTTCATGCCAGTTGGCGCCATCCCAGCTCCTCAAGCCCCGGTAACAGACAAACCGGTCTCGAAAGGAAAGAGGCCAAATGTGGTGGTCTCGAAGGCGCCCCAACTCAAACGCAAATCGGTGTTTGAACGACTCTCTCTGGGCCCAGCTGGAGGTAAGGCCATCAACGCCAACAAAGCAACAGGGACTCTCGAGCAAGCTCCGGCGGTGCCCCTGACAACTGCTCGATCGGGTGTTTTCTCTAAGCTCCCCGCTAATCGACTCACGGTGGCTTCCCAGGAAACAGATGCCCGCCAAGCCCTTAAAATTGAGAAGCTAAGGCAGAAAAGGCTCAGATATAGAGTCAACAAAAGGGCTAGAGCTCCTGCTAGGTTGAACCTCATGAGGTTCGAGGAACAGGGTTACCCCGCCAAAGATGAGGAAATGGCTGGATATGTGGTCCACACTGTCTACATGGTGGGCACGCGCAGCAAGAGGAAGGACGGGGCCACCACATCTCAAATCCAATCTGGCTTGAATGTAGTTGCCGCTTTCCAAGAACAGCCGCCTCTGCTGGGTGATGAAAACCTTCTCGATGAGGGTGATAGGAAAAAAGACCCTTCGGTCCATGAGGAGTCGGGCTCGGAAAGCGAAGAAGAGCCAATTTTCCGCCCCATGACCGCGGAGCAAGAGCTGCTTCAAGAGCTCCGGAAGCAGCTCAGAAACAAAGACAAGGAGATGGCCAAGCTTTACTCAAAAATTGACGACTTGACAAATGTCGTCCTACAGCTCACGGCCCAACTTGCCTCTCAGCCGCCCCATCAGGCGCAGGGCTCTCATGAACCGGGAAGCGGTGTCCCGAAACAGCTGTCGCCTATTCCCTCCAATCCAAAGGTGGGCGGACCACATGACAACTAGTCGCATCCTATCTCGGGAAATGTCTTGGCTAATGATGACAATAGCCCGCTAACTCAAGATCAAATCATGGATTTGGTTGCCAGCAAAGTCAAAACATTGGTGGCCGAAGCCGAAGCATAAAGAGATATCAGCAGTAGTGGGAGACCATATACTGCTCAGTATGATCTAGTAGAATTTCCTAGCGGCTATGTCATCCCCAAATTTGGAAGATTCGATGGGACGGGAAATGCGATCAGCACATCGCCCACTTCAAAGCCTCATGCGGGAATACTAGGGGCAATGATGCGCTTCTCCTCCACCAGTTCGTCAATAGCTTGACCGATGTTGCTTTCGACTGGTACGCGAGCATACTGGATGGTTCCGTTACTACTTTCGTCCAAATGGAATCTTTGTTTCGACAAAGGTTCATAAGCGTCAGCGATAAGATCACCATTGCCGAGCTCGTAAGGACCAAGCCCAAGAACAACGAAATCAGCACGGATTTTATAACCCGATGGCGCAATCTCTCCGTCAAATGTGAACCGCCGATAGAGCAGGACCAATCTGTCAGTCTCTTTGTCGGAAATCTCAACAATTGGATGGCCCCGTTTCTATGTACCGCGGGTCTCAAAACATTCCAAGAGCTGACCAAAAAGGTCCAAACGTTGGAACGCTTAAAGCCCGAGTCCGCTCAGGATCTTCAGTTCACAAACAGACCGAAACCTTAGAGGGACGACAACCGAAAAGGCGGAAGTTCTAACAGCACCGATTCTCTAAATAAGCAGAGAGTGGGCGGAGCGAAAACTGACCAGTCTCGAGAGCCAACTTTGGAGGAAAGAAGAAATAAGGTCTACTCATTCCGAAGGGACAAGGTCCACAAAATTTTTAGAGATACTCTGAAGAATGGCCTGCGGCAACCAGAACCGAAAAGGCTAAGTGAAGCGAACAAGACTGATCATCCCAACTTTTGCCCATACCACCGAGTGCTGGGACACACTATGGAAGACTGTTGCATCTTCAAGGATTGGGTCGAGAAACAATACAAGGCGGGAGAAATATCATTGTCCCCTGGCGTGTTAACGAACGATCAAGCTGCAACCTCCAATTTCATATAAACGGAGACCGAAGTTCTTCGTGAAACTGATTCTCTAGGACATCTGCCTTTCTCTGAAAACAGTCGACCATCACGTCATAAAACTGGGAACAATCGACCACCACGTCATTAAACTGGGAACAGTCGACCTCTAATTCGTTAAACTGGGAATGTAAAAAAATGTAAATAAACAAAAAAATGTGTAAATAAAAGAAAAATAAAGAAAAGCCGAAATGATGGGGCAACCGCGAATAAATAGCCGAAATGATAGGGCAATCGCGATTTTTGCGGTAAGAAAAGCTGAAATGATAGAGCAATCGCGGTAAAACAAAAACAAAAACAAAAACAAAACAAAACAAAAAAACAACGGCGAATGATGAGTCGCTTCTGGTACCATATTCCAGTGCAGCGATGCGAACACCAACAAAAATTCAAATTCCCAAAACTCTCCCAGCCCTACGGCTAGTCCCCAAATTGACTGCCGTATACAATCCACGGGCTCAAATAATTCTCGTCATACCCATGCCCCATCGCAATCACCAGTTACGCGGCTGGTCTCCGCCTTTGGAATTATACTTCATTGGAAAGACCCACTCATGTGTCCTCACGATGCATGAAGAGAACAAACCTTCGTGAGATCCTTACGACTCACCAAGGAAAAACACACTTGGGGTTCCTCATGACTCCCAGGGAGAAAATACACCTACGGGATCCTTACGACTCGTAGGGAGAAAATGCTTTTATGGGACCCTCACGGCCTATAAAATTGAAAAGTCTTAGGTGATAGGGATCTAAACCTGTCTCCTAAGCCATCGCTCCCCAATCCCCAAGTGGCGAATGATGAGTCGCTCCTGGTACCATATTCCAGTGCAGCAATACAGACGCCAACCAAATTCCAAACCTAAATCCCAAACGGCGAATGATGAGTCGCTCCTGGTACTACATTCCAGTGCAGCGATGCAGACGCCAACCAAATTCCAACTCCCATACCCCAATGGCGAATGATGAGTCGCTCCTGGTACCATATTCCAGTACAGCGATGCAGACGCCAACAAAGTCCCGAAATTTTTCCGGCCCTACGGTCTGGATCATACATCCTGCAAAACCGTATACAATCCACGGGCGTAAAACGATCCCAATCTCTTCCAAGTCCTACCGGCGAGACCACATTCAAAGTCTCACCGGCGGTGAAGATTCAAAAAAAAAATGGTATGTCCACAAGCAAAATGGGCACGGATGAAAACCCGAAAGGGCTCCGTGAGTAAAAACAGCAGGACTGCCGGCGAGTTTGTGAAAACCCGAAAGGGCACAAACTCGTGAAAAAGAGATGAAATACACTCACAAAGTCCTCTCGACTTTGTTAGGAGAAAATCCCCGCGTGAGATCCTTACGACTCACAAAGGAGCAACACACTTAGGAGTCCCCACGACTCCTAAGGAGAAAATACACCTACGGGATCCTTACGACCCGTAGGGAGAAAATGCATTGTGAGACCCTTACGGCTCACAAAATTGAAAAGTATTAAGTGATAGGGATCTAAAACCTGTCTCCTAAGCCATCGCTTCCTGATAAACAAGCGCAAATGATGATTCGCTCCCGGTACCATATTCCAGTGTGGCGATACCGATGCCAAGCAAAAACCAATTCCAACAAGCGACACTCTGCATCGGGGATACGTCCAACACAGACACTCCGCATCAGGGAAACGTCCGACAACGACACTCCGTGCCGGGGAAACGTCAAGCAGATACTCCGTCTCGGGGATACGTCAACCAGACGATACTCCGCCTCAGGGAAACGTCAAGCAGACACTCCATGCCGGGGGCACATCGACAACAGACACTTCGTCTCGGGGATACGTCAACCAGCCGATACTCCGCCTCGGGGAAACGTCAAGCAGACACTCCGTGCCGGGGGCACATCGACAACAGACACTCCGTCTCGGGGAAACGTCCAACAGCAGACACTCCGTCTCGGGGATACGTCAACAAGCGACACTCTGCATCGGGGATACGTCCAACACAGACACTCCGCATCAGGGAAACGTCCGACAACGACACTCCATGCCGGGGAAACGTCAAGCAGACACTCCGTGCTGGGGACACGTCAACCAGCGACACTCCGCATCGGGGAAACGTCCAACACAGACACTCCGTCTCGCGGAAACGTCCAACAGCAGACACTCCGTCTCGGGGATACGTCAACCAGCCGATACTCCGCCTCGGGGAAACGTCAAGCAGACACTCCATGCCGGGGGCACATCGACAATGGACACTCCGTCTCGGGGATATGTCAACCAGCCGATACTCCGCCTCGGGGAAACGTCAAGCAGACACTCTGTGCCGGGGACACATCGACAACAGACACTCTGTCTCGGGGATACGTCAACCAGCCGATACTCCGCCTCGGGGAAACGTTAAGCAAACACTCCGTGCTGGGGGCACATCGACAACAGACACTCCGTCTCGGGGATACGTCAACCAGCCGATACTCCGCCTTGGGGAAACGTCAAGCAGACACTCCGTGCCGGGAGCACATTGACAACAGACACTCCATGCCGGGGACATGTCAAACACAGACACTCCGCATCGGGGAAACGTCCAACACAGACACTCCGCATCAGGGAAACGTCCAACAACGACACTCCGTGCCGGGGACACGTCAACAAGCGATACTCTGCATCGGGGATACGTCCAACACAGACACTCCGCATCAGGGAAACGTCAACCAGCGACACACCGTACCGGGGAAACGTCTAACGCAGACACTCCGTGCCGGGGACACGTCAGCCAGCAGACACTCTGTCTCGGGGATACGTCAACCAACCGACACTCTGCCTCGGGGAAACGTCTACCAGTGACACTCCATGCCGGGGGCACGTCTACCAAATTACTCTGGGCCAGAGAAACGTCTACCACAGACACTCCATCTCGGAGACACGTCAAGCGTCGACCGTCCATGTCGTAAAAAGGGCAGAGCATCCCAAAAGGTGGGGACTAAAGCAAGTCGCCTCCACGTGAAAGAAGATCCATCAATTTCATGCACACGACCCGCATATGCTGCGTGCATTTATTGATGGGGGGCAATTTGTTGGGATAAAAATTTATACCCCGGTTGACCAAGTCAAAGTCAAGGTCAACCCCAAGCCAGGTGGGCCCAAGCCCAGGTCAGGCGGGTCCATGCCCAAGTCGAGCCCGCGGCCTGCCTCCCCATACCAACAACAAAATCACGTAATAAATAATTTTTATGTAATTGTTTATGCATGAATGTAAACAAAATGGGCATAAAGCCAATATTTTGTAAGCCCATGGCTTATGTGCAAAAATGAAATGACACATGAGCCATGGGATGGATAAAATGCCATTTTTGTAAAGCCCAAGGGGCTATATGTAAATATGTAAGCCTATATAAGGCAACATGATGATGAATAAAGCAACACTTTTCATTCCCCTCAAAAAAAAAACCTAGGGTTTGTGTCTCTTTCCCCTTTCTGAAGGTTTCAAACATTCTTCTCTTTTTTGTGAATTAAATCAAGAGTTTTACTCTCTCTTTTCCAAAACTAAATAGTTTTTCACCACAGAACCCACAAAGGGGAACTTGGATCTGTCATTAGATCTCAAAAAGAAGAGATTTTTAGATTTCACATCTCTTAATCCAGCCAACAGAGGAGGAAGAAGAAGAACCCATTTTCTCAACCAAAACATTTTTAGGAGTTTAACTCCACTCTAAACCCTATTTCTTGGACTAAAAACCCCTTTTTCTCACCAGCGCCCTGCGCTCAAGCGCGAAGCGCCCACGTACCGACACGTGGCACGCTTGCCCTTAAGCGCCTAACGCTTGAGCGTAGAGCGCCCACGTGCCGGCACGTGGCGCGCTTGAGCTCGAGAGCCCAGCGCTCGAGCGCAGAGGGCCTACGTGCCGACACGTGGCGCGTTTGCGCCTAAGCGCACAACACCTAAGCGCACAGCGTTCAAGGCGCTGGCCCCACGCATCCTTCGGATGCCTTTTTTCCCCTCTTTTATACACACACACACACACATATATATATATATATATGTATACATAGGTACATACACACATACTCCACGACACTGTCCCTGTTAGAAAAAATTTCTAACGGGACGCTGCCCCGTACCCCGCAAGGGGGCTGCTAGCCCCCTTGACCCCCAGCCCGCTATCCGGGTAGCGGGACCCCCGTAAAAACTCTGCGTGGCTCCCGATATATTTAAACCCTCCTCCAAAACAAAACACACGTACACTGCACATTGAGTTCGCATGACCAGTTTAACCCGTTAATCGGAGGTTCCCTCGCCCCAAAGGCGAGGGGTAATTAACGGCAGCTTAGTCCGCGGCTGCCGGAGATTCGGATCCCCACAATCATTAAACCCCGGCCTACCATAGGCAGGGGAAATCTGTAGTACGCCTGACAAGCGCGCGCGTATTCCCATCTCAATAGGGTGACGAAAAACACCCTACATCTGCGTGGACCATTGCCTCGGTTCTGTAACAGAGGCTAAACGGGGTTTCCCCTGTATGTGTTTTTCTAGATGTTCGTAATGCCTACGGTACCCAAAGCAGTTTCTCGACCCAGCCTCCCTGTCTTCCTTCCAGGCGGGCTCTAAGCCCCAGGATGACGCCTCGGTTTGCTACCTCGGCTTACCCATTGCATTGGGGATGCATGACCGCGGAGAACTTCATTAATATGTGATAGTCACTACAGAATTCTCTGACTTTGTCATTTTAGAAATTGGTTCCGTGGTCGGTGATGATGCACCTCGGGATTCCAAATCGGGAAATTATATTATTCTGCATGAATTTCACCGTAGAGGCGGCATCCGGTTTCCTGATCGGCATGACTTCTATCTACTTTGTAAAGTAGTCCACGACGACAAGGATGTATTTGTTTCCAACCGTGCTGGTGGGGAGTTAGCCAACCATATCCATCCCCCATTGTGTAAATGGTCAAGTGGAACTTAGTGACATTAACTCGATAGAGGGTAGCCAAGAGATGCTGCCAAAGAGTTGGCATTTCTTGCACCTTCTGACCAGCTTTTCTGCGTCTTGGTGTATAGTCGGCCAGTAATATCCCTGTAACGGTGTCTTTTGAACTAGATTGTGGGCCTCTTGATGTGTTCCTCCAACTCCTTCATGTATCTCTCGGAGGACGTAATCTGCTTCGTCGGGATCGACACATCGGAGTAGAGACTGGGTGTCCGACTTTTTGTACAGGTTTCCCTTGCTTCACATGAAGCGACAAGCTTTCATACGGAGCTGGCATGCCTCGACCCGGTCCTCAGGGAGTACTCCGTCCTTAAGAAATTCCACAATAGGGTTTCTCCAATCCGGGATATCCCCTTGAGCAGTGTAGATCCGGTATATTACTTCTCTATTTTCCATGCTGGGCCGTGGCAGGATTTCTAAGAGAATGTTTCTTTTGTGATTGGCCAAATAAGAAGAGGCGAGTTTGCTTAGCGCGTCGGCCTCGGCGTTCATGCTCCAGGGAATCTGTTCCACTTGGACCTCATTGAAATTTCTCTGAAATCATTTTACCTCCGCCAGGTATTTCATCATCAGGGGTTCCTAGGCTTCGAAACGTCCAGTCACCTGGCCGACGACTAGCGTGGAGGCACTGCGGATCCTGATCGCCTTTAGCCCCATGCCGGAGGCGATTCGTAGCCCGTCTAATAAGGCTTTGTATTCTGCGGCGTTGTTCAACGCCTTGAAGCCAAGTCTCAGAGAGTACTCCATCTCTGCTTCATTTGGACCATGGATGATTAACCCAGCCCCACCCCCTTCCTCTCTGGAGGAGCCATCCACATAGATTACCCAGTCTGGAATCGGGCCGAGTGTCTCCTCGACTGAGGGCCGTGGGTTAGGGCCTCGCGCCGACGCTCCTTCCTTATTAGGAATGATGCATTCGACCACGAAATTGGTTAGGGCCTGTGCTTTGATACCTTGCCTTGATCGGACTTGATGTTGAATTGGGACAACTCTCATCTCCATTTCTCTAAGCGGCCTGACGATTCGGGAGAACCAAGAATATTCCCCAAGAGTCATTCAGTGAGAACGATGATCGTGTGAGCTTGGAAATAGTGCTGGAGCTTCTTAGAGGTGACGACGAGCGTCAGGAATATTTTTTCTATGGCTGAGTATCTGGTCTCTGTGTCCTTGAAAACGTGACTGGCATAGTAGACCGGTCTTTGTATTCCTTAGAATTCTCTGATGAGTACGGAGCCGGCAGCCTGGCCCGAGACGGCCAGATACAACAATAGCTCGTCTTCCTCAGCTGGTCAGTGAGAAGCGGGGGGGGTCGCCAGATGTGTCTTGAGCTGCTCGAAAGCAATTTTGCACTCCCCGGACCATTCGAACCTGGGGATCTTCTTTAAGGCTTTGAAGAAAGGCATGCGCTTTTCTCTAGATCTGGATATGAAGCAACTCAAAGCAGCCACCTTGCCTGTGAGCCGCATGATATCAACATTGCTCATGGGTGTCGCCATGTCGATGATGGCCTTGATCTTCTCCGGGTTTGCTTCGATTCCTCGTTGGGTGACCATGAATCCAAGGAATTTCCCGCTTGTGACGCCGAACGCACATTTGGCTGGATTCGGCTTCATTTTGTACTTTCGCAGGACATCGAATGTCTTGCCGAGGTCTGTGATGTGTTCGGTTGACAAGATGGATATTCACAAGCATGTCGTCGACGTGGACTTCCATATTCCTCCCAATTTGTGGTTTGAACAACTTGTTGACCAGCCGCTGGTATGTTGCCCCGGCGTTTTTGAGGCCGAAGGGCATTACCATGTAGCAGTAGACTCCTCGATCGGTGGTGAAGGCGGTTAGCTCTGCGTCGGCCAGATTCATTCGGATTTGATTATAACCGGAGAAGGCGTCCATGAACCTCAATAGCTCGTGACTGGCCGACGGCCTACTAACTGATCTATCCGAGAGAGTGGGAAGTTGTCTTTGGGGCAGGCCTTGTTTAGATCGGTAAAATTGATGCACATGCGCCATTTCCCGTTTGCCTTCTTGACCATGACCACATTTGCTAGCCAAGCCAAGTAGTCCAGGTTCCTAATGAAGTCGGCCATGAGCAGTCGGTCCACCTTCTCCTCTATAGCTTTCTGCTTCATTGGCGCGAAACTTCTTTTCTTTTGTCGGACTGGACGGGCTTTCGAGTTGACCCCGAGCTTGTGGGAGATCACCTTGGGGTCGATTACGGGCATGTCCGCTGGAGTCCAAGCGAACACATCGGAGTTGTTCCGGAGGAACTGGATCAGGCTGTCCCGAGCGCCCCCTGTTAAGAGTGAGCCGATCTAGACAGTTCGGCCGTCATTTCCCTCCCTGAAAGGAATCTCTAACAAAGCTTCCACCGGGGAGCCGCGAATCTCTTTTTAGTCATCGCGCGTATCAAGAGATTCCCGAGGATCATATACATCTTCGAAATTATCAACCTCTTTCTCCTTGGGAGACGTCGAGGCGAGACAGACCCTGGCAGTTTGCTGGTCTCCGTAGGCCAGATCTATCCCCCATTGTCCAGAGGGAATTTGAGCACGAGGCGATAGGTCGATGTAGGGTGTTTTTCGTCACCCCATTGAGATGAGAATACGCGTCGCTTGTCAGGCATACTACAGATCCCCCCCCCGCCTAGGGTAAGCGGGGTTTTGTTGATTGTTTGGATCCGAATCTCTGGCAGCCGCGGACTAAGCTGCCGTTAATTACCCCTCGCCTTTGAAGTGAAGAAACCTACGATTGACGGGTCAACTAGTCATGTGAACTCAATGTGCAGTGTGCGTATGTGTGTCTTGAAGGTTTTTGGATGTATCGAGGGCCTCACAGAGTTTACGGGGGGCCTGCTACCCGGATAGCGGACTGGGGGTCAAGGGGGCTAGCAGCCCCCTTGCGGGGTGCGAGGCAGCGCCCCGTTAGAATTTTTTTTCCAACGGGGGACGCGTTTTGGGTGTGGAGTGCATGGGAAATGGGGGGTGAGGAGCGTTTTAAAGACACGTGCATGGCACATGGGCACTAGGCGCCCACGGGTCACGTGCCTGGCACGTAGGCGCTCGGCTCCCGCGGGTCACGTGCCAGGTGCGTGGGCGCCGGGTGCCTGCGGGTCGCGTGCGCGGCACGCGACCGCAAAGCGCTGGGCACCATCGAGTCACATGCCCTGCACACGAGACCGCCGAGCGCCCGCAGATCCCATGAAGTGCACGTGGGCGCTGAGCGCCCGCGGGTCACATGCGCGGCACGCGACCGCCGGATGCCCGCGGGTCACGTGCACGGCACGCGACCGCTGGAAACACCAGTGAAAAGAGGGCTTAGCCCCTGGGCTAAGAGTTGAACTCCCAAGGGTCTTTGGAGTTGAACTCTTAACAGGGATGATGTATAGATTTGAAGTTAAACTTCTAAAATGGTTTTGTTTATGGAGTTAAACTCCAACAGACCTTGAATGGAGTTGAACTCCTAGAAATTTTTGAAGATGATCAGAGGGGACCCTTTTCTTTTCCCCTTTAGTTCTAGATCTTCTTTTGAGCCTTGGATCTTCTCGAAATGGGATTTTTGGAAAAGGGTCTTCTTCTTCCTCCTCTCCGTCGGCTGGATCTTGAAGAAGGAGAGGGGTAAAACTAAACAATCTCCCTTTTAGGGATTTGATGAAAGATCCGAGTTCCCTTTTAAGGGTTTTATGGTGAAAAACAGTTTCTTTTTGGAAAAAGACGAATTGAACTCTTGATTTAATTCAAAAGAAAGAAGGTTTAGAACCTTGAGGAAGGAGGCACAAACCCTAGAATTTGAGAGAATGAAAAGTTTTTTTGGATTTTTTCATCATGTTTGCCTTTATAGGCTACACACTTTATATATGGCCCCTTGAGCTTTGCCAAATGGCACTTGTGCCATCCCATGCCTTATGTGCTTATCTCTTTTTGCACATAAATCATGGGGTTTACAAAATTTTGGTTTTTTGCCTATTTTACATACATTTATTTCTATATATATAAAAAAAGAATTACATTAAACCAATTTATAACTTCATTCCTTTTATCATGGGGCCGGTCCTTTTGACATGGGCTTGGGCTCACTTGGCCTGAGGTTGACTTTGATTTTGACTTGATCAACCGGGGTGTAATTTTTTATCCCAACAGGCGAGATCTGAGCCTGGAGGGCGTTTAGGATGGGGCGACCCAAGAGGATATTATAGGACAACGGGATCTTGGTAACGAGGAAATTCACCGGTATGGTTCGTGTTCTTCCTGCTTCCCCAATGTTGAGAGGGAGGGTGATCGATCCCTCGGCCAAGACGGAATGTTTTGTAAGCCCGGAGAGGACGTGAGAGGTTGGTTGGAGGTCGGACGGATTTAATTCCATACGCTGAAAACAGTCGTAAAACAGGATATCCGCCGAGCTCCCCGAGTCGACCAACATTCTTCGGACCTCGTATCAGTTTACCCGGGTTGCTATCATAAGGGGATCATTGTGCGGGAGTGATATGCCGTGAAGGTCCTCGTCGGTGAAGGTGATTGGATCATCCTTCTTGCACTTCTTGTGGGGCGGATCACTTAAGGTCATGACCGGCCAGAAACGGCGGGTGTCCTCATTGCTCGGAGTCGAGCCTACAGAGACGACCATGATCTGCCTGACCATCAACTCTCCGCTAGGGGGTTGGTTCGCTTGCTCCCGATTTGCCTGTCGTTTGTCTCGTAGGTACTTCGCCAAGTGACCGGAGCGGATCGGCTCCTCGATATAATCACGGAGTTGTTTGCAGTTCTCGGTCGGGTGCCCTTGTGATCGATGGAAGGCGCACTACGGGCCGCGGAGTCTCTTGCCCGCCTCTGAGTAGCTGGCCGGAGTTTGAAAAACTTCTCGCCCTTAGCCTCTTCCAGTAGCTTGGCTTGGGAGACGTTCAGGGGAGTGTACTCATGAAACATTGAAGAATATGGTTTTGGACGGTCGACCTTTTTCTTCTCTTCTCTGTCCCATTTCTTTCGTTCCGTTCGGTCGTCGTGGGGTAAGTTGGCGTTTACCTCTGACTCAAGTTGGATTTTCCGCTCGGTCCAGACTTTTACTTCGGCCATGGTCTTAAGTTGCGCCAATGCGAAAGAGCGGAGCCACTCTTTGTGCCTAAGACCCGACCTCAAGGCGGTGATAACCGTTTTGTCACGGTGCTCGGGGACTTCCAGAAGGGCATTATAGAAGCGAGTTACGTAACCCTTGAAAAATTCCATGTTTTCACTCTTGATGGTAAATAGGTAGGCGACCGTCCTTTTCTGTCGTCGATTACCGATGAAATGACCAAGGAACTGAGTTGTCAGCTCGTCAAAGGTCGAGATCGAGCCTGGCGCAAGTCCGCGGAACCAATCCCGGCCGGCCCGGATGAGGGTGGTGGGGAAGGCTCGGCACTGAGCTACGTCCGAGTTGTCTTGGAAGCTCATGCATGCCGTAAACGCGTCCAAGTGGTCCTTCGAGTCAGATGTCCTGTCGAAAAGGGCCACCTTGGATGGTTTGTTCCAAGACGAGACCCGCTCACCTAGTAACTGCTCTGTGAAAGGCCTCGCGAGCGAATTTGCGGAGTACTTTGCCACTCCTCCGGCCGAACTATAGCGTATCACATGTCTTCGATTTTCTTCTCGAGGGCCTCGATTCGTTGATGGTACCCCGAGGATTCCCCGCACTCGGAGCGCCTGCTGTCTCTGCTTTAGGCATGCGCGATGGAGTGGTTTCGGCTTCGCTTTATCACGTTCCTTATGTCCTCGGGGGGAACCATTTGTGGTCGGTCCCAAGGCGAGCCACGTGCGCAGTCTCGATGGATATGGGGATGTTGATCTCCCGTGGAATCAGGCGACCTGACCGACGTCTCCTCAGGGGAGGAGAGCGCAGCGGACATTGAAGTGACGGCCCGGTCTCCTCTGAGATCTTAGTGTCGAACTATCTGGCGCTCATCGAGTCATGGAATAATTCCTCATATGAGGATCGTGACTGCCGGAATCGGCACACCGGTGTTCGATGACACCGAGATGGGCGAGAGCGAGGTCGAGGGCCTGAATGCGCCTCTCTGTCGTCCCATGCACGCTGTCGTTCCAAGGAATGGGAACAACGGTTTCATGGGCATGGTCGACCATTTGAACACGAGCGAGCGCGTCCACTATCGCCGTAAGCCTGTCAATCCATGCAGATAAGACGTCGACGACGTTTGGAGGTGCAGTAGGACCGCTCCCGTCTCTGTTGTGGAGGACGGGGTGGCTCGTGCTGGGATCTCCATGGTGAGGATCACTGTCAATTATATCGAGGGCAGAAGATCAACTTTCTTGGATGGAAAAGGAAAAGGTTCTTACAGACGGCGCCAACTGATGGAGGTCGATTTCTCTCTTAGATGTTGTCCTCCGTCGGTCTTGCAGCCAGTGGTGTCGAATGGTTGAGATTTGAGATGAGGGTTGAGCGTGTGGATCTCAATGGGTTGTTGGTTGTTGTCGACGACGGGCTACCTGCAAGGGAAGTCCCGGGGTGGGGAAACCATCGTAGAACCCTCCGACGATCAAGTAAGTACCGAGGAATAACGGTAGAGTAGCAGCGTATTGGAATGAGTTCGAAATACCCGAGTCGTCTGGAAGAGGGGTTTATATAGCGATCGTATGGAGCGATCCGATGCGAGATTCTCGCCGTCCGTTACGCCCCCGCATCACGTTCGTGTTGATGGCGGGATACGCCCATTAATGGTGAGACACGGTCATTAATGGAGAGATACGCTAGCGCGGGATGCAGGAGGTGGAGCGGTGGAGATCTCATCATGGCGAAATATACGGAGCCGTTACAGGACGCTCGGGCTCTGTGCTCCCGGCCGAACAGGGAAGCCGAGGAAGCTCAGATCTGTGATAGCTCAGAGACGGGCAGGGGGGCTGGAGAAGCTCAGCTCTGTAATAGCCTGGAGATAAGCTGTCGGATAGTTGCTAGGCGAATAGGGAATGTACTCCGGGAAGGTCTCCAAAATGTCGGATGTAACCTCGAAGACGAGGTGCCGGGGAATGTTCTCAACGTATCATACTTATTCTAACTCCGTAACCCCCAAAAATTTAGCGGGCTTACGTGGAGGACACATCAATCTGGGGAATTCCCACTTACGATCATCATCATCAGATAGATTTTGCATTGATTAAATTGCTCCATATACAACATCCGCCTAAACTTGTTTTGACTCGAGTACTGAAAGGATGGAGCAAGTAGTTCTATAACATATAGATGGTCAGATACGAACAACTTTAGACGGTTATCTTGAACAGCTTTTATACCGATGCTAGCTCGCATGTGAGTTGATAAAGTATCTCTTCTGCTTTTTTTTTCCTCCTGCAAATACAAAATAAAAAATAAAGAAAATATTGAGTGATGGTTGACCTGGTCAAAATGACAGCTCAGCATATCTCCCGCGCATCTCACACGCCTCTCCATCATCGTCGCCACAAAATATGAACACCTTTTAATATCAATCTCTCTCTCTCCTCTCTCTTTGACCAAAGACTCGTCAAATTTAAGAAACAAAGAAAAAAATTTAAACATTAGTTTAAAAAAAATGAAATTAGTAAAAAAAAAATAAGACGAAGAGAAAGAAATTTCGATTGCTTCTTCTTCTTCCTCCTTCTGATTCTGTCGCTCGTTTTGGACATCGATATAAACCAACGAAAAAACGCGATCTTTTTATCTCTCTATAGCCCTAAAATCTCTTTCATTCAATCTCTTTCATTTCTTTCGCTTTTGATTCGTAATTGTGATTTCGATTTGGGGATTGGAGATGAAATCGCCACTGATGAAGTTTAGAGGCTTCGGCCATCACAACAAGAGCGATTCCAAGGACAAGAAGGACCAGCGCCATCATCGACCGCCGGCGAGGCTCGATGAGCTCGTCCAAGCCACGCAGGTTCTTCCTTTTTTTCTCAAAACCCCCAACCTTCCTAGATTTGTTGATTTCTAGGGTTATTTTTAGGGTTATTAGCAATTGATAAGATTATATGATCCATCAATGATTTGGCAACAATTACTTAACTTTAAAAGTTGGATTTTTTTAGTGAAATAATAACAATGTTTCAATAAAAGTCTCAATTATTACAAGATGTTCGAAGTCTCGGCAATGAAATCCAAAATTATTCTATGTTTAGCTTCAGCTGCAAAAGCCGCCTTCCACCAATATTCCACCATTTGTATGCTGAAGCATTGATGTATGCAATGTGCAAAAACGCCATAAGATTATTATTATATCATTGTCTGTTAATTTATATATAGCTGTTGTATAGACGCTTGCGACCTTATGAGTTGCTCCTTTTCACCGAAAAGGGTCTGCATGTGTGATGTTTATTATAAAAATCTAGCGGAATTAAACCTAACAAATGATCGATTTGGAGTCACATTTTTTTAGTGTGAAATTTGGTCAAGGCTTTAACTAGCATGCATCATAACAGA
Source organism: Agapanthus africanus (assembly GCA_030015575.1). Taxonomy (NCBI): domain Eukaryota; kingdom Viridiplantae; phylum Streptophyta; class Magnoliopsida; order Asparagales; family Amaryllidaceae; genus Agapanthus; species Agapanthus africanus. Next base: position 301,593,173 of record JASDDO010000019.1, read on the forward strand.
CAAAGCGCATGCACACAAAAATGCACAAACACATCTGATCAATTTAGCATAAATGTAATGTCCTAAAGACATCTATTTGTATAATCTACTGTAAAGATATATGCAAGCATATTGTCACCCTTTTGAAAAATTGCTGAATTTGGAATTTGGTTGCTTTGTTTTCTCAGGACATGCTTGATATGAAAAGCTGCTATGATAGCTTACTTTCTGCTGCCGCTGCCGCTGCAAATAGTTCATACGGTAAATTGGTTTCATTGCTATTTTATCTTTTGGGGACTTTCCCTCATAGCCCATAGCTTATATTATGATATTTGCCTGACACATTAATTCTTTGATCATTCTCATTTTCCATAACAGCAGTTGCAGTCTGTACTCATGTTTATCAATTGTATATACTGAACAGATCTCCCATGTTTATATAAGTAATGCTAAATGGTGTTCTCATTGAAACCACAAGATGGAGTTACAAGAATCATATTTTCTTTTCCATAAGATATTAAAAATTATAAATATGACATTTTAAAATAAGTTACAGTGCATATTTCTTTATAGAAACAAGTACCTCTACATAAACTATGTAATTAGCTTCGATTTTGTGTTTCAACATTTAGTGAGCAAACCTTAAAATGATTGCCATGTTCCTCTTAGTTGTATCACTATCTACTTATCTATCGAACCAGATATTTATGTAATTATATCTTGCAGAGTTATCAGAGGCCCTGGAAGAAATGGGGACTTGCTTGTTAGAAAAAACTGCATTGAATGAAGACGAAGACAGCGGTAAGCACATTAAAGTTTATATTTATTGTCAGTTGTCTTACAATTAACTTTATAACCTTCGAGTATCAGTTAATATTACTATCAGTTGGTAAAAGTTGTGGAGCCATAAATTACTTGATCTTAAAAATCTTATAGAGCAGTAATAAGTTAATGTAATTTTCCAAGTTGAGATTTTCTATCAGTAATATCATCGTGTCGCCAACATCGGTACACATGAGCACATACACGTGTTGAGATTTCTTCATGCGTTCAATTGCTATATCATTGTATATAATTTGCATGCAGGTAGGGTTCTGTTGATGCTGGGGAAAGTACAATTTGAACTTCAGAAACTTGTGGATAGCTATGTAAGACCTCGTTACTATACCATGATTATAAGAGAACCGCATATATTCATCATTGTGTACCATTCTGATGCTGTATTCTTTTTCTTCACACAGCGTACTCATATTATCCAAACAATCACAACACCATCAGAGTCTCTTCTTAAAGAGCTTCAGACAGTGGAGGTTTGTCCTTTTGATGCTAGATACTTATATTCTGTTATTTTGCTAAATAAGTAGCTGAAATTTCTAATAAACATGAGGGATAAAAAGAGTCTGCTACTCATTTGTTGCTTTAATACATTGAAGTGGTATAAATGCATTTGAATCTGGATACGTATCGAAAAATATAATAAGACGCCCCTTCAATAAGGGTACTTTGGAAGGTAGGATTTTGTTGGATACTCGTGGTTGCTAACTTCATCAACTTGTGGCCTTCTCTTTTAGTTTTAAGATTAAGATATGACCTGATCTAAATGGTCAGAATATGTCTTGATAGTTGCAATTCAGCTTTCCATTAAGTGAAATGTATTTTGACCGCAAAATTTCATAGGCAGGTTATTATTTGGGGATTAATTTTTTCATGCCACTTTTCGCTTCAATGTTCCCATGGAATTTCATAGGTTCCATTCATTATGATCATTTGCAGAGTATGCAGTTTACAGCCATAATAGTTAATATGCAGCTTTCTAATGTAGTTTATTATCCAATGCAGGAGATGAAGCAACAATGTGATGAGAAAAGGTTTGTGACTACTGCTCTTATTTATCTACTTTGTCTCTCTGGTCTTTCAAATCTTTGCTTCTAACCATTGCCCCATTTTGTTCAGAGAGTATTACAAGCTCATTTTGGGAGCACATAGAGAAAAGGGGAGATCAAAACATTCCAAAGGTCAATCATTCAGATCACAGCAGTTGCAGGAAGCACAGGACGATTATGAAGAGGAAGTAAACTTATTTGTCTTCCGCTTGAAATCATTGAAGCAAGGTCAATCTAGAAGTCTTCTAACACAATCAGCACGGCACCATGCTGCACAGGTTATTACTGTTAATTTTGATACTTTAAAACATACATTTTCTAAAACCCAAGCGGAACTCATGAGGTGTTTTCTTACATGCTGCATGAATTTAGTTAAATTTCTTCAGGAAAGGACTCAAGTCTCTTGAAGTTGTTGAACCTTATGTCAAAGTAGTTGCTGAAAAAGAGCATATTGATTATCAATTTAGTGGACTAGAAGACGACAATACAGAAGATGATTATGATGATTATTATAGTTATGATGGCAATGAGGATGGGGAACTCAGTTTTGACTATGGACAGAATGGCCAGGATCAAGATGTGCTTTCTTCATCTACAAATTCAATGGAGGTTAGAATATTTCTGATTTTTTGCTTTGTCGCTAGTTTTCAGGCCAGTGTTTATATAATTAATTCTATTTTTCTTCGTTACATGTTAGTTTGTGCAACATGACTTGTTACAACTTGCATTGCACTGTCCTTGAAGATAGTTCTTGACACTAGTTAATTGATTTTAGGCATCATTAATTTCCTTGGAGATGATGTATCTAGTCATGAAAGATTCCCCTATAGTATAATTTAGTATATGACCGGTAGCACTATTTAATATATACTAGAAAGGCATGTCTCAAAATGATTTAGCAGTTGCACAGCATTTTGTATCGAGACCTTCTCATTGATAAGTAGCTGCTTGTTCTGAATCATGTATTTTCTTTTATCATATAAGTTCCTTGTACTTCCAATTTAGTAGAAACTATCTTTACTGCATAATGTGTTTGCTACTACACTTCTATCACCATTCCATATGGATCTACAAGGTTCTTCTCTCTAGATATGGACCATGTCTATCAAAGTTGTTCTACAATTAGAAAAAAAAAGGTTAATTCTCAAATAAATAACGTGTCCTCGGTTTTTTCACCTAGCAGCAACAACAACAACAACCGAGCCTTTTATCCCAATCATATGGGGTAGGCTACATGAACCAACATGAGAATCACGTCGGGTCCAGCACATGAATCCTCCGCCTCCACTCACTCCTATCGAACAATATACTTTCATTGAGTCCTTTGGCAACCATATCGTTTCGTATCACCCCCATCCATGTTTTCTTCGGTCTCCCTTTTACCCTTTTGCCATTGCCCATATCGAGAGTATCTATTCGTCGAACCGGTACTTCCATAGGTCTGCGTCGCACATGACCAAACCATCTTAGCCGGTTTTCCCGCATCTTCTCCTCCACAGGTGCTACACCAACTTTTGCACGAATATCCTCATTTCGCACCTTATCTTTTCTAGTGTTACCGCACATCCAACGAAGCATGCGCATCTCCGCTACGTGCATCTTCTGTGTATGGTGCTTCTTAGGAGCCCAGCATTCTGTACCATATAATAAGGCAGGCCGAATAGCGCAACGATAAAACTTTCCTGTCAATTTTAATGGAAAGTTACGATCACACAAAATCCATGTTGCACTCCCCCATTTCAACCAACCAGCTTGGATTCTTTGATTAACTTCACTATCGATCTTCCCATTCTTTTGGATGATGGAACATAGATATCTAAACCGGTCGCTCAATGATATCTCTTGCCCTTCCAATGGTATACCAATATGGTTTTGACTTCTCTGGTTACTAAATTTGCAATGCATATATGCTGTCTTGGACTTGCTCAATCTGAATCCCCGAGATTCCAATGTTTGCCACCATAATTCCAATTTGGTATTAACCCCTGCTTTCGTCTCATTTACTAGAACAATATCATCAGCGAGTAGCATACACCAAGATACCTCATCTTGGACAGTTCTAGCAAGCTCATCCATCACGATGGTAAATATGAATGGACTTAATGCGGATCCTTAATGTAAACCAATTGTAATCGGAAAATCACTCGTTAAGCCGTCGCAAGTTCTGACATTTGTCACTACTCCATCGTACATATCCTTGATTATGTCAATATACTTGACGGGAACCCTCTTCTTCATCATTGTCCCCCATAATACCTCTCTAGGTACCTTGTCGTACGCTTTTTCTAAATCAATAAATATCATATGCAAATCTCTTCTCCTCTCTTGAAAACGCTCGACAAGTTGACGAAGCAAATGAATACCTCTGTCGTCGATCGTCCAGGCATGAACCTAAATTGGTTCTCTGTTATCTTAATATCCTTTCTTAGCCTGTGTTCAATCACTCTCTCCCAAAGTTTCATGGTGTAACATATAAGTTTTATTCCACGGTAGTTTGAGCAACTTTGAATGTCACTCTTGTTCTTGTAGATAAGTACAAGAATACTTTTTCTCCATTCATTTGGCATCTTTTTTGTCTGCCAAATTTTATTAAACAGATCTGTCAGCCATTTAACGCTTATTTCTCCTAAACATCTCAAAATCTCGATAGGAATCCCGTCAGGACCAACCGCTTTTTTAAATGCATTCTGTTCAAAACTTCTTTAATCTCAAGCAGTCTTATTTTACGCATGAAATCACGGTTTATATCTTGAGATTAAATGACAAGTCCATCCAAATTCTTAGTAAAGCTCTCATTGAACAATTTGTCAAAACAATCTCTCCATCTTTCCTTGATATCCTCATTTCGAACTAAAACCTTCTGAGTTTCATTTTTGACACACTTCACCGCACATAAGTCTCTAGTCTTCCTTTCCCGCATCCGAGCAATCCGGTATATATCATTTTCAGCCTCTTTAGTGTCTAATTTCTCGTACACCTCCTTGTAGACCTTAGATTTAGCTTCCTGAACAGTTTTCTTAACTTCCTTTTTAGCCATTTTATACTTCTCAAATCTTTCCGCATCTCTACTTTTCTTCAAATCTTTATAAGAATCCCTTTTAATTTTAATAGCAACCTTTACCTCTTCATTCCACCATGATATGTTCTTAGATGGTGGAGCACCACCTCTCGACTCACCAAGTAGATCTCTAGTTACCTTCTTGATACAACTAGCCATTTTGTTTCATGTTCTGTCTGAATCATCTTCCGACTGCCAATCCGCTTCTTGAACTACACGATCTATAAAAACCTTTTGGTTACCTTCTTTCAATCGCCACCATTTAATTCTAGGCTTTACCTTACGCTTACGTCTAATCTTTCTAGGTTCTCTTCTAAATCGAAAATTTAGAACTAAAAGTCTATGTTGAATGTTTACACTCTCACCTGGCACTACCTTACAGTCGATACAACAACCTCTATCTATTCTTCTCGTCAGAAAAAGTCTATTTGACTAGCACTTGATCCGCTCCTAAAAGTGATAAGGTGGGACTCTTTTTTCCTAAACCAGGTGTTGCTAAGATCAAGTCATAAGATAAAGCAAAATCTAGAATCGAGTCACCTATTTCATTCCTTTGTCCAAAACCAAAATCTCCATGGATAGTATCAAACCCACTACGACTAGTACCTACATGTCCTTTAAGATCACCACCAATAAATAACTTCTCTCCACTAGGTATAGTTTGCACTATCTTGTCTAAATCCTCCCAGAATAGACTCTTACTAGCATCATCAAGACCTATCTGTGGTGCATAAGCACTAATAACATTAAGGATCTCTCCACCTAGAATAAACTTAACCAGTAAAATTCTATCACTTTTTCTCCTAATCTCAACTACATGCTCAAGCAACCGTCTATCTATGATTATGCCTACCCTATTACGATTTTTATCTCTACCCGTATACCAAAACTTATCATCCCAAGGCTTACTCTACTCTTTTCACCTACCCACTTAGTTTCTTGCAAACACATAATACCAACTCTCCTCCTAATCATCACCTCCACTAATTCTATTAGTCTACCCGTAAGGGAACCTATGTTTCAGGAAACTAGACGGATCCTATGAAACCCTAAGGAAACCTAGAATAAGCTTAACCAGTAAAATTCTATCATCTTTTCTCCTAATCTCAATTACATCCTCAAGCAACCGTCTATCTATGATTATGCCTATCCTATTACGATTTTTATCTCTAACCGTATACCAAAGCTTATAACCTCAAGGCTCTATGACTCTACTCTTTTCACCTATCCACTTAGTTTCTTGCAAACACATAATACCAACTCTCCTCCTAATTATCACCTCCACTAATTCTATTAGTCTACCCGTAAGGGAACCTATGTTCCAAGAAGCTAGACGGATCCTATGAAACCCTTGCTTATTTGTCACTACACCCGGGGTCCGATGTAGCGCACCGTTTCTAGACGACGACCCTTGCTTATTTCTCACTACACCCGGGGTCCGATGTAGCGCGCCGTTTCTAGACGACGACCCTTGCTTATTTGTCACTACACCCGGGGTCCGATGAAGCGCGCTGTTTCTGGACGAGGACCTAGAAGCCCTTGCATATTTAACACTACACCCAGAATCCGATGTAGCGCGTCGCTGAGTAGGTGATACCCCAACGATATTCTTATTATGGTTCATGTCATAGAATGTGACAAAGTTTTACGTGGGTTTTTTCACCTAGCATTCATCAAAATTGTTGCATAATTCAAGCATATTGTAATGTATCTACCTTCTAAATTTCATCTTAATATTTTTATAGAGCAGAATAGGTCCTACTTTTGGAAAGTGTATTTCATTACTTGTTGAAGCTCATCTACATCACACTGTCCTTAAATTGGCCGTTGTGTAAATTTGCAGTTAGATCAAGTTGACCGATCAGCGGCTCAAGCATCAACGACAGAACTTGCAAAGGTTAACATCTTTTCTACTATAAATTACTACTTCAGTAGGCATTAGCTTATCTAATGTCTTCTGAATGTTGATTATCAGTTGATTTTGTCCTTAAATTTAATTGATGTGATTTATATAGGCATACGCCTTGCCAAACAGATTTTCAAGATCTGAAGATAAGCTAATTATCAAATTTTCATATCACAGCAATGATGACCATAAATATAATCATAATGCATGTAGTTGACATTGATCGCGCAGAGGGACATCTCTTCCATTGTGTGAATTCTGAAGATGAACAAATTATCATATCCTTCTGCTCTTGTCTTCTAGCAATCCTGACTTTAGTGTGGCTCACAATGTTATTTGGTGTGCGCGCATACCGAATTAATTCACATCCACACTAATTTGAAACAGTGAACAATAGGAATTCATAACAGACTGATGACTATCATCATGCATATAAATATACTATTATATTATTCCATACCGAACAAAATATCTATCATTTTCTGTAGATTTTTTAACTACCATTAAAAAAAATTAACATTAGCTATAATGCAGGAAAATGTGGAAAGAAGAACTGCAGAGCCGTTCAAATTCAATCCAAGACCTAGCACTTACACCCAGTCCGCGCCAATTTTTCCCAATAAAATAGTCGATCCATCCGAAAGGATGAAAGTATTGCGACCCTCATCAACAAGAAAGTTCCACACTTACGCTCTACCAACACCAGCGGATGCAAAAAGATCAATTTCTACGAGCTCTGTTAACCCGGGCTCAATACCTAAGGTGGGAGGATCCACACAATTATGGCATTCATCTCCTTTAGAGCCATATAAAAATATCAATATAAATTCTAGAGAAATATTAAAAGAGAGCAATATCAATAGTGGTCCAATAAAGTTGCCACCTCCTTTGAGCGATGAACTATCATCAATCCACCGCTTCAATCAAAACCCAGGCTCTGATCCTAAAAAAATCAAAAGGCAAGCTTTCTCTGGTCCGATTACAAGTAGAAATTGGGCAAACAATCTTAATTATTCTACAGTGGAACATCCCCATGCTTCTTCTCTAACTCCAGCACGTGCTTCGCCTAATGTCTCACCTCCCCCATTGAGATCACCAAAAATCACAGAGCTCCACGAGCTTCCTCGACCACCGATTTCTTCGCAAAAACCTACCAGGCCTACTAGTTTGATTGGGCACTCAGCCCCTTTGGCTAATAGAAGCCAAGAATTAAACAAGACGAGCAGAACATCGCCGATGACATCATCGCATACAGCGACGCCTTTACCTACGCCGCCTGCAGCTGCTTCTGTGCTTAGAAGTTACTCTATACCTTCTAGAAGAATGCCTTTGTCGCCGGTCGCTAAATTTTTGGAGGATCCTGATAATAAGGAATTGGGTGAGGGTTTTGCTTCGCCTCCTTTGACGCCTATGATGATTGTTCGGCCAGAGTCACGAGGATTGGAGCCGGTTCGAACTCGTGCAACAAGACCAAAAGGTAATTTTGCATATTAATAGTTCATCGCATAAAACACCCCTCATCTATACCTCATCTTGCACTCGAAACACACCCATGCTGTTAGTCAGAGATCAGGTCAAATTTGCTATTTTTAGCCAAGATTGAGAATATATTTTTATGGGGTTGAGCGCTATTAAGCCAGTTGAGAGGCTCTAAGTGCTCGATGAAGTATAGATGAAGGGTGTTATATGCAATTGACCCTTATTTTTATCATGTTTAAATTTTTGTTTTCAGTTTTAATGTTTTATTCCATGTTGGCCGTACTTTCTTGATATTCTCTTCAAGCTATAACCAAATATTTTTATGGAGTGTTTCTGAAAGGCCTATGAAATATTTTTACTAGGAGACGAAGCTGGATGTGCTCATTATAAAAGATGAAAAATATACCTTTCAAGCAAATGTGTTTAAATATAATAGTTCCATTAAAGGCACTCAACCAAAACATGCTAGCTATTTTCCCAACAAATCCATACCCTTTTCTACCTTTTCTCTTTTTTCCCCGAAAGAATAGTCTTAGCAAGGAATCGTGGTGAAAATTTAGGATATGCGTTTCTTTTGGTTGAATTATGCATGTGCTACTTGACCTGTACACTGCATTTCCAGTTTCATTTTGGTTGATCTTTGTAGATCACCCTCGTATATACATTTATGTTTGGCGCTCATAACTGGTGGCAAACATGCCCCTTCTGTTCTAAGTATACATGATGCTCTTCATGCTATAACTCAAAAACATGCATCCATATTTATTGTCCAGATAGATATCTGGCAGTTTCTGACTTAACACGTGCAAGGATCTTAAACCAATAATCTTGGAATTCATTTGTTTTATATACAAAATTAGGAAACTGATTCAATTTACTTTATCTTCTCTGTTAAGTTGTCCAAATTGATCTCTCAAGTCTGGAAAAAAGTTGTGGAAAATATATAAGGATGTTTAAATCCTGCTTTTAATGCATGCTTACTCCACATGATATGTATTCTTCATATGGCCGCCTTTCAACTGTTCTAGTTGCTTCATTTGCAGGGTTGTCGATATCGTGATCAAACGCCCAATTTGCCCGATTTGTGCCTCCAGTGTAAATAATGATTTGTGCATCCTCAGATTTTGCCATCACTGCCGTCCAAGTGCTTGTTGTCTATCCATTACGACAAGAACAAGTATTGGTGCATCAAATAATTCTTTCTTTTTTAATGCTAGGATAAGTTTTGCTTTCTTTTCCACAACCAGCAGGTCTTTTGTTTTTAGTCTTAATTTTCCCCCTCTTTTCATAGTCTGGTTTACATGTGAAAATCAGCTGAGAAAAGTTATGTACATCTTAAGTTTTCTTGTAATTACAGTGCATTGGAAAATACTGCTGCATTGACAGCAAATTTGGTCTTCCTTTGTTAATCCTTCACATAGAATAACAATAACCATAAATTTTGTTCAAAATGTTGATGCTTTCATCAATGCTCAAGTTATCATTAAGTCTTATTCGGGTTTCTCTCATTTTATTATTATTGAAATGCTCTCTATTTCATCGAACTGAGGTGTTACCATTCATCGATCTCAACATTTTATTTCATTAACATAATATCTTTCATGTTTCTTAATATTAGTCATTCTTCTCCAATTTCATGATTGTAAACTCGCACCCAAAAAAATGAAAAATGCACAAAGCATGAACGAGACATCTTTAATAACTTCGAATAAGTTGGATTCAATACTAAAGAAAGCGATGAATCTGAAAAAATGGATATGTTTAGAAACCATTTGTTGCTGAATTACTAGTTTATATATTGAAAAATTTTCATCCATGTGTAAGTATTCAACAGGCTATAATCATATTCATACAAACCGTGAGGAAATAAATTTCTGTGTACACAAATTATAACATAAAGGAAAAGCCTATTTATAATATGAGGTTAAGGCAGGAAATGTGCCATAAGGATTTTCCTCCTATGGCGTCGGAAAAATACCTCCTCCATGACTTTTTCGACGATCGGCATACATCATCTCTATCTTTATCATCTAAGACGTGGATACATCAAATATCATGTGATTGTATCATTATTCACCGTTGATTTAGTTGGTGCAAAATTAATGGTATACCGACATTAGAACTTTTTTTACATTGATAATTCAACATAATTCAATAGTGAAAAAATGGTGGAATCACATAAAATTTGGCGTATACACATCTTAGATGATAACGATAATGATAATGGATGCCGATTGTCAGAAAAGATGGTGGAGGTTGTATTTTTTCGATGCCATAGAAGGACCTATGGCCTCTTTCCTCCATTATTCTCATTTAATATAGTATGGCTAGTGTGGATATATATGGCAAAAAATTATACATATTGCTACAAATTACATGCCGCCACCAAAAACCTCCAACTCTTTCCCCTTCACTTTCCTGTGGATTCTTGTATTTCTCCTCGATTCCATCAGCATCCCAATAGAAGACGTCTTCAAAGGCCTTGAAAATTTTTCCGAAGCAGTTACTTGTTGCAGCTCTTTGCTTGTTCTTCTCACTTTGTTCTGCACTAAATTTGCTAATGCTGGATTAGTATCGGCTTCCGATTCGAAGAAAGATGAAGCTGAAGATTCTTTGGGACCCATGAAAGATGCTGTTGTGATGCCAACTGCTCCGTCTTGGTGCGGCGGAGGAAATTTCTCGCTTTTGCTCGTGGTGTTCGTACTAGCCATGATTCTTCGTCGCTGGAGATAGAATCACCATAACATTAATACAATTGAGATTAAGTGCACATAGCAACCCTGCAGTTTACCCGGTGTTGCTTTAATGCCCCTGGGCCCTGAAGTGATTTATTAGCACAAACACCCCTCTGCTCATCACCAAAACCATCGAAAGCATTCAAACTCTGTTCAAAACAACTCAGATGATTGTCTAAGTTCACTGGATTTGTATTGTGTTGTTTGGAGTAGAATTTGGGTGTTTTGAGGGTTTTGATTGATGGGTGTTTGCGCTAATAAATTACTTAAATGTTACTGGATTGTTCTGTGCAATTAACCCAAAGAGTTGAGACGAAGTTTCAACTGGCTCTTAATTACTGCCAAATTTCTAATAGACAAGATAGGAACTTGTGATACAAGATACTGTACGAGTTGATTCTCGAATCCTTAAACTTTCCAAGTTCTAGTTTATGATTGGTTTGTGGATAATAAAGGCATGTTTGGTTGCAGGATTATGGAATTTGGATTCCAAAATAGTACAGTTGAAATTTCTGGATTTGGTAATTTGTTGGTTGGTTGGTTTTGGATTCCTAGTATTGGATTTGTAGATCCTTGTAATCTTTGTTTGGTTGGTGAAAAAAGTGGGATTTGGATTTAAGGATTTTAGAGAGAGAGAGAGATAGAGAGAGGATTATTAAATAAATAAAGAACACGGGTCCCATCAAAAAGTACAATGAATAGTGCCAAATCCTTGAAAATCCTTGAAATTTTTTAGGATTCAAGAATCCTTGTTTTGGGGTGGGCCCCCCATAAAAAACAAAGGAATCCTAGAAATCCAAATCCATCAACCAAACACAAAATTATGGAATCCCAGGATTCCACAATCCAAAATCCAAATCCAAATCCATAATCCTGCAACCAAACATGCCCTAACAAACATAAAATTACTTTAGCAAATTTAAACTAATTAAGAATATCCAAGAACACAAATCCTAGAATATTTCCACTTATTCAGACTTTCCCCACGATCATGAGAAGTTGAAGGACATGTTATATTATTAATAGGGTAAGTTTTATAAAACACGGACTTTGAAGGGTTTTTAAGACTAACACCGTTGACCTTTAATAATGCCACAAATCCACCCTAAGGGTATTCTCGTCCAAAATGAAGGGTATTTTTATCCCCAAAAAATGTCATACAAGGTGCATTTTGATATTGTGTAGTCTAAGCAAGGTTCAAGGTTTCAACCAAAACCACTGATACGTGGTAGTTTCGTATCGATTTTGGTGGAGATCGATACGAAACCAACCATACAATATTGTTTCGGCCAAAACCTTTAAAAACTTATTTTTTTATACTATTTTTATTGTCATTGTGATCATTAGAAAACCGCAAAAAGTGAACCCAAATCCTATATTAATACTTATCTAAGTACACTTTTCAATATATTTTACATCGTGGCTGTTTTTTAAAATACTAGGATCATTGTCTTGTAATATAGAAATATAAATTTAAGTATTTAATATATCTACACTTATGTATGTTGTATTACAGTTGAAATTGAAACCCGAATCGAGATTGAAACCAGCCGAAACCAAATCCGAGTTCTCGAACCTTGAGTCTAAGTACAACGCATTTTAGGGTTATTCAGTCCACTCGTGCCTAGCATGAGTCAATGAAACTAACAATTTCCAACATTACTAGTTTAGGGGGGTTTTATGGCATTTTTTTAAGCTCATTGGTGTCATCTCAAAAACCAAGAAAGTGAATGGTGTTTTGTAAAATTTACCCATATTTACATAAACAATAGTCAATGGAACAATCATTGTCTTTTATAATATCTATTTATAAAGGTGCCAAATTACATATATACCTCCGAATTAAATTAAATTGTGAATTTTTAATGAATAGTGTATTAGCATCTTAGTCATTTTTAATGAATGCATGATGTTCTAAAGTGTCTATTCCATAATCATCCGCAAGCATTAAAGTATCTGGCCTACGTGAATTTGATTCAAATTCATCTAACAAACAAAAAATTTGCCCAAATGGCCAGTTAGTGTTCCCACAAAGAGTCGAGAGGGGGGGGGGGGAGGTTCCCATTAAGAAATTACGTTCAGTTCTAAGGCGATACGGAGCAAACAGGAAACATAGCACATTTTCGGATTCCAGAACTTAAGAGAGCGAAAATGTTATTGCACAAAAGAATGAAGACGTATAGCTTGGGACATACCTCTAAATTAACATGCAGCTCAGCATTTGCCTCAGGAGCAGGAACTGCTCTGCTTCGGCGATCGTGCACTCCAGATTTCTTAGTGCCATTGCCATTTCCTTTTGTATCGTTCCTTCTTTCTCTATTGGAAAAAGACATGAATTCATTACAAAATTTCAATAATTGAAATAACTCTTTAGGGGCTTAGAGATAGAAAAAGGGAAAATGCCACCTTCGAGCCTTTTCATCCCTCAACTTTACATCAATTTCTTTGCTCGGAGGATAGTGAGGTAAGCTTGACGGTTCACAAGCATGAGGCAATGTGGTAAAGAACTGCATCGAGAAATTGCATCAATCGTATGAGATATCACTGGAGTTAATTCAGTAATTCCTAAATAAGAAAATATAGTTTCTCAATCCTAATAGTATTAAAATCTCATCTCTAATCACAAATTCTCAATCGTAGTTGCATTCATAGGCGTAAACCAGATTGTTTATACTAGTTTTTTCAATGAGTTTGTATAGCTTGCAAGTATGAAGATTGTTTTCCATGGAATTACTGAGTCGACAGATTTGATCAGAAAGATTAAGCGCCGCATACCAATTAAGATCTTTGATAAACCTTATAAACAACCTCGAAGAAGAATTGAGTCCTGACATTCGGTGGGTGGGGGGATTAGTATGTCAGCTTTTAAAAGCCGGCTTTACAAAACATGCCAGGGCTTACATTCCAGCAGAGTTTTGCATCATCATTTTGTTTAACACTGCATAATATCTTGATGAGGAAGGTATATAATTCAATTTTTTTCATTTTTCAGCCATTTATAGGTATTAAATAATGTCTAGCTATTTATCACACGTTGAAACATAATATGAACTAGTACGAACGGTAAATGAAGATCTTTACCTCGCTATTTAGAGCGGCAGTTGCTGTTCCTCGCTCATCTGGGTCGATTGCAAGTAGGGTGTCGATGAGTGAAAGTGAGCAAGGCGGGAAATCCTTAAAAGTTTCAGCAATGCAACGCTTGTATGGCTGCTGGGGCTTGAACATTGTTGCATGAGGCAACTTTGATTTCTTCCAGTATTTATCGGAAGGGGATCCACACAACTTAAAGATTCTATGCAATTGTTCCACCTGATGAGCAAATGTGACGGCAATAAATTTGAAAGCAATACGGATTACATAAGCGAAGAAGTCTTTCATTGATAAAATCCATGTGTGTTCCTATAGAAATGAGCAAACAACCAACCAAACAGATAATTCCCTACTCCCAGAAACCCAAAAAGATGCGCACAACTACGATATTAGCTCTTCATTGTCTGATGTCAAGGGAAACTTTTTCAATGTTAAGCTGCATATAACACCCTTCATGTATAAACTCATCCAGAACATATCACCGTTAATCTGGTTTATTAGCAAATGATCGATACTTGAGTCAGTCAATTATCAGGTCATTTTTTCTCTTCTAAGTCATAATGAGGGTGGCCACGGGGTGTAATGTGCTAATAATAAACCAGCTGAACGGTGATGAGTGCTAGACCAGGTATACATGAGCGGTGATATATGCAATTAAACCTAAGGCTAAATTTCACTAAACCGCCCTAAACTATGAGCGTTATTCACTCAACCACCTTAAAAAGTTTTTTTTTTCCCAACTACAATAAGTTCCCATAAAGTGTTGCGATTTAGATTTAACAAAACTCCCTTAAAAGCAAAAGTTTAAGGAAGTTCCTAAAATAAAGTATTGTAAGGTCCTACAATGTCAAATAGTAATATTTAAGGGTGGTATAGTGTAATTTATTCAACATTTTAAGCGCACATATTTGATACCTCAGTTCGTCCTGGAAGTATCGGCTTCCCTCCTAGTAGCTCGGCCAAAATGCAACCCGCACTCCAAAGATCGACACCGACACCATAAAAAGTTGCACCTAGAAGAAGCTCGGGGGGACGGTACCACAATGTGACAACTCTACTAGTCATGGGTTGTTTCTGATCAGGGTCAAAAGTAGAAGCGAGTCCAAAATCAGCAATTTTAAGAACGCCTTTATCATCGATAAGCAAATTCGAACCCTTGATATCACGATGCAAGACTCCTCGGTTATGGCAATGCTCAAGGCCAGAGAGTAGTTGTTTCATATAGCACTTGACCTGTCATATAAATAAAGGACATGAAATTACAGGTTTAATACTTGAAAAATACCATTTTTTCTTATTTTATATGGTGTCCAAAAAGTCAACCCTCCACCATTTGTTCCGACGAACAGCACCATTCATCTTGATCTTCATCGTCAAAGATGTAGTTACACCAAATTTCATCTAATTCTAACACCTTTTCAGCATTGATTTAGTAATGAAAAAAGGTCCATTATTGGAAAACCATTAATTTTGCACCCATTAAATCTCCACTGAAAAGGTGTCAGGATCACAAGAAATTTGGTGTATCAATACATCTTAGACAATAAAGATGAAGATGGATGATGCTGATCATCGGAAAAATAGAGGGTTGACTTTTGACAACCGCCATAGGAGGAATTTCTTAGGGTCTTTGTCCTCCGTATTCTCATGTGCGCGCACGCGCGTGCTGGTGTGTGTTATCACATATAAATTGTTGTCAGGTACAACAACAATTTGGGGAAAAAAGATTTTAAGTTAAAAGAGGATGTTTTTGGTCAACGATTCTCAAATGAAAAATCAACTTATAAGGTAGATTACAACTTGAAAATTTAAATTTGTTAACAAAAAATCAACAATGTGCAGGCTCATGGATAAAACAATATTAGTCCTGCATGAAAAATCGAAATAGATGCGGAAAACTTAGCGCAGCTATGGTAATACCAATTGAAGAGTTGAGTTGCAACAAATAGCATTGTGCCTCACTATGTTGAAATTTATCGATTTAGCTTCTAATGTCAAACTCATTTCCCCACAATGAAAAATCTGTAAGATTACATCTCCATAATTTTGCACAAGCTCTTTTGAAGAGGAAGAAGGTTGCTTTAGTAGGATATCTCAGATTTGTTGCTAAAACATGCTAAAGAAAGATTGTTGATGAGATATGTAGCTATTTTACTTTCATGGTTGAGTTTCTTTTCTAAAGATTCTAATTCCATATCTGTAGCTTGTATTATATATTTTCTAACGCTCATTATTTCATAGTTTCAGTGACATATATTATTTGGATACAGTCTTGCTGAGTATATCTAGTTTTCTCGAACAAAAAACTGTTAACTATGGCAATTTTCACTAATATACCTTAAAGTTTTTTATCACAATAAAACCCCGTGAACTTTGGGTTTAAGATAGCATTTCCACCAAGGCACCCTTAAATGTAGCACTTCAAGAAAGCCACTATACTTAAGACTTTAAGGTATTTTAGTGAATAACAGTGATAATTTAGCATGTTGTGGTGAAAATTAGCAAAACAGAATATCCAAATTCCAAGGGGAAACTCTCAATTAACATGTTATAATTTTATCACCTGGGTCTCGGTAAATCGGATTCCGGGTGAAGCTGCCAGCCCGGTAAGATCATGCTCCATATACTCAAAAACCAAGTAGATCGAGTGCGAAACACGAGAAGTGACAAGTCCTTCAAGTTTGACAATGTTAGGGTGGTCGAGCCTTCGTAGCACCGATATCTCCCTCGCCATGAACCTCACACTCTCCAACTCAGTTATATCGAACCTCACCTTCTTTAGTGCCACCACCTTTCCTGTTACTAAATCCTTTGCTTTGTACACATTGCTGTATGTTCCTTGTCCAATCTTTTTTTTTTTTTGGGAAAAATGGCAAGAATCCATATAAATTAGGAATTGAGAAAGAGTTTGAATCTCAACGATATTAATTCATTGCTATACTATTTCTTTCTTCTAATTTGTAACAGAAATAACGCCGCCTTCATGTAGAATTAGCATGAGCATTAAGGACCAAAATGAAGAAAACTTTAGCAAAAAATTAAATATTTGTCTTCAGTAAATGTGTTAAATTACACAATTTCCCCAAAAAAGAAACCTTTTCACAAAAATTGCGAGCATTTGAAGCATTAATTCATACCATGATTAGTTGACAAGTAGCTCACAGTTCAGTAGCTTACAATTTCCCCAATTTTTCTTTAAAAATCCCATTTCAAAAATTTAGATTGTAATAAAAATAACAAAAATTGCATTGCATAAAGACAACAGGGTGATCAATCAACTAAAAAACCCACTGCTTTTCGACCTAATTACACTCCGTTGCCATTGAAATTCCCAAGTTACCTTGTCGAGCTTCTGAAACGAGTCGGCACGGCGCGGGGCCCACCCCTTGAGCGCCTCGCCGGCGGCGGCCACCAGCCAAGTGGGCCACCCGAACTCATCCTTCGGCGCCCACGGGATCGATACCTTGCTCCCAAGCTTCTCCGCTGACGTGGCGCCGCAATCGGCGGTGAAGGGACCCTTGGGATCACCGGCGGCGGTTACGGGATCGTCGATCGAAGGCCGCGGCGGCTTGCCGAAGACGCAGCCCATTGGGTCATCTAAGGGGTGCGTTCACCTCCTCCCATTTTATGGCGGCGAGTTGAAGCTTACGGTCACCGCCGGCGAGTTTTCTTTAGAGATAGAAAGAGAGAGCGAGAGAGCGGGTTGAAGATGGTGAGGTATTGGAATCGTTTGTTTGGAAAGCTTTGGGGTTTTGGAACAGGAGTTGAGTGATGCAAAGGGGGCATGGATTTCGAGAGTATTTACATGAGTGGCCTTTTGGTAGATTTTTTTTTTTCCAATTTTTTTGGTACAAAGTTCGTTGGCTTTTATTACTGTGCATTTATTGGCGTGTCATAAAAATCTTTTGCTTAGATTCGGTTGCTTGTATGTATGTATTTAATTTGCTCGATTTTTTAAATGAAAAATATCAGGCATATAAACAAATAAAACAGAATAGCCTTTTTCGGATTCAAACCTAAACCTTTTTGTCGGCTGCCAGAAGGCTTTACCACTGCACTGTTGTTTCGCTCGCCATCAAGCAGAATTTAGACGACATTTTTATCTATAATATTCTGGTTTTTGTTCGATTTATAACAATAGTCTCATTCTGAATAAGAAGTTCACAAGTACAAGCGCATATGTGGTATAGTCGTGCTTGGATTAGAATGATCTAGATGGTTGTATAGTTTCCCATTGTCATATATTTATAAGATGCATTGCTCTTTTAAACAACCTATCACACCCGGGTCTCACATGCCGGCGAATTGATTTATAACTGCAGACCGGCTCACATGTCAAACTCATCAAACAAATATTGTAGACCCCATAAAAGTCTCATAAAATATTCCCTCATTTTATCGGGGCTTAAATCCAGATAACTACCAAATAGTTTTCCAGTTTGGCAACTAACTGCCAAATAGTTCTAAAATTATGAGAAACTATCAAAGTTAACAATGACGTCTCATCCTTAATGGTGCCATGTCATCACTGTTAATTAAATTGCCACATCAACAAAAAAATAACAAAAATCCCAAAACTAACCTCCTTCTTCATTCCATCTCTAACCCTAACCCCAAAACTTTATCGCCAACGTAGACACTAGCACCATCTATGCCCTCTCCGACGCCGTCATCTCCGACACGCCGATCATCTTCTTCAACCTAGCCTCATCGTTGAAACCCACGTTCTCTCTCATCATCATCACAATTCCTCTCATCAATGTCACTGATCCGATCTCTAACTCTGCCGAACTAGCATCCTCATTGCCGCCATCTAAACTATCTCGCCTTCGCCGCCTTAGCCTCTGCGAGGCATCCCATTCATCATCATCATCATCATCATCATCTTCTGCCATAAATCTTAACCTTAACCCTGACCCCAACCGCTCCACCGCTCGCCCCTGTCTTTTGCCGTTGATGCCTTCCTAGTCATCTCGCCGCTGATGCTCCAGCCGTCTTGCCATGTCGTTGTCGTCATCTTCCATTTGCTAACCCAAACCCTAACCCTAGTTCTAACCATAGCCACCGCTGGCCGTCCTTCTCTATTGCCGACGCTACCGTAGCCACTTCTTACCCTTTTCTCTCGGCACCGCCACTGTTGACCACCTCCTCCATTGCCGGTGTGCATATCAATTAATTAACAGTTATTAATAATAGGTAATAAAATAATTAATAATTATCTAATTTAATTAAAAGGGTGAAATGGTCATTTTACTACGCAGTTAACACCGTTGGGCTAACCACGGTAGTTTCTCGTAATTTTGCGACTTCTTGGCAGTTAGCTGCCAAACAGAAAAAGTACTTGGCAGTTTTCTTGATTTAAGCCTTTTATCCGGTACTTGTTTACCAGATCGTGTGAGCTATTATAAGATTAACCATCTCTATTTATATGCGTGTTAAAAAACCCCAAATGACAGCAAACAATTCAATCTGTTTAAACTATCAAAAGGCCTACACGTGTCAAAAACAAAACCTGATCATAACCGAAAATTCAAAACAATTTACTTGAGTATTTTACAGTTTAAACATGCAAATTAATTAATATAAGTTCAATTAAATGTTTTAAGATACGGCATAGACATGGCATCATCATCTGATAGAATCAACTAACGGATGATGATAACATGTCTTCTTATGGATTTTTTTCTTAGTTCGTCGGATGATACTTTGCAAACACGGTGATCCTTTTGATGTTGTCGAGATTCCTGTGTGTTGTTTGATCATGTAATTTCATTTTCACAAGTCTTGGCCGTCCGATTCTGTATTTTGCACGCCCCGCAGTCTTCAAGGGACCGGTGGCGAACTTGTAATTAAGCTTGCAAATGAAGGGTCAGTTACCAAAAGCTTATTCAAAACAATGTCCTGCTGGGGGCTTCACAGTCAACGCACCCATCTGATACTGTAGAATTAAAACGACCACCTTGCCCTCTGACATCGCTGGGCCCACGTAACGAAACCCTGCCATAAATACCCCTGACATCTCTCATTAATTGCCCTCACCGCCCGCCTTTCCTCTTTGCTGTTTTGCCCCCAAACCCCAAACTCACTTCTCGTCAAATCTCAGCCCTCCATTTTTTCATGCTCATGACTTGTTTTATCTGCTTGCATGCTTGCTTACTTAGAGTCCACGCTAGACTCACAAATATGCACGCAAATAGATATGCATATATTTAACATTTCTTTTCGGATCCTCTTTTATTTTTATTTATGAGGACCGACCGTATGCATGCAAGGGACACCGCATGTCCATAACTATAGTATCCAGACTGTAACCCCATAAGGTCCTACACATAGCTTCCTGGGGCCCACAAGGCCTGCAGTCTGAACACGGCAGTTATGGACCTGCAGTGTCCCTACAGGCTCCTTATAGCCTTCATTTATGCATCTTTCTTTTGTTTAGTTTATAATCCCTCGGCAACCGACATAACTTTCTCTTTATTGATGTGAAAATATGAATGATTTATTCTTCTAATTTGATTTGTGAGTGAAAAAATTTGGTCATTCTAGATATTAGAAAAACAATATTATTTAGATTTTTAGTCCACATGGTGATAGCAATATCAACAAATTACTTATTATAGATGCTATCGGTATCGTTCGAGAAAACATATCTATCCAAAAGTTGATTTTGCCCCGCCAAGGAAATTCTAAAAGGACATTAAGGCGATCCTCATGTCATGCGGATATGAGTAGCATATAGAAAGTACATCCAGATTCTTTCTTGGATAGATATGATAGCAAGATTTAAAAAATTAAATTATGTTTGTCAGAGATAAACCATAATAAACCATAATGTAAACCAATAAAGATCGGTGTACTCCGTAAATGTCCCTAGCAAGTGATCGTTCCTTGATGATCATCTTATTATATAAAACTAAAAATGATTTCTATATATCTTATTTATCGGTACTGATTATGGTCAACCAAATTATTAAGAATGTTGTCTTAATCATATAGCTTTCAAAGTATGCGTGTTTTTATTATAAAGATCAATTGAAATAAAAGACAAAAATTGGTTCCATACAACATCATCATATCATTAAAAATATTTATTTGATCAATATAATACTAAACAAAGCTTTATAAAATTTCGCCGTTAAAAGATCCACCCTTTAACATATTATCTCAAAAGATTCGAAGAGTTCTTTAGCGACCCTTGTGGTTATAGAATATGTCATATATCTAATCACAAAAGGAAAATAAGGATTTTATCATAACAAATAAAAAAACTTTAATTTTTTGGTTTTTTTTTACCTGCGGCCTCCAAAACATATCAAATTTCTTTCTAACCCCAAAAACTTGGCATTTAGTTTTTACCCCCCAAAACTAATAAGATACACTATTTTACCCCTCGTACGATTTCCGTCAAAAAAACTCCGTTAACTTTAACTTTAATTTTTCTCCATAGATTTTAGATTTACCATTTACCCGAAAATAACAAGTAAGTCCGCAGAAGTATTCAACTTCTTCATAGTTAGATAAGGATGTTGAAGATGCTCCAAATTTCAATGCCGATTTTGAGAAAGGTGCAGCAGAAGTCTAAACCCTAATTTCAATTTGAGAAATAAATTGAGTATTTCCCCAAAAAAAGAGCGGTTGGGATATTTTAAAGAAAAACATGATGTTATGTCGTTAAATATCGACGGAAATCATAAAGAGAGTAAAATGATATATCTTATTAGTTTTAAGGGTAAAAAGTGAAAACCAAATATTTGGCGGTAGTAAGGAGTTTGCTATGTTTTGAGGGGCAACAAGCGAAAAACCTTTTTTTATATATATTTTAGACAACAAAGGAGTAGACTTATGATGGGTAGCCATACAGCGAGTTGTGATTCTTAAAGCGAGATGGAAAAATCTGACCATCATCTATCAATCAGAACAACAATGGACTCTATACATCTTATTCTGCATGTCAATCAATATAAGAGTACAAAAATTTAGATTGTTTAGATGCTTCTAATCTATGGATATCACGGTCGCAAAATGGATGGTTGATAAAGCTTCGTAAAAGTTGCATACATTGCATACCATTGATACATGACTTACAAGCCCCCATATCATCTAATTTTTTATACACATACATAGCGACGTGTAGAACATGATGCAAAAATCTGATCGTTGATTCAACGGTCAGTTTTTCCATCTCACATTAAGAATCTCATCTCAGCATCTCCCCCTACCGAAGCTGATTAATTAATTTAAATTTCATTATAAAATTCCTGTAAGTGCAGTGTAACACGAGAGGTATATACAAAGAATAAAACCGACACATAACTTCATATTCCACAGTTATCGCACTGAAATTGTCTTCAAGAGATCTACAAAAGTAACAAACCAAACAAACCTTCTAGAGCAAAACAAGAAGATGGAATAAGAGCAAAATATTTTTTTTTTGGAGGAGGATAGGAATATAAACAGAGCGGACGTAGCTATGTATTACCATATATGTAGTTATCTCAAAGGTGAGACAGCTATGATTATCTCAACTTCAAAATTGGGTACAAATAAGGCAAAGTTAGAATTTTTGAGTTATGTCTTTCTAACTTTACAAGCCACAATATACAAAACTTAATTCCATTCGCAAGCAAACAGGGTTTATGTTGATGCACTAATTTTTCTTAGATAAATATGGGTCTAGATCAACGGACCGATTATTAATCGACCTTGGTTTAGATCCATTCCTTATAGACCTGTTGGGTATATGGGTAAGTCTAAGCTCAAAATAATCAGACGGGTCTGGATTCGGGACATGTTCAACCCGACCCATTTAGGAGCTTACATCTACTTTTTTCCTTAAAAAAAGAGATCACAGAAATAAGAAAACAAAAATTATAGAGCAGGACAAAAGATTTTAATTTGTAGCGAAGCATGCATCGTATACTAAATAACATCAATTTTAAAAGGTTTCTTCAAAAAAAAAAAACAATTAAATAAATAAATTCTATTATAATATATTCTTATTCAAAATGTACGGATTGAGCACAGTCCGAGATTATGAGTTAGTTGAACAACCAAAAATCAAGAATCATGTAAACACAAATTTAATTTAAGAAGTGCCAAATATTTTTGTAATAAATTCCCCAAAAAGATAAGAAATTAAAACTCGCATCATCCACGTAAAATTTGCAGATACCACAGAAATACCTTCCCATTAATATCCCACAATTCATGCATCTCCTCACAGTCTGCAGTTCAAAATGCACTCAAATCATGTTTTTATATAAACCAGTAATTTACACGAGGGAATGCACGTATATATCAAATTTCCATGGCTTTATTTATTTTTTTCCATTAAAAACCATAATAATATAGGGCAGGTAGTTACTATGTGATAGAGTTGGTTTTTTTTCTATAATAAATGGTTGGGTTGGTTACGGTTATGAATTTTGGTTGGATTTTTTGTGATTTTTTTTATTGATTTTTTTTAAGAACCCTTCTATTAGCACTATACCGCTGTTCACACTCGCAGTTTGAGCATATGAAAAAAATGAGATCCCGAGATGATAAGTGAAATAAATTAGCCACTTCTTCTCAATAATGGAGTATCGCTCCCTGGTCTTTCTTATGGGCTACTTCAAGGCCCACCAATGAGCCATTCCAAGCCTCATCTTGAGCATATAACCTGAACCAAAAAAATTAAAAAAGAAGCAATAAATAAAATATCATCAAATAGTTAATCAACTTTCCTCCAAATAAAATAAATAAATTCTGTCCAGAAAGAATAAAGGAAAACCAGAAAAAGGAAGAAAACATTCATTTCCAAATGGAGTTTTATTCGTTTTTCAAATAAGTCCCTCAAATGAGATATCTTATTATTATTTCCTGAAATCTCAATATTTGCTCCTAGGTCAGGACGTTATGCCAAATTAGAATATGTCTTTTAAACTCAAGTTCTTCAATTCATCTTCTTCAAGAGTTTCTCATTCACCGCAAGGGCAAAAGGTAATTCTTCGCATTTATTTAGACTTTAACCATATGATAAGACGATTTTGGATGTCTTAAGACGGTATGTTCTAACAAAACTTCATATAATTAATCATATTTGAGAGATCTAAGACAAATATTGAGATTTCATGAACTTGTTAGGAAAATAGCTAGCCAAATTAACATGACAGATATACATATTTTAGGTCTTCGACGTGGAAGCACATGATCATGCAAAAAAGGAAAAAGGAAATAACATACCATTGGATCATACTAAAACAACTATAACCAACTTATTTTTTTAGGTCCAAAAATACACTAATAAAATCCAATCATTCAATCGTAACGTTAAAAAAGAAGGAAAAAAACACAACAACAACTAGCTTCTGCATCATATTATAAACTGTTGGATTATATTAGTCCATAGTATCCGGTTTTTATTAGTGATTAATGATCCATTTTGCGAATATAACTCGCTAGAATATATTAGAAATTACACCGTAGTTTTGTTGAGGCAATGCCTACACGGGAAAATCTCTTCGCAGCATGAAGCCCGAATCCTACAACACCCTCGATAATGCTCGCACATGAAATATCCAAATAATTTTAGATTGTAAATTAATAAAATGAAACAAGGTAGGAATAATATTCTACTTTTTTAATGTTATATATATTATTACAAAATTACCTTTCTTATCCGCAATTTGTCTATCCAAAAGTTTATCCAAAAGAGGAATACCATGGTCTTATCTGTTTTACACCCTTAGTGTTTGTCCGTGGTGAGCCCATGATATTTGTCTTTCTGATAAACTTTTGGATAGACAAATTGCGGAAAGAAAAAATATTGCTCATATTATTATGCGCACCCATATGCTCCACTTCCAAAAGCAGCCATGAGAGAAGAGAGAAGAGGATGCAAGTTGCTTGGTCTCCTCTCTCTCTCTCCTTCTTTTCTATTATTTTTTTTACCTTTTATATTCCTAGAGTAGGGAGTGAATTATGTTTACTAGTATTTTTGCATATGCCAAGCATCGCGCATATATTCTAAATAATATATATACATTGCATTGAAAGAGTGTATAAATCTTTTTTTATCCTGAATATTATATAAAAATTTCTAAAAATATCTATAGTTTTTAAGATGAAAAAAATCTTCTTTTATTAGTGAAGATTATCTTGTTGTTCCATCTTATTTATTTTTAAATAAATGTTTTTCCTTAGGCTGTTTTGTTGTTACTGCCATGTTTAAATGGTTGGGCTAGTAACACATGCTTATAAGAAAAAAAATATGTTTTGTATATATATTAGAATTTATTTGGAAAATATGAGAGGTTAAGTATTCTTTTGCATTTTTTTAAAGAGGTGTGGGGGAGAGAGATAGATGAATTAAGTATTCTTTTTGCTAGGGAGGTGTGAGTGAGAGAGAGATGAGCTCGGATATTTTTTTGTCTTTTTCTATGGATGATGTGGCAAGTTTATTTTTAAATATAGAGCAATTGCTTTTTCTCCTTTTTGTTAATTTTTTTTTTGCAAAATGATACAATAATGATCTCATCATCCAAAATATTTAGGTTATAATATTAAAGATTATTAATTGCGTTTGCTTCCTGATTAGTGCGGGTCAATAATGCGTGCATTGCTAAGGGTCAACAATGAGCGGTAAGTGAATTTAGTTTACAAAAATACTTTTACTACTGCAATTGTTATACCCGAAAGTTTATAACACCATGGGCCCACCTGTTTGACACTATTATCTAAATGGTGTGAGTTCTACCATTTTGTCTCTTGCGTAAACTTTTGGATAGACAAATTATGGATAGGAAAAGTATGACTCTTTAATTTATCAGATATTGGACACATATAGTTAGTAACTACTACTTCCATTTCAAAATAAGCTCATCTTTGCTTTTGCACGTCTATTAAGAAAATTTAAACCTATAATTGCATGTATGCAAATTACTCACTTTAACCTTATTAAATTTTATTATTTTCTTGGAAGTATTTGAATAAGCATGAAGCTAATTAAGGAATATACTGAGACTACTTTAGGAAATCAAGTAGTAAATGTGTCTTGTTTATGAAAAAAGACTCTTAATACTTATAAAAGTAGTTATATATCGAAACAAAAAAAAGATAAAAAATGGACTTACATTTTGAAACGGAAGAAGTGGTTGAGAAGGAGTCTTCTGTGCTTAAGGTTCTATTTGTTTGACATGAAGAACCATGGTAGTAGTGGAAGTAAGGTAATCGGAAGTTACTTCCGGTACTTCAAGTGTTTGTTTTGATGGAAGAAGTGTTTGGAAATCACTTCCAAGTGATAACATGAATCCTATATGGTATGGCTACTTCCAAGAATTTCTTCCTCTCATTTTTGGGTGGGAAGTGAGTATGAGGCATACGAAACAAGACAATAAATACTTTTTTAATCCTAATTTTTTATTACTTTCTAAAGAAGAAACATAATGCTCATATGAATCAACTTTTTTTTGTTTGTTTTACTCATACAAGAAACAATAAGTTACTTCATAATTACTTCTTTCTTCCAAAAAACAAATAAAAAAAACACTAGAAATAACTTCTAGCACTTCTTATATCACATTTTTGTTGAAAGTCATTTCAAGGATCTTTCCGATACTTCTGGTCATCCAAACAGGCCCTGAGTTCATCGGGGGAGCCAAGGGCGGCCCCTACCAAAGTTCTAGAATTTATCATCATACCATTTCCATACTAAAATATCTGTTTTTTTTAAAGCAACCTTTTGGAGAAGAAATTGGTACAAACCGAGCTTAATATCTTTATGATTATAGTTCAATCCCAAGGGTCATGAGCTGGCAATTTCACTCCAATCACATGTGTTTCTCCATATATGATATGGATATCACTCCAATTCCGGAGAAACATGGGGTAGCAATGAAGAGCGTTTGATGTTCTTGGATTGGTAATAGCAGCCTCCTGAAGGAGGTGGTTACCGATTCTAGCTTCCCAGGAAACATAGGAGAGAGAGCATTTGTCGTGAGTTATAACTTTACTTTCTTTTGAGGAGCAGTATATTGAAAAGAGTTCCAAATAGGATACTGAGGTAGTTCTAATGCTAGATGCTGATTGTGAATCAGTAAAGGATATCGCCTGAGAATTCGCTGGATATAATTGTTCATTTATGAATATGATCCAATCGTCAGTCCAGACAAATACTAAGGTAGGTATCGCTCAATTCGGGAGATATTTGACCTCCGCAAAATTGAGATTCAGGGAGAAACATAGAGATGCACTATGCGGCGTCCACTCATTGAGGCTAGTTCTCGAACATAGTTTGAGAAACTGTTAGTACAGAAATTGGGTATGAGATATCGCAATAATTGCCTTAAGTGCAAGTGGAAGATTGTTAGATACAGATGCCCTCAAGTCAATTATTGTAATTGAAGGAGGACATATACGAGAGAGCAATCTTGCTCGAGATGATAGTATGCTATCTGATTTGTCTTTATTTTTCATGTGATGCGTTTTATTCACTATCACGTATCGTTTAGATACGGGATAAAGTCCTAGGATTTTGCTTGACTATCAGGACGATGATGGAGATCATACTAGTAGGGCTTGAGTAGTCGATACGCACATCCTTAAATATCCCTAATCGTAGGAGTATTGAGACTGGACATTGGTACTGTTGGGGTCAAAATTTACACCCCGGTTGACCAAGTCAAAATCAAAGTCAACCCCAAACCAAGTGGGCCTAAGCCCGGGTCAAGTAGCCCAACGCCCGGGTCGAGCCCG
Source organism: Agapanthus africanus (assembly GCA_030015575.1). Lineage (NCBI taxonomy): Eukaryota > Viridiplantae > Streptophyta > Magnoliopsida > Asparagales > Amaryllidaceae > Agapanthus > Agapanthus africanus. Next base: position 301,621,037 of record JASDDO010000019.1, read on the forward strand.
AACATGAAGCTGCCGGCCTCCCCATGCCAAAATAAATTTTGTAATAAATAATTTTGGTGTAATTTTTTTATGAATAAATGTAAGAAAAATAGGCATAAAGCCAAATTTTTGTAAAGCCCATGGCTCATGTGCAAAATAATTAAGCAAGGCATGGGGTGGCACAAGTGTCATTTGGCAAAGTCCAAGGGGCTATGTGTAAAGTGTGTAGCCTATAAAGGCCAACATGATGAAAATATCTATGACAACTTTTTCCATTCTAAAAAATTCTAGGGTTTGTGCCTCCTTCTCCTTTCTCAAGGTTTTAAAAACCTTCCCCCTTTTTAAATTAAATCAAGAGTTTAACTCTTCCCTTTTCCAAAAATAATTAGTTTTTCACCACAAAACCCTTGAAGGGGAGCTAGGATCTTCAATCAGATCTCGAAAAGGGGAGACTTTTAAGTCTCACCCCCTTTTCTCCAAGATCCAGCCGATCAAGAGGAGGAAGAAGGAGACCCATCTCCAAAAATCCAACTTTGGACAGATCCAAGGCTCAAAAGAATCTCCATGGCTAAAGAGAGAAGAGATGGGTCCCCTTTTGATCACCTCTGAAGATCTTTGGGGAGTTCAACTTTAAGACCCAAATCTTCAAAGGAGTTTAACTCCTATTCCAAATCATTTAGGAGTTTAACTCCAAATCTAAATCTTTTGGAGTTTAACTCCACTCAAAATCCCCTGGGAGTTCAACTCCTAGCCCCGGGGCTAAGCCCCTTTTTCGCTGGTGTTTCCAGCGGTCGCGTGCCGCGCACGTGACCCGCGGGCGCCCAGCGCCCGCGCGCTGCGCACGTGACCCGCAGGCGCCCAGCGCCCGCGCGCTGCGCACGTGACCCGCGGGCATCTAGCGTCCACGTGCCATGCACGCGTCTTTAAGATGATCATCACCCCTCATTTTTCATACACTCTACACTCAAAACACGTCCCCTGCTAGGAAATTTTTTCTAACGGGGCGCTGCCCCGCATCCCGCAATGGGGCTGCTAGCCCCCTTGACCCTCAGCCCGTTATCCGGGTAGCGGGACCCCCGTAAAAACTCTACGGGGCCCCCGATATATCTAAAACCCCTTCAAAACACAACACTGCACATTGAGTTCGCATGACCTATTTGACCCGTCAATCGGAGGTTCTCTCGCTCCAAAGGCGAGGGGTAATTAACGGCATCTTAGTCCGCGGCTGCCGAAGATTCGGATCCTCACAATCAATAAACCCCAGCCTACCCTAGGCAGGAGGAATCTGTAATGCGCCTGATAAGCGCGTGCGTATTCCCGTCTCAATGGGATGACGAAAAACACCCTATAGATTCTGGCACGCCCGGTGGGACTTGGGATTTGGGTTTTTGGAGGAGTTCTTCCCTCGAAGACTATGAACAAAAGGAAAGAACTCTAATTCAATTGAAGGAGTTCTTCCCTGTAGAAGCAGCTGAGATTCTGGAGGAGCTAGAAGAAGACTCCAATGAAGAGATCCGTATAGTGACCTGCTACGCCATCTATCTGGGCAGCGACTCTGAGGAGGAGCTCTGTTTTCCTGAAGAAGACGAGGAGCTCGCCACAAAGGCCAACCAAATCCAGCTCAGAAGTGGCAGGGCTCTGCCACCAAATCAGGGCTACGCCCCAAAAGGAAAGGAAAACCATGTGGCTAATGAGGAAGATGGCAAAGAACTGGCTAATGAAAACTCAAGTCCTTTCTCAGTGGACTATAATGTCTTGGCTCATCTCCGGAAGCTTCCGTCTCTCCTGAGCATCTATGATGCCTTGGTCCTATCTAAAGAGCTTAGAGATGTTCTCATTCACGCTCTATAAAACTCGAGCGGTATCAGGCTCGCTTTGCGGAAATTAATATGAAAGAAGCCCAGTACACTCTGCATGCCGCCGCAGTCACGTTTAAGGACGAAGATTTGCTACTGGGAACGACTGAGCATAATCGACCGCTTTACATGACCGGGTACAGCGACGAAGATCGGATTAATCGCATATTGATTGATCCGGGATCCTCAGTGAACATCATGAACTTGCGGACTCTGAAGAGTCTGTCAATGGACGTCCAACACCTGTCAAGGGAAAGGATTGTCATTCAAGGCTTCAACCAAAATTGCCAGCAAGTTCTGGGGTCTATAGCTCTGCCAATCAAATTTGGGGATCTGCAAACCGAAGCTAAAATATACGTGATTGACGTTGACACGTCTTATAAGGTTCTACTGGTACGACCGTGGTTTCACGATTACGGCATCGTTCCGTCAACTCTCCATCAGTGCATGAAATACAACAAAAACGGAGAAGAAAGACGCATTGATGGAGACATCCAGCCATTCGGTGTGCATGAAGTCCGATATGAAGATTCTCGATACTTTATGAACTACCCAAATACTAAGGCACAACTGACCGAGGACAGAGCGGCCCCAAAACTCAAAAGCAAATCTGAGCTGGCTGTCACTTTCAAAAGTAAAACCTCCCAAGTGCGCCCGCGTTTTGGTAGTGACATTGACGAGTCCGACGTTGGAAGTCCGTCCTTCCGTAAAACTCATCCTCGTTTCGGTAGCGATACGGACGGATCTGATACTATAGGCCCATCTAGCAGCAAAGTCCGCCCTCATCTTGGCAGCGACACTAAAGAGTCGGAGGAAGAGGACCTGCCTTGCAACAGCTGTGCAGATTGGACCTCCATGCAACAAGCGAAACTATGAGAGACCTTCGAAATTACAGAAGGGTCCCTAGTTGTCACAAGGGTGCCGGAGCAGATGTGCAAAGTGCTCGATGCATTATCAGTCTCTACCATGGACCAGCTGAAAACTTTCTACGTTCCCAGAAGAAAAAATGGACAGAAGGGCATCCTGTTTTATGGGTCAAATCCGGTTGTGCACCCGGACGATTTGTTTGTCGCGTGCCTTCCCTATGAGAGAGGCATAAGAGCCGTCCTCAATCCCAGATACTATGCGCCCGAGATGCGGGAATATTTCAAAAGGTGCGGATGCCGGTTATATCAAACGAAGTCCGAAGCAAAGTTTTATGAAGGGCTATGACATCCGCCTCAGGTCCGAGCACTCATCGATGGAAGAATTCCAGATAGACGGGGCATATGTATTATCCATCCTGATTCCAAGGCATGCTACATGATCCATGTTGGTGAAGCCAGCGAAAGGTCTAATGATGATGACGAGCTAGCCGAGCCAGAAGAAGCTCCTCAAGAACTCGAAGATGGTGGACACACAACCTTTGACGAGATAACCGAGATTGACTCAGGAACGCCCGATAATCTAAGGCCGACCTACATCAGCTTACTCTTGTCAGAGGAAATGAAAGAGCAGATAATCGCCCTGCTGCATGATTTCGTCGACTGCTTCGCGTGGACATACAAAGAAATGCCTGGCCTTTCCCCTGAAGTGGCCATGCATAAGATGGCTATATCTCCTGATGCTAAGCCAGTCAAACAAGCTCCTCGAAGAATGAGAAGGGAATTGAAGAAAAGGTCATCGAGGAAACCAAGAAACTCATCGATGCCGGCCTGGATCGTATGCATAGTCCCAGTGAAGAAGAAAAATGTGCAGATCCGAGTTTGTGTCGATTTCAGGGACCTCAATAAGGCATGTTCTAAAGACGACTTTCCGCTACCGGTCATGAAAATGATGGTCGATTACACCTCAAATTACGAGCTGTTCACCTTTATGGATGTCTCATCTAGATATAATCAGATCAAGATGTTGCCTGAGGATGAGAAACACATAGCATTTCGAACCCCGATCGGAATGTACTGCTACAAAGTGATGCCGTTCGGACTGAAGAACGCAAGTGCTACATATCAAAGGGCAATGACCAATATCTTTAATGACCTAATCCATAAAGTCGTCAAATGCTATGTTGATGATCTGGTCGTCAAGACCAAAACCAAGGCCGACCACATCCAAGATCTTAGGACCGTTTCACCAGAATGAGGGAATACGATCTGAAGATGAATCCTCTAAAGTGCGCTTTTGGCGTGTCATCGGGAAAATTCCTGGGTTTCATAGTCCGACATCGAGGGATCGAAGTTGACCCATCAAAGATAAAGGCCATCATGGATATGCCCCCTCCAAAGAGTCCGACGCAGCTAAGATCTTTTCAAGGCAAGCTTGCTTATATACGAAGGTTTATCTCAAATTTATCGGGGAGATGTAGGCCCTTCTCAAAGCTCATGAAGAAAGGAGCTCGTTTTGTCTGGGATGCCTGTTCTCCTCCGAATACACAGACACGACCGCGTAGGTTCGTCTTGCCTGAATTTGGGGGCAGATGCTATTTGGTTTTATCCGTTCACCTCTCCGAAGATACCAAGTTGATTTATGGCACCGTGTATCGAAGGTTTAGACGGATGCGGCCGATATAGCAGACTTCGTCAGATTCCCCCTCGTTTGAGGGGGTTTTGATTGTGGGGACGCTCTTCCCTGCAGGCGCAAGCCTCTGCAGTTAATTACGCTACCGCATCGCGGTAACAAATTTCTCCTTCTCCAGATGGTCACTTCGTGTCGTGTGTGTTTGTTTTGTTTTTGGTTGCCCGTGGATTGTATACGGAGACTAATTTATGTTGTCGCCCGTAGGGTGTGGATTAGTCCAAATCCGTATTTTCTTAGATTTGGGTTTTTGGTTTGGGTTAAGGATACGTTAGTCTCATTTGAGACTAAGATCAACTTAAACGTTTGTTAAGGATCGTTAGTCTAATTTTAGACTAAGATCGACTTAACCATTTGTTAAGAATACGTTAGTCTAATTTTAGACTAAGATCTACTTAACAGGATCATTTAGATCCACCAAAAGAGCATTTGGGCTCTATTGTTTTAGTTTAGGGACTTTGCGGTCGATTAGTTTAGGGACATTACGGTCCAAGGTTAAGGACATCATAGTCAATGGGTTTAAGGACTCCACAGTCCAAGGTTAAGGACATCATAGCCCATGGGTTTAAGGACCACACAGTCCAAGGTTAAGGACATCATAGTCTATGGGTTTAAGGACCCCACAGTCCGTAAAGTGTTTAGTTGTCGGGACCCGTCACCTCTCTGAAGACGTTGAAGGATTACAACGACAAATATCAGAGGAGTGAAGAGATGTATCCTTGAACCAATTTTGGTTGGGACATCTGTAATTGGATTGATTTAAGGATCGTTAATCTCGTTTGAGATTAGGATCAACTTAAATGTTTGTTAAGGATACGTTAGTCTAATTTTAGACTAAGATCTATTTAACAGCATCATTTAGATCCAACAAAAGAGCATTTGGGCTCTATTGTTTAGTTTAGGGACATTGCGGTCCAAGTTCAGATGCAAACATGGGTTTGGAAATGCACCAGATAGTTATTGGTCATTGGGACCCATCACCTCTCTGAAGACGTTGAAGAATTACAACGACATATATCAGAGGTGTGAAGAGATGTACCCTTGAACCAAAGTTGATTGAAAAGTTCTGGGTTTTGCTTTGAATGTCATATGAGATGACCCATTTTGGAAGACTAGAGTGCACTTGAGGTTCAGTCAAAAGAAAGGGGTACTGCCTCTGGAAAACTTGGCTAACTCAAGCTAAGATTGACTTGGATATAGTGTTAAACACTAAAATAGACTCATCTATCACGTGCTCCCACGTGATGCGCTTAAAACAGTGTTAAACACTAAGGATGCAACGCACAAAATAGTGTTAAACACTAAAAAAAGAAGCGCTCACGTGGGGTCACGTGAGGCGTTTGAATGTTGGGCCCAAAACTCCTTTATTTTATTCTCAGAATATGAAGGTAAGTGTTAAACACTTTAGTCTTCACGGCTATCACGTGTGGGAACGTGATGGGTACCCATGCACCGGATATTAAAGGATTTTCTAGGGGTCACGTGGGGACACATGAGGGCACCCAAAGTCTGTTCTGCCTTTATTTTGAGAAGTTTGTTCAAGGGTCACGTGGGAGCACGTGACCCGATCTCATTCATTCTTTTTTTTGACCATTGAGGGGAGTCATGTGGACACACGTGATCAGGTTGGATACTGATTTCTTTTACATGCATGGAGAGTTAGATCCCTTGTTTAAGAATTAAATTCTTTTGTAGGGTTAAACCCTAATTTTATTTAAAAGAATTAAATTCCTATGCATTTGGAAGAATTAAATTCTTTAAACCCAATTCTCCCTCTAAGTTTTGGATCTGCGTGGCAGAATCTCCCCGATGAGAATTAAATTCTCAACTTATAGAGGGATCTGCTTCTGCAGATCTTCAACCATGAAGAAGAACTAAGTTCTTATATTAAGGGTTAAATCCTATCTTTGTTGGAGGAATTAAATTCCTATGTGCTTTCATGAGAGAATAAAATTCTCCGAACTTAGGTCCTCGCTTAGGTTTTAGATCTGCATGGCAGAATCTCCCCGATGAGAATTAAATTCTCAACTTGTGGGGAGATCTGCTTCTGAAGACCTTCAACCAAAGGAAGAACTAAGTTCTTATGCAGAAGAGTTAAACTCTTAGTTTGAGAATTAAATTCTCTTATAGGGTTATGAGAGCTTATAGAATGATCTCTTTCTCTTCCTTACATAGGGTTTCTTTCTTTTTCTGAAGAGATCTTCTTTCTCTCTGGAGAATTAAATTCTCTTCTTTTTTCTCTCTATCGTTGTCTCTCCTTTTCTTTTCTTCCTGGCTCCTATTTATAAGAGAAAGAAAAGAATCAGTTTGTTTAGTCAATCTTTCATTAAAAGATTTTGATTGATTTTGTAACCAACATGATTTTTTAGATTACTCGGTGAATTTTATTCACCATTGGATTTTTAATCCAAAAGATATTTTATTTGTTGTTCCCGGCAGATTTTAGGAAAATATTTCCTTGTATAGAATCTTTCTATAAATTGGTGATTTTTAATCACTATTGGATTTTTAATCCAACGGTGCTCCACTTTACAGAGCGCAATCTTTTTTGTTTGGAAAGATCTAGAGAAATATTTTTCCAATTAGGGTTTTTGTTTCCCTTTTAATTAGAATTTAATTCTATTGTTCAGAGGGTTTAAGAGTTTATCACGTGTTGGCACGTGACCCTACTGATTAAGCATTCAATTTAGAATTTAATTCAGTGTGTACAGGCTTTGCCTGTAAATGGTCACGTGTCTGCACGTGAGACCTGGTCACGTGTTGACACGTGACCCCACTGACACAGCATTTCCAATTGTTTATTTTATTCAGTGTCCACAGGCTCTGCCTGTAAATGGTCACGTGTCTGCACGTGAGACCTGATCACGTGTGGGCACGTGACCCCACTAACACAGCATTTCCAATTTGTTTATTTTGTTCTATGTCTACAAGTTTTGCCTGTAAATGGTCACGTGTCTGCACGTCAGGCCTGGTCACGTGTGAGCACGTGATGCCTGTTTTTTGAGGATTCTCCCCCTTTTTGTAAGGGAACAAGTAGCTCTTGGCCGAAAATTTTAGCAGGAACAATGCTGAATGTCAAGAAGCGTTCGAAAGTATCAAACAATACTTGTTGCACCCTCCAGTGTTGGCCGCTCCCATTCCAAATAAACCGCTGATTCTCTACACTGCCGCACTAGATGAATCACTCGGTGCGCTCCTTGCCCAGAACAACGAGGAGGGAAAAGAAAATGCCCTCTACTACCTCAGTCGAACTTTAGTTGGGGCGAAACACAACTATTCCCCGATCGAAAAGCAATGCCTGGCTCTGATATTTGCTGTGAAGAAGCTGAGGCGCTATCGGCTTGCTCATCGGGTTATGCTGATCTCCAAGGTCGACCCGCTCAAACTCTTAATGACCAAATCAAGCCTAGCCGGTAGAATGGCGAGATGGGCCGTCATGCTGCTTGAATTTGACATAATTTATACTCCTCAGAAAGCAGTAAAAGGGCAAGCCCTTACAGACTTCCTTGCTGCTCATCCCGTACCAGAAGGGCCACCACTCAATTATGAGTTATTCGACGAACAAGTGCTGCACCTCGAGGAAGATGAGCCATGTTGGGAGCTCTACTTCGATGGAGCCTCATCAATGAGGAGCTCCGACAAATCAAGCACCCCGCAGATAAAAGCAGGGATAGGATTGGTGTTCATCACGCCATCGATGGGAACCCTTCGACGTTCTTTTGCTCTCACCGAGCTTCGCACAAACAATGAGGCTGAGTATGAAGCTCTGAAAGCTGGTTTGGAGCTCGCCATAGAAATGAAAATCCTTCGGCTACGAGTCTACGGTGATTCCCAGCTTGTCGTCAACTAAGTAAGCGGCGACTATAAGATATACAAACCCAAGTTAGCTCGATATAGAAGTCGAGTGGTGGAACTCATGAAACGGTTCACTCACATTGAACTAATGAGAGTCCCTAGAGCGTTGAACGGAAAAGCCGACATACTCGCTCGCCTAGCTAAGGAGCTAGCTGATCCTGATATGGATGAAATTCTAATCATAGTCAGAAGCCGGCAAAATCTGCCTCCAGTCTCTTTGCGTGAAGAAGAAAGCGTAGAACAAGAGAAAAATCCTGCTGAAAAAGCTTCGATCATTCAAGACGAGCCCGATTGGAGGGAACCCTTCATAGAGTACCTCCGATACGATAAGCTGCCCGAAGAAAAATCTGCGAGGATTCAGTTAAAGAAGAGAGCTCTCCGATACGTATTTGTAAATAATACGCTATACCGCAGATCATATGACAAACTCTGGCTCAGGTGCCTATCATCGGCCGAAGCCCAAAAAGTCATGAAAGAAGTTCACTCAGGCATCTGTGGGGCTCACCAGTCCGGCCCCAAAATGCGGCTTCAGATCAAACGACTTGGATATTACTAGCCCACCATGATAAGGGATTGCGAAGAGCATGCAAAGAAATGCCATCTCTGCCAAATTCATGGTGATTTCATTCACAAGCATCCCAATCCGTTGCATCCTACGGTGACGTCGTGGCCTTTCAAAGTTTGGGGCACCAACATAGTTAGCCCGATTGATCCTCCGTCATCCAAAGGCCATTGGTTCATATTGGCTGCAACAGACTACTTCTCCAGATGGGCTGAAGCTATCCCTCTAAAGGAAGTCAAGACAGAAGATATTCTGACATTCTTCCGGCATAATATTCTATACCACTTCGGTACACCAAGAAGTATCATTTCTGACAACGTGTTTTTTTTCAAGAGCTTCAAAGTCTCAAGGTTCGCTACCCAACACAAGATAGACTGGAGATATTCCTCCATCTATAATCCAAGGGCCAATGGGCTAGCCGAAGCCTTCAATAAAACTCTGTGCAAGATCCTGAGGAAAAACGCTTCAGCCAACAAGAGAGACTGGAATCTCAAACTTCACGAGGTATTGTAGGCATATTGTACCACACACCGTACTCCAACTCAGTCCACTCCATACTCATTATTCTTTGGAGTGGGGGCGATCCTCCCCTTCGAAGTCGAAATTCCAAGCTTAAGAATAGCCGTTCAGCACGAGTTGACGGCGGAGGAAAATGTGCTCCTCCGGCTCGAAGAGGTCGACGCCCTCGAAGAAAGGAGGCTTGCAGTACAACAAAATTTTGAGCTGTACCGAGCCCAAATGTCACGGGCCTATGACAAGATGACCCGTCTTCGTGCTTTCAAGAAAGGCGAATTGGTGTTGGTCCTCAAAATACCGATCATCCCCAATAGACATGCCAAAGGAAAATTCAAGCCAAATTGGGAAGGACCATACGTCATCGAGAAAGTGTTCGACGGAGGATCCTACCAACTAATAAGTGCCGAGGGAGAAAGGTCCATGCCACCCATCAATAGCCGATATCTCAAGAAATACTACGCGTGAATGCTCCAAGTCGCAGGCGAATTGAGAACACCGGCCCTACGGTCTGGATCATACATCCTGCAAAACCGTATACAATCCACGAGCATAAACGACCCCTATCTCTCCCAAAGTCCTACCGGCGAGACTACATTTAAAGTCTCACCGGCCTAAAAAAAAAGAAAAAAAAGAAAATGAAACGGTATGACCATAAGCAAAACGGGAACGGATAAAAACCCGAAAGGGCTCCGTGAGTAAAAACAGCAGGACTGCCGGCGAGTTTGTGAAAACCCGAAAGGGCGCAAACTCGTGAAAAGAAATAAAATACACTTGCAAAGTCCTCTCGACATTGTGAGGAGAAAATCCCTGCATGAGATCCTTACGACTCACAAAGGAGCAACACACTTAGGAATCCTCACGATTCCTAAGGAGAACATACACCTATGAGATCCTCTCGACTTGGTAGGGAGAAAATGCTTTTATGAGACCCTTACGGCTCATAAAATTGAAAAGTCTTAGGTGATAGGGATCTAAACCTGTCACCTGAGCCATCTCTCCCTAACGGGCAACGACAAATGATAAGTCGCTCCTGGCATTTCGCTTCAGTGTTAGCGGTGTTGATGCCGACCAAAAACCTAAATCCCAAGTCCTCCCAGGGCAAATGATGAGTTGTTCTTGGCATTATTCCAGTGCAACAATGCTGATGCCAAACAAGATCCAAATTCCAAGTCCTCATACGGCGAATGATGAGTCGCTCCTGATATCACATTCCATTGCAGCGATGCAGACGCCTACCAAAATCCAATCTCCCAAAATTCTCCCAGCCCTACGGTTGGTCCCCAAGTTGACTACCGCAATCACCAGTTACGCGGCTGGTCTCCGCTCTTGGAATTATGCTCTATTTGGGAAGACCCACTCATGTATCCTCACGATACATGAGGAGAAAAAACTTACGGGATCCTCACGACTCGTAAGAAAACACCTTCGTGGGATCCTAACGACTCACAAAGGAAAAACACACTTGGGAGTCCCTACGACTCCTAAGGAGAAAGCACACCTACGAGATACTTTCAACTCGTAGGGAGAAAATGCTTTTATGGGACCCTTACGGCTCATAAAATTGAAAAGCCTTAGGTGATAGGGACCTAAACCTGTCTCCTAAGCCACCGCTCCCCAACAGGAAAAAGCAAATGATGAATTGCTCCTGGCACATGTGCTTCAGTGTTAGCAACGCTGATGCCTACCTTAACCCCAAAATTCCAAATTCCAATCCAATAGACCCCTAATTCGTTAAACTGGGAACAGATGGCCCCTAAGTCATTATACTGGGAACAGATGACCCCTAAGTCGTTAAACTGGGAACAGATGACCCCTAAGTCGTTAAACTAGGAGCGAGGGAAATCCCCTCACAGCAAATGATGATTCGCTCCTGGTACCATATTCCAGTGCAGCGGTGCTGATGCCAAACCAAAACCAAAATCCTCAAATCCTGTCATGGCAGATGATGATTCGCTCCTGGTACCGTATTCCAGTGTAGCGGTGCTGATGTCAACCTAAATCACATCAAATCAGCAAAACAACCAATGACTTCCCTGGCAGAATCAAGCTCCACCTCAGAAACAAGTCAACTTCATCCCTGACACCGCAAGAAGCGGAGCAAGTCAAATCCAGCACCGACTGTCCATATCGCAAAAAGGGCAGCATCGACCGTCCAAGTCGCTAAAAGGGCAACACCGATCGTCCAAGTCGCTAAAATTGCAGCATCGACCGTCCACGTCGCAGAAAGGGCAGCATCGACCGTCCAAGTTGCAAAAAGGGCAGCACCTACCGTCCACATCGCAAAAAGGGCAGCACCGACCGTCTATGTCGCAAAAAGGGCAGTATCGACCGTCCAAGTCACAAAAAGGGCAGCACCGACCGTCCACATCGCAAAAAGGGCAGCATCGACCGTCCAAGTCGCTAGAAGGGCAGCACCGACCGTCTAAGTCGCTAAAAGGGCAGCATCGACCGTCCACGTCGCAAAAAGGGCAGAATCGACCGTCCAAGTTGCAAAAAGGGCAGCACCGACCGTCCAAGTCGCAAAAAGGGCAGAACCGACCGTCCAAGTAGCAAAAAGGGCAGTACCGACTGTCCACGTCGCTAAAATGGCGGCACTGACCGTCCAAGTTGCAAAAGGGCAGGACCGACCGTCCACGTCGCTAAAATGGCAAAAACGACCCCCACGTCGTCAAAATGGGAACCAAATAAATCAACCTCCACGCGAAAGAAGATCCATCAATTTCATGCACACAACCCATGTATGTAGTGTGCATTTATTGATGGGGGGCAATTTGTTGAGGCCAAAATTTACACCCCGGTTGACCAAGTCAAAATCAAAGTCAACTTCAAACCAAGTGGGCCCAAGCCCAGGTCAAGTAAGCCAATGCCCGGCTTGAGCCCGAATATGAAGCCGCCGGCCTTCCCATGCCAAAATAAATTTTGTAATAAATAATTTTGGTGTAATATTTTTTTGAATAAATGTAAGAAAAATAGACATAAATCCAAATTTTTGTAAAGCCCATGGCTCATGTGCAAAAGAATTAAGCACATAAGGTATGGGGTGGCACAAGTGCCATTTGCCAAAGTCCAAGGGGCTATGTGTAAAGTGTGTAGCCTAAAAAGGCAAACATGATGAAAATATCTATGACAACTTTTTCCATTCTAAAAAATTCTAGGGTTTGTGCCTCCTTCTCTTTTCTTAAGGTTCTGAAAACCTTCCCCCTTTTTAAATTAAATCAAGAGTTTAACTCTTCCCTTTTCCAAAAAGAAATAGTTTTTCACCACAAAACTTTTGAAGGGGAGCTCGGATCTTCAATAAGATCTCGAAAAGGGGAGGCTTTTAAGTCTCACCCCCTTTTCTCCAAGATCCAACCGATCAAGAGGAGGAAGAAGGAGACCCATCTCCAAAAATCCAACTTTGGACAGATCCAAGGCTCAAAAGGAGCTCCATGGTAAAGAGAGAAGAGAGGGGTCCCCTTTTGATCACCTCTGAAGATCTTTGGGGAGTTCAACTCCAAGGCCCAAATCTTCAAAGGAGTTTAACACCTATTCCAGATCATTTAGGAGTTTAACTCCAAATCTAAATCTTTTGGAGTTTAACTCCACTCAAAATCCCTTGGGAGTTCAACTTCTAGCCCCGGTGCTAAGCCCCTTTTTCGCTAGTGTTTTCAGCGGTCGCGCACCGCGCATGTGACCCGCGGACGTCCAGCGCCCGCGCGTGCCAGACACGTGACCTGCGGGCGCCCTGCACCCACACGTGCCGTGCACGTGACCCGCGGGTGCCAAGCGCCCATGCGTGCCGCGCACGTGACCCGCGGGCGCCAAGCGCCCACGTGCCAGGCATGTGACTCGCGGGCGCCAAGCGCTCACGTTCCAAGCACGTGACCCACGGGTGCCAAGCGCCCATGCACCAGGCATGTGACCCGCGGGCGCCCAGCACCCATGTGCCAGGCACGTGACCGGTAGGCGTCCAGTGCCCACGTGCCATGCACGCGTCTTTAAGATGATCATCACCCCTCATTTTTCATACACTCTACACTCAAAACACGCCCCCTGCTAGGAAAATTTTTCTAACGAGGCGCTGCCTCGCACCCCGCAAGGGGGCTGCTAGCCCCCTTGACCCCCAGCCCGCTATCCGGGTAGCGGGACCCCCATAAAAACTCTGCGGGGCCCCCGATATATCTAAAATCTCTTCAAAACACAACACTGCACATTGAGTTCGCATGACCTGTTTGACCCGTTAATCGGAGGTTCTCTCGCTCTAAAAGCGAGGGGTAATTAACGACAACTTTGTCCTCGGCTGCCGGAGATTCGGATTCCCACAATCAATAAACCCCAGCCTACCCTAGGCAGGGAGAATCTGTAATGCGCCTGACAAGCGCACGCGTATTCCCATCTCAATGGGGTGACGAAAAACACCCTACAGGTACTCCAGTTTAGACTAATGTGTATGTTTCCTAACCTGGTTGGAGGGCGATAGCTGATCCTACTGCTATTGGTGTTTGACATCAAGGATTGTATATAGGTGCTCGTTGGATGAGTTACACTGGGCCGACTCACCGAGAACTCCTAGTTGGTAATATACCAATGTCAGGCAGCAGTTCTCTTGTGACATAGGTATATGATAGTCCCTAAAACCTGAGATCGCCACAGTGTCTCATGTGTGTTCCCACTATACTTTGACTACCCTACCACGGCTTAAAGGAGTCATGCAAACAGATTTTTGTTGGGTATAGTCCCGAAGCACGTGGAGGCAGTGAGCGGTCGAAAGGATTTGTCTCTCCCGGTATAGGGAGTTGATATCGCGCTGTGCAGGGCATGACTACAACTATAAGTCGATGGCTATCACAGTGGAGATAAACTGATAAGTGTTATCAGTTGTATCTCCGGTTGGTTATGAGTCCTCTGTCGCACGACTTATCAAGTTATTGGGGTCCGACAGATTCCAAACTCTAGACCCGATATGCGATACTTTTAGACAAAGAGACCAGACTGTATGGTAATGCCACTGATAGACTTTGTAGGGTTCAGATGAGCGTGCTTGTTGACCTTCTTTCGTTCAATACCTGGGTAGCTGTTATGTTCAGGTAGTACTGCTGACATGCTTGTGGGCTATGTATATGATTCTAATATACCGCCAGCATATTGTCGAGTCTTTAGAGTCCCACACAAAGGTTTCCAAGCACATGCGAAATGATATAGGGCACGTATAGGGATACGTGCAGGAGTTTGATTACACACGTGTATTTGATACCCGTATTTTAATCGGGTGTATATTGATATTAGCCGGAATATATATGATATAGCCGGATTATTAAATCAAGTGTTGATTTAATAATTAAATGTATATTTATATAGTGATATATTTATATATTAACCAATATCATGCTCCCTTAATTATTTTCTTCTCTTTAAATTAATATTTATATTTGATATAAATAAAGGGACATGTATGTTGATACATGGATGATGGGAGTATAAGAATTATATGAAAGAAATGTGTAACAACCCTAAACTTTCTGTACATTTTTTTTCAAAAATACAGAAAGGGGTACTTGAGCCTGAGCACAAGTTATAAGTTTGATTTGCTTTTGAACAGCAAGAAGGAGCTTGTAGCTCATTGGTAAGACCTTGCACTGCTGAACCAAAGCACCAGAGTTCAAATCCCATCAGCCACATTATCTTTTTAATTTGATTTCTTTTAATCTTTTTAGAAGCCCAAGAATCTACACGTGCATAACCCGTAAAGCCAAGAGTCACACATAAAACAAACGGGTCCACGAGATAGACTAAGCGACAAGGGACACGTGGCATGGAGACTCGGCCGACTCGGGCCGGCGGGAAGCGGGAATTGGCCGGCGCCGCCGGCAGACTCAGCCCAAAACCCTAATTTCTTCATTTCACTGGCGACTCTTTAACTCCCCCATAACCCCAGTATTATTTAATTTCCCTGCACATTTACAGAGCAATTTAAATCACACAATTAATCCATTTTTAATACAAAATTTTAATACACCTTTTCACATCCCTAAACTCTAATTTTTCCTATAAATACCACACCTAAACTCACTCCCCTCACTCACAAATCTCTTCCCAAACTCTCAAGAAAATTCCCAAGGCTTTTTGTGTGCAAGTGGAGTTAGCAAAGGGTGAAACTCCGACGAACTTCCGACGACGATCCGAGAAGTTTCCGGTGACGAAACGACGCACTGGTGCTTTCCCAATCTTCCTCTTCCTCTTCTCTTGACCCTAAACCCGTAAGTCCCCCTTTTCTCTCTCTTTCACTATCCTAAAATTCTTAACTCTTAAAATGTGTCGGAAGCGGAGTTATCCGGCTTCCGATTATCTTTTCTTTCAAAAATACAACATTTTCTTAATAACAAACCTACAACTTTTGATATATTGTTTAATACTCATTAACTAAGACAATAGAATAAGTTTGACATTAAAATGATAACCATAGCAAGTTTTATTTCACTTTTACATTAAAATATCTTTATATTTCATATCGACATGTTTATACCTTTTAACCATACTAGCTTTAGAAAACTCACGAGGTAATGACCTACCTCCTCACAAAACTCATATATAATATAGCACGATAAAATTTGGGAACATTGATTTGGGAAAATACGAAGTTACACATAACTACCTCTGACTTATAAAAAACCTTTTTCTACAAGATGTGTATTTTAACAAATCTTTGCAAATGCTCCGCTACAACCCATTTCGGGGAACTCGTTCGGGATGGTGCGGATTATCGCACATTCTCGGGCTTAGTAGTGTGAGATGCAGACTTCCGCAAGAAGCATACGGTCTCGAAAGATTTAAAATACAATTTTCTTTAGAAAATATGATTTCTATTATAAATAAAACTTATATTTTTAATAAATAAATATATATGTAATTAATATCAAAATATCTATTTTTAATATTTATAATATTTCACATTTCCAAAATTCAAGAAAAACATTCCATTTACAAGAAAATACCAAACAATTCCAATATTATAAATAAATACCATATATTTTGAAATTAGGTTTTATTCACTAGAAATGTCACAATGATAAAATATACATCAATGAAAACTTTGAAGATGATAATAAAATACTTGAGGTGTAATTTGAAAATTATACAAAATTATTTTTACATAAAACCCCCTCAAGTTATACTAAATTACAATAAGGACCCTAGTAAACATAGGTTTAAGTGGGACCGGTCTCTTGAGCCTCAGGAAGCCGGAGATATGGATGCTTGCCTATTTAAGGTAGACAACTTAACAAATGGTGTTATCAACACGGAAATCGTCTTTGAAAAAGATACAAATCCTGCCGTCCATGTGCAGCGGTTACCGATAACACCAAAACCTAATTCAGGATTCAATTCTTTTCTAATTGTCTGACTCAGACCGAGTCTCAATATATACAATCTGACTTGAATGAGATTCAAGTATAAAAATACATTACAATATGAATCCATGAATCCATATAATCAATCTGTTCAATATATTCAATCTGTATCGACTAAACCGAACCATGGATATACATCCATCTACATGATTCTCCAGTTACATCCATTTACTGATATCATAGTTTCGACAAGTCATCCATCTATACAATTCAAATTACAAGACAATACAATACAAACAATACAATTAAGATATCGCGAGATTTATAAGGGGTAGATTGGTACGGAAGGTGTTAGAAGTGGCACGAGACTGCAACCATTAAGACACCTAACCTGAATTCAATTACCGTTGTACCGTGGCTGAATGGTTCCTTGTATTCCGTCCACCGTAGTCTCTGGTCTATTGAGACTCCTCTCGTATATACTGACCTCTTCTGTACCAAGCTACAAACAACAACATTAATACTAAATACAACAATATAACAATATAATATCACTTTAAAAGTTACACACACTCTCTCTGTCTATTCTACTTTTCCCTTATTTTTGGGACTTACCGAGTGATTGTTTGCTGACGACATTCCTTCTCTTTCTTCTTTAGAATGTTGTCAGGTGGATCGGACCTTCAGGAGATCGAGCCCATCAGCGAGGATTTGGACCAACTAGCTTTCGACCCGGAGCTCTAGTTACTTATACATTTCATTTCAGTACTTTCCATTCTGTTATGCCACTGTTTAGGCATCGCTTTATCCCATGTATTTACTTTTCAGATGTATTGTAAAAAGAATGTTAATAAATAAAGTTGTTGTTCATTTACATCCTGTCTCTTGTGCATTTTACTTATATTGCTTAGATATACTTAGCGTATTTACTTCTGAGTAAATATGTAGCGGTCTCGTCGCGTCCTCTGCCTGTATACTGGGAAGCGGGGCGTGACAAAATGAGAATGAGTCATGGTTGTAGAAGTCTTGAGATGGTTCTTTTAATGACCCATTTTTATTTCTAATTCATATGCTTTTCATGCTTATCTTCATAATTATTCTTATCTCCTTCATGCTTCTTCTTCCTCCTCTTGATTTTTTTTTCAAGTGAGGAATGGAAAAGAAAAGAAAAAAATAATTAAGTGAGCTAATTATTCTACATCTCATACTGATCATTCTTAGCAAGTTTAATTAGTGGGTTGCTTCATTTTGATGAGATCAATTTGAATGTAAAGCTTGTGTTGAAGTTATTTATCTCAAGATAGATCATCTTCGGCGAGGAGATCATCGAGCAAGTTTGTTCCGGGCTTCGTGGAGACTAGCCGGAGTCCAAGGAGAGATGGTTAACGTGCTACAAAGGTTATAGCCCTCTAAACTCTATTTTTTACCTTACTAGTTTAGTGATAAATTTAGTAGTTTGGTTTAATTCTTGGTTTGGGTTTGCCGCAACTCTCATTTTTAAAATTACCGCTTCCGCCGCGCTTTAAATCTTACTAGAGGAGCCTAGCAACCCAGCAGTATGCAAATTACTCACTTTAACCCTATTAAAGTTTATTATTTTCATGGCAGTATTTGAATAAGCATGAAGCTAATTAAGGAATATACTGAGGGTACTTTAGGAAATCAAGTAGTAAATGTGTCTTGGTAATGACTCTTGATACTTATAAAAGCACTTATATATTGAAACAAAAAAAAGATAAAAAATGGACTTACATTTTGAAACGGAGGGAGTAGTTGAGGAGTCTTATGTGCTTAAGGTCTTGTTTGTTTGACATGAAAAACCATGGTAGTAGTGGAAGTAAGATAATCGGAAGTTACTTACGGTATTTCGAGTGTTTGTTTTGATGGAAGAACAGTTTGGAAATTACTTCCAAGTGATAACATGAATTCTATGTGGTATGGCTACTTCCAAGAATTTCTTTCTCTTATTTTTGGGTGGGACGTGAGTATGAGGCATAAGAAACAAGACAATAAATAATTTTTTAATGCTGCTTTTTTATTACTTTCCCAAAGAAGAAATATAATGCTCATATGAATCAACTTTTTTTGTTTATTTTACTCATGCAAGAAACAAGAAGTTACTTCATAATTACTTCTTTCTT
Organism: Agapanthus africanus; assembly: GCA_030015575.1. NCBI lineage: Eukaryota > Viridiplantae > Streptophyta > Magnoliopsida > Asparagales > Amaryllidaceae > Agapanthus > Agapanthus africanus. Next base: position 301,639,827 of record JASDDO010000019.1, read on the forward strand.
CCAAAAAACAAATAAATAAAGTAACTTCTAGCACTTCTTAATATCACATTTTTGTTGAAAGTCACTTCAAGAATATTTCCGATACTTCTGGTCATCCAAACAGACCCTAAGTTCATTAGGGGAGCCAAGGACGGCCCCTACTAAAGTTCCCGAATTTTTCATCATACCATTTCCATCCTAAAATATCTGTTTTTTTTAAATCAACTTTTTGGAGAATAAATTGGTACCAATTGAGCTTAATATCTTTACTATTATAGTTCAATCCCAAGGGTCATCAGTTGGCAATTTCTCCTTATTCTGAGGAAAATTAAAAAAATTATAATTTTTTTATTAAGTTATACTACACAATGTAAGAGTACAAGTCATTATGCTCTCTCTCTCTCTCTCCTCTCCGAAAAGTTGTGAAAATGTTCTCTCCTAAAATAATGGAAAAGACGAACTTACATATAAACCCTATAATTTTTTGTTATTTATATACACCATTTATTCATCTAATTTATTCTATTTTAACCCTTACTCTCTTAGTAATTTAAATTCCATTTTCTTTATTATCAACAATCAAGCTAATAAATAGATAAATATATAAACATTTTTCTAAAATATGTAGAGATTTTAGGAAATTAAAGCCTATTATAATTTACCATCATTATTTTATAGAGAATTCTTTAAATTATTTTCACGTGTATCGAATCGAGCTTGCCGTAACCTAGTATGCTTAATTAAAATGTAAATTTGGTTGCATAGAGACACATTAGCTGCGATTGCAGCTCAAATCCGACAAAATGGGAGTGGATTCAACTCATGCGAGTTTAATCCATTCGTTTCCCTTCATTATTAAGATGTACCCACAACCGTTCTGCTTGTGCACAGTCACATGTACAAATAACTTTATATGTTTTATATAGGCTTATTAACCGAAAACTCTTCTTTGCTTTGGGCCCGTGACGCTAAATTACACTTTCCTTTCAAAATTACGGAAACTAACCCTATTTGCACGCAGCGAAGTCGCAACATCAGCAAAAAGTAAAAATAAAAATACCAAATCACTCTATTTTTAATCATAACCCTAATTTATAAAAATATGAATTAATTTTAAAATACACACTTCTTTTTCCTCATCCTCCACCTTCCATCGCCGCCGCCGGCCGGCGTCACCACTCCCCCGACCTCTTCCTCCCCTTCCATCGCCCTTCCCTCCCCCCGTTCTTTCTAGCCCTCTCCCCTACTCTGCCTCACTTCCCCTTCTTCTCGTCCTCTCTAACCCCCTCGTACTCCCTCCCATGCACCCTCCCTCCCCGGACCTCCTCCTTCCCCCGAAAGCACCATAGAGAATGGTACCGATGGAGTTGGCAGAATTAGAAAAGCAGATAGAGGATCTTCTGGACAAGGGATTTATCCGTCCAAGTGTTTCCCCGTGGGGTGCTCCGGTGTTACTGGTTAAGTAAAAAGACGGTTCATTGCGCATGTGCATCGACTACCGGGAGTTGAACAGGGTGACCGTGAAGAACAAGTATCCCATTTCCCGCATCGACGACTTGTTTGACCAGCTGGGTGGTGCTCGGGTATTCTCAAAACCAGATCTTCGGTCAGGGTATCACCAAATCAGGGTTAAGGCGGAGGATGTATGCAAGACGACTTTCCGAACCCGATATGGCCACTATGAGTTTCTTGTGATGCCGTTCGGTGTTACCAATGCACTGGTCATATTTATGGATTTGATGAACATGGTTTTGTCCAAGTACTTGGATCGGTTTGTTGTCGTATTCATCGACGACATTCTAGTCTATTCGAGAAGTTGAGAGGAGCACGCCGAGCACCTATGAATTGTATTGCAGGTTCTGCGGGAGGAGAAGCTCTATGCTAAGCTAAGCAGGTGCGGGTTTTGGCTCGATAAGGTGTAATTTCTGGGGTATGTCGTTTCGAGTGATGGCATTTCAGTGGATCCGACGAAAATCGAATCTATCAAGGACTGGCCGATACCGAAATCAGTTGCTAAGATAAGGAGCTTCTTAGGATTGGCTGGGTATTATCGGCGGTTCGTCCAAGATTTCGCCAGAGTAGCGGAATTCTTAACGAAGCTCACACGGAAGGAGGTGCCGTATGTTTGGTCAGAGGAATGTACCCAGGCGTTCGAGCTGTTGAAACTGAAGTTGACCATGGCCCTAATCCTGACTGTGCCAGACAGCTCGGGTGGCTTGGTTGTTCATAGTGATGCATCGGGAAAAGATTTGGGTTGTGTATTAATGCAGCACGGTCGAGAGGTGGCTTACGCGTCTCGTCGGCAGAAAACTCATGAGAAGAACTACCCCACGCATGACCTGGAGTTAGCGGCCGTTGTGTTTGCCTTAAAGATTTGGAGGCATTACTTGCTAGGCGAGAGAGTGTAGGTGTACATGGATCACAAAAGTTTGAAGTACGTGTTCACTCAGAAGGAACTGAATATGAAACAACGCAGATGGTTGGAATTGATGGCGGACTACGATATTGATCTGCAGTATCATCCGGGGAGGGTGAACGTCGTTCTTGATACTCTCAGTCGTAGGCCGTCAGCTGCGTTGCTGACTTGTCAGAAAGGGATTCTTGATGACCTTCAGAGACTCGAGTTGGAGGTAGTTACATCGGGTGTGCTCGGATAGCTCTGGCAGTTGCAAGTTCAATCATCGCTCATAGATCGCATCAAAGCTGCACAGGCTGGAGACTCTCAGTTGCAGAAGTTCAGAAGGTTAGTCGAGGCTGGTTTGAGGGCGGATTTGCAGATTCACGAATATGGTTCTATGAGATTTGGTAGTCGATTGTATGTTCCAAAGGGGGGTATTCGAGATGAAGTTCTAACTGAAGCACATAGTTCCGCTTACTCGGTGCACCCAGGTGGTACCAATATGAATAGGGACCTAAGGCAGCACTTCTGGTGGAACAGAATGAAAAGGGAGATTGCTCGCTTTGTCTCCAAGTGTCTGGTATGCCAATAGGTGAAAGCCGAGCATCAGAGAATCGCTGGGTTGTTGCAACCACTTCCAGTTCCAGAGTAGAAATGAGACCACATCACCATGGATTTCGTGACGGCACTACCACGAAGTCCAAGGGGCAACAATGCTGTCTGGGTTATTGTTGATCGTCTCATGAAGGCAGCACATTTCATACCTTTCCAAGTCGGACAATCGACGGAGTCGCTTGCAGAGAAATATGTGCAGGAGATTGTGAGACTGCACGGGGTGCCCGTTAGTATCGTGTCTGATAGAGACACCATGTTCATTTCCCATTTCTGGAAGAGCCTGCAGGAGAGTTTGGGCACGTGTCTCAAGTTCAGCACGACCTATCATCCGCAGACGGACGGGCAATCCGAACGTGCTATCCAGACGCTCGAGGATATGCTGAGGGCATGCATGCAAGATTTTGAGGGTTCTTGGGAGGACCACCTCCATCTGGTAGAGTTTTCGTATAACAACAGCTACCAAGAAAGCATCCAGATGGTACCGTTCAAGGATCTGTATGGACAGAAGTGTTGGTCCCCTCTTTTTTGGGATGGCATGGGTGAACGAAGGTTGTTGGGCCTTGAGCTTATAGTGCAGACAGTGAGCAAGGTTCAGACGATCAGACAACGTATCAAGGCGGCTCAGGACAGACAGAAGAGTTGGGCAGATGCCGGCAGAAGGTCGTTGGAGTTTGGTATTTGTGACCACGTGTTTCTGAAGATATTGCCCACTCAGGGAGTGATCAGGTTTGGTAGTCGGGGAAAACTCAGTCCCTGATTCATTGGACCTTTTGAGGTGCTAGAGCGAGTAGGAGAGGTGGCTTATCGGCTTGCCTTGCCTCCATCGCTAGCTGGTGTGCACAATATTTTTCATGTATGTCAATTGAGGCGTTATGTTTGGGATGACAGCCATATCTTGGACCATTCAGAGTTAACGTTGGGAACCGATCTGTCTTACGAGGAGCAGCCTACCACCATTCTCGATCGTCGGGAAAAAGTGCTAAAGAACAAGGCCATTCTCTTGGTTCGAGTTTCTTGGGGTGGTCGTTCTCCAAGAGAGTCTACCTGGGAACGCGAGGCGGACATCCGTCCACGTTTTCCCTACCTATTTGAGTAGTGTTGTTTGTCATGTTATTTTCGTTCTTTAATTTTGAGGACGAAATTTTTGTAAGGAGGGTATGATGTAAATCCCCAGTTTCCGTATATATATTTTTCCGTATTTTTTCTAGATTTTCCTCTATTTTTTTTCATTATACATATATTTTATTATTTTATTTTAATGACCTAAACCTAAACTCAAAAAAAATCCTAAACCTACCCTTCACCTGACCCGACTCACCCGACTCGCCCACGTCTTCTTCTTCCTCGCTTCTTTCTTTTCCCGCTCTTTCCTTTTCCCCGATGTCTCCTTCTTCCCCGTGCCCACGCCCGCGAGACCCACGCCCATGCACACGACGACCGCGCCCACCATGCCAATGAACTCCCGAGATCACCTCCCCAAAATCCTCACTGGCTCCTCCTTCTCTCCCCCTTGCGTCCTCGCCGCGAGACTTGCTCCCCAATGGCCATGACGACCAGATCTCATCACATGCGACCTCCCCTCATCTCTAACAACTCAATCTTGCCTCTTTCTACTTCACACTCTCTCCCGACCTTTCTCGTTTTCACTCTTTCTCTCTCCCCTGCAACTCACCGCCATGAGCACCGATCACTACCATTGTCGTCGCTCGCGTCGACCTTCGAGCCCCACCTCCGACTAACCTCTTGACACCCCGGCGAGCCTCAGTTTTCCCCCTCCATCAACAGCCGAGCTCCTCTTCACAAATCCATTTTTTCACTACCGATCACCACCGCCTCTTTTCACAGCGAGGCCACTGCCACTGGCCACCTCCTCTCTCGTCGCCACAATGCCCGAGCTCCTCCCCTAACACCCACTGTACCCAAGCTCACTACCCACTGCTCCGCCAACACCTTACCGAGCTCTCTTCGCCGCCTGTATCACCCCGGAGCTCCGCTGCCCTCACCGCTGTGTCACAGCGCCTGGGCTCACCTCTGCATCATGTTGAGCCTCCCCAAGTCCTCACCAGAGACGTGCCAGTCGCGTGTATATCGTGCCATGACTGTTCCCTTATAAAATAATAAAAGAAAGAAAGGAAGGAAAGAAAAAGCGATGGGAAGAAATTCCCCTAATGGAGCATCACGTGCCCACACGTGATGCACCCATGAACAAAGATTATAGGCATTGCACTTAACAATTAAGGCTGAAATTGAGCCTCACGTGCAAGCACGTGACCATCTATATACAAAGTATATAGGAGCCTTTTTAAAACAAATAACAGACCAGAGAAACTTACGTGTCAGCACGTGATGCCCTTTTTGGACTATTGTGTTGGGTTACGGCAGCGCCCCGACCATCAAACCGTGGCCAAATGCGGAACAAAATTTTTCTGAAACTGGAGCTACCACAACCCGATGCCCGGTTCTACCCTTAACCCTATACTAGCAAGCATATAAAGAGGAGTTAGATGGTTATACCGAATGAACCAAGTCCTTCAGGTCTTCAACTATCATCCCAAACTCCTTGTGGCCACGGATCGAATTTGGTTGCCGGTCTTCCTCCATCTACGATGATCCACCCGAGAGAAATGACGTAACCTCTAGCCTTGCCCAGCAAGGCAACCGACGTTCCAAGGTTGCTAGCAATGAAGAGCGGAGGTGTAGGATTTTCTCACTATAATTTCTTCTTATCACTAATGCTTAAAAGAGCAACCATAGAAGATGAAAAAGGAGGTGAGGAATACAAATGGTATGAACAACTCAAGAAATGGCTAAGTGTTTTCTCCAAGTGAGAATGTGATCAAGTGAAGAGAGCAAGTCAAGAAAATCAAGAGCATAACCTCACCAAAAGAAAGTGGCTGCTTCTCTCTATCTCAATCATGCACAAAAAAAATATCTCCACTCATTTTTGCAATAAAATAAAACCATGCCATACCTCTCTACATGCTTATCAATGTTCATGCCACCTCACTCCTCCACCTCATTTGTAAAACAAATGAATTTCCAAAGAGGAAAATCATACAAATGAGGTGTCTACTTCTAGAAACTATTCCGTATAAATACGGAATACAACCCGGTACATGTATCGAAATCTATATACGCGTATTCGTACAAAAATACGAATAGCCAAGAGAGAAAATGAATAATGAACAATAATACTAGAATATATATATATAAATACATATATATATATAAATTATTAAATCAAAACCTGATTTAACAATCCGGCTTAATCCTAAGCCGCTAGTATTATCAACCGTCTGATTAAAGTCTGTGTAGCCTGTACACATATTTAATCGGACACATGTATGTACCAACATACATCATCTACACCATATCACCTGAACCGTGAAAACCCTCTGTGTGGGACTCTAAAGACCCGTCAATACGCTGGCAGTGGGTTTAACCACAAGCACGTCAGCGGCACTAGCTGTACGTAACGGCTACCCAGGTATTGAGCGAAAGGAAGGCCGACGAGCAAACTCATCCGTACCCCTACTGAGCCTGACAGTGACAATCTCCGTACAGTCCGGTCTGTTCGTCTTCGCATATCGAGTCTAGGGGGTGGATAAAGTCAGACCCCTAAAAACGCGATAATTCGTGTCGGTATGAAACCCATCACCACCTAAGAAACTACTGATCTTAGATCAGTAATTCTCGACTACCTTAGCCAAGGATTTCTGGTGATGTCCACCCGTGCACAGCGCAACATCAACCCCCAATACCGGGAGAGACGAATCCCCGACGATCCACTCACTGCCTCCATGTGGCTCGGGACTGTACCCAACTAAAACCTGTTTGCACGACTCCTTTGAGCCGTGGTAGGATAGTAATCAAAGCACAGTGGGAACTCACACGAGACAAATGACGATCTCAGGTCGACAGACTAAGCTGTACTCATGTCACCTAGGAACTGCTATCTGACAATAGGTATAGTACCAACTAGTAGGTTCCCGGCGAGTCCGTCCAGTGTACTCATAACCCAATGAGCACCTGTATACTATCTTAGGTGAACAAACTAACACCAATGGCTTGTGAGACCGGCCACCTCCCCTCGTCGGGGTCTCGATCAGTATACACTAGTCTACTCTGGAGTATCGATGCCTAGTCTCGAAACTCCCACGACCAGGGACATTTAAGGATGTGCTTGTAGACCAGCCAGCTCCCACGTATATGATCGCCATCATAATGCTGGTAAGCAAGAATCCTATGGGCTCTATCAACATGTAATAGTGATCTGTAATACCACCTGAAGCATGTACATGATGATAAAGACAAACCAGATAGCATATTATCATTTCGAGTAAGACTGTTCTACCAGTATAGGTCTTCCCTCAATCATCACAATCGCGTGCCCCAGATTAAGGGCACTATAGCCAACAATCTCCCACTTGCACTTAAGGCTAATTCTTGCGATGTCGCATACTCACAGCCCGTGTGATACTGAACACCCAACTTCTCTACTAATCAGTCTCGCAAAGCCCGCTTGTGAAACTATTGCGTTCGAGAAATAGCCTCAGTGAGTGGATCCGCTCCAGCGTTTCTATCTTTATCTCTCTATATCTCAACTTTGCGGAGAAAGACTATCTCCCGAAATGAGCAATAACTGTCTTAGAATTTTTTGGATATCTGATGGGACCCAGTTCACAAATGAACTCCAAATCCAACAAACTTCTTAGACTGTATCGTCCACTGAATTTAATCAGTATCCTGCGCCATGCTTGCCTCAGTATCCCCTTGGACCACCCGTCCAATATACTGCCCCTCAGAAGTAGGAAAACCATAACTCTGACAGTCATTCGGTCATCCAGGTCACCTTGGAAGTCTGAAATGATAACCGCCCCCCGAAGGAAGCTGTCGTTATCTGTTCATATCAGATTTTTGCATTTTCATACCGCCCAATTTTTATCACATTGCATGTCGGTAGATACTCTTGAGCCGTGTTTGCTAGTCAATTGCAGGATACAGGTTCCCGGTGCTCAAACGGAGAAATTCATGGAAAACACGACAAAAATCCGGTTCCTGCCAACCACAGATAAAACACGGTCTCCGCTCTTCATCCGTGTGCTGCCAGATACCAGTTTAGGGAGACAAAATGTCAAATCAATGTCGTTTTCAGGCACAAGGCTCAATGGTAGCACAAGATCCAAGAGATCTACGCGGAGCTCGAGGCAATCATGACAAAAATCTTGACAAAAAGTCCACCTTTCCCTCAACAGAAATTCTGGAAAATTCGGGAAGCAATTATGAGAAAATACATATACCAGATTAAAGCTCCTATCAGATCAGGGTCCCACCAAAAAGACCCAGACCCAAGTCATCAAAACGGCCGCGGAAGCGCGGCCAAAAGGGGGTCTTGGCCGCGCTTGCGCGGCCGTTCTGGCGCCAAGTGTGCAGGGTTTTGGGGGGTAGGTTGGTCTTTTCATGTATGTTCTGTTGGTTGCCCTAGGGTTTCATGTTTTGGCCTATAAATAGCCCAGAAGTTTGTGAAGGAAAGGGTCCATAATCTTGTATTTTTCTTTGCTAGGTTTTAGTACATGTTCTTCTTCCTCTTCTCACCTCTTCTCCATTAAACTTGTAAGTGAGCTTTTGAGTGAAGAGTGATGAATAAAGAAGACCATTTTTATTATCATGCTTGTCTCTTTCTTTACTTGTTATAATTGTTGTAATTTTAATTAAGTTGTTGTTATTTCCTTGTTATTTGTTTCTTCTCTCTTTTTCTTTATCCTTGCATACGACAATGATACTTACGCTTGATCCTCGCCAAGGTGAGGTCGCAAACAGTTAGTCGTATTCTTCTAATCTCTTTCTTTCTATCTTCCTCTTTTGTGTTGTTTTATTTTTCCGTATTATGAAGTGTGAGTAGTTCTATACTTGTTAGGGTAGGATAAGGGAAGTTTGAGAGAAGGAAATCTCTCTCACTCTTTCCTTGCCCAACAACTTAAATCAACTCCCGTTAACCCAACCACAATCCGCTCCTTACGGCACCCTATCCTACATGATAGCGGTGATTCCGTAGTGAGACCGGTTGTGGTTGAATTAACCGGAGGTTATGGATAAGAGCCAAGAACGGACGGACAAGCACCAAAAGGAAGGACTATGCGTTGGAAAGCCTAGCTTATACTCGCAAGTTCCTTCCTAGTCGTGCTAATCCCCGTTGTTGCCGATTACCGTAACACCGATATTAAGTGGGGCAACGAAAGATGTGGAGACTCCTAACTCAAACTAACCTAATCCTAACCCTAACAAGCTCTCTTTAAATATCAACTCAACACTTAGATAACTATAAACAAAATCTAAACAACCGGACTTAACTCGTCGAAAAACACATAGAAAAAGATTCCCATCTCCCTGCGGACGACCCGTACTCAACCGGCTAGCTACGTGCGAAACCGTCTTGATTGCGGTATTTAAACTAAAACTTGAACACGCTCGTATCCTATCAATCAAATGGCGCCGTTGCCGGGGAGACGGTAGTCTATTTCTAAGTGAAATTTCGGGTTAATTTGTGAATATAAAAACAACCAAAAACCAAAAAAAATATACTTTGTAGAAACCATCTTGTTATTCTTGATTAGTTTTTGTGCAAGCGTGCAGGAAATACGAAGCTCAAGATCGACGCCAAAGACGTTGGAAATACGGAGTTCAAGTACAGTGCCAAAGACGTGGGAAGATAGACCCACATTTTCGCGGCTACACCGCGACGGACAAAACGAAGCATCCGGTTTACTGTACAAATCTGGAGCAAATACAGTGAGCAAATCAAGATTCAGTACATCCAGACAAGCATAGGACACCCAAAAGAGAACACCAAATTTTTCCAGAGCGCCAAAGCCCCAGGACTGCCGCGCAAGCGCGGCAATTACATGCATTTGGCCGCGCAAGCGCGGCCATCTTTTGGCTTCAGGGCTCCATTTTTCTCTGGTAACTCTCTCTGCCTCTCTCCACTCCTCTAAACTCCACTGAATTGTGTTTTCTGCAGGCTTCTTTGCGCAAATTCTTCTCCCCTTTCCAATAAACTGTTCTTGTGCAGGATTCTTTGCGCCGCAAATAAAAATTGTTTGCTGTTGATATTGTTACTGTTTTGCATTCTTTAATACGGACTTAAGGGGCTTGAAACCAATCCAGATTGGGTGGGGATTTCATCACCCTTCCCAGGACCCCGGAAATCACTAAAGCATATGCATTGTCCATTGTAATTAAAAAATACTAGACTTCAGCCCTAAGGACTTCGCGCTCATTAGGAGAAGATAAACCTTGTTTAGAACCTTGCTTAACCGTATATTGTTTACGGGGTGTCTAGAAAAGTGTTAAAGGCGCAACCGCCGAAAGAGAAAGAGTTATTTAATTAAGGAACTTCGCGAAAGCGTTGGACAACCTCCCCTTATCTCTGCACTTACCTGGCCTCGTGATCAGTGTATTTTTAAGCCTGTTTCTCGACACTGTTTAACTTCGACAATCAAGTTCAGGAGCAGGTCTAGTAGACCTAGGTTACCCTAGATCTAGGTGTGATTGTGCATATCTTGTTTGTGATTGCTTAAGCCGTATTTCCGTACCTACTTCTGTAAATCTCTTTCTAAAAACAAAATAAAAAAGAAAAAAATCAAAAACTTTTATAAAAACTTGCCCTTTTGACGCCAAATCCATTTTTACCCAACACCCATCGCCTTTCTTCATTGACGTTTTCTTACCCTCACCTTCTCCGCTTTGACTATACTAAACTCGTTTAGTGTATGTCCGCTTGGACTCGGGACACTAGCGCCCGTCTAGTCCGCGTTACGTTAGTCGCGACCGACTACGCGATCGACTCCGAAGTCGATACTCCGTCCACTCCTCTTTCACCCCTTCCTTTGCCGGCCAACTCCGACGTTGACCGGAATTCTGTTCATACATCTTCACCTTCACCTTCACCTTCACCAACCTCTTCTTCCGCGATGTCGGGATTTAATCCGAACATCTCGTTGACCACCCCTGGATTGGCTCCACCTCCTATAGAGACCAATCTCCCACCACCTCCGCCTGTTGTAGCGCCGCAGCGAATTGCGCTCCAGGATCGTTTCTACCCTACCCGTTCTGCACTTCCAACCTGCCTTTCTCTTCCTCCGGCCAATGGGGACAACTTTGAAATTAAGCCCCATTTCATCAACATGCTTCCACGTTTTCATGGGCTTGAATCTGAAGATGCCTATATCTTCATTAACAAATTTCAAAACGTCTGTGCCATGATGAAAACAACCCAGCTATCGGACGATGCTATACGTCTACGGGTCATTCCGTTCACTTTATGCGATCTCGCAGAAAAATGGCTGTATAGCACCGCTTCCCACTCAATCACCAGCTGGGACGAGTTTGTTAAAGCGTTTCTGAAAAAATTCTACCCAAATCATAAGACCGCAAGAATTCGAAATGAGATCAACCAATTCTCCCAGCTTCCTTCTGAACCCTTTTGGAAGTGCTTTGACCGATACAAAGACCTTCTTGTTCAGTGTCCTCACCACGGTATAGAGAAATGGCAACTCTGCCAAACCTTATACGAGGGACTGAACCCAGCAACGAAGCAGTTGCTGGAAACCATCTGTCAGGGCCACTTCCTATCCAAATCTGACGAGGAAGCGTGGCAGTTCTTTGACGATCTTGCGGAGCAAACGCTACAGTGGGAGAGCACCAGACCGACTCCTTCTTCTTCTTCTACCTCCACTTCTACCGGTCAGTCTAGGGTAGGAATTCACCAGCTTGATGTCTCTATTGCGATGAGAGCTGAAATGGCTGCAATAACAAAAAAGCTTGAAGCAATAGAGAGCAAATTTTCTTCTCCTACTCCTGCCCCTGTTCTCCCCCTTCGTACCATCTGCGCTTGTTGTTCCGATCCGTCCCACTTGACTGAAGAGTGTCCTTACAATCCACCCTCGCAAGGACAAGATCAGGTTAATGCATTCCAGCAAAGACCGAGGAATGATCCATACTCTTCCACCTTCAATCCCGGTTGGAGGAACCACCCCAATTTCGCCTGGAATCAGAATCAGAATCAATTCCAGGGCAACAATTTCCAAAGGGCCCCTCCACCGCAACAACAAGCGCAACAACAAACTCAGTATCAGCAGCCCTTCCAACCCCAACCTTACCAAAACCAGACGAACAACTTTGCACCGAACAATTCCTTTCCACCAAACAACTTTGTTCCGTCGAACAACGATAAGGTTTCCTCGCTCGAGCGAAGTCTGGATGCGTTTGTTAAACAATCGACTCAATCCACCGCCAACATCCAGTCTTCGATTCAATCTTTAGTGCAACACACTGCCGCACACGGGCAAAGCATCAAGACCATCGAGGCCCAGATTGCACAGCTGAACGCGGCCTTGAGCGAGCGAGAGAAGGGGAAGCTCCCGTCCCAGCCACTTCCAAATCCCGGCCACCCACATAATGCACATGTTGCTCTTGAACAACAAAACCATAATGTGAGTGCCGTGACCACACTGAGATCAGGGAGGGTGCTGCAAAACAACATTGGCAAGCAAATCAACGATGACACCCCGGCCGCTTCTTCTTCTTCTTCTTCTTCTCCTGCTTCTTCTTCTTCGTCTTCCGAGCCTATTCTCCGTTCTTCACAAGGCTCTCCCTCTTCTTCTTCTGCCCTGAACGGACCCGCTTCTCACTCCACGAAAACACCTATTCTGGGATCTGTTCCAACTCCAAAATCTCCTCCTCCAGCTTTAGACTCAACCAATTTTCAAAATGTTCCATTTCCAAACCGGTTGAGGTCTAACAAACAAAATCCACAAATGGAGAAGATTTTGGAGTTATTCAAGCAAGTTAACATTAACATTCCGCTTTTAGATGCTGTCCAACAAGTCCCTTCTTATGCGAAAATCTTAAAGGACTTGTGCACGAAAAAGAGGAAGTCTCAGGTACCCAAGAAAGTTTTCTTGGCTAGTGCTGTGAGTGATGCCCTTACCCAATCTCTACCACAAAAACGGAAGGACCCTGGCTGTCCTACGATTTCAATTACTATTGGGGATAAGAACATCAACCGCGCACTATTAGATCTTGGTGCCAGTGTTAACTTGCTTCCGTATTCAGTATACGAGCAATTAGGCGTCGGAGAGCTGAAACCCACACACTGCACTCTCCAGATGGCCGACCGATCGATCACCCATCCTAGGGGTGAGCTAGAGGATGTGTTAATCAAAGTCGGGGACTTCATATTCCCCGTCGACTTCATTGTCTTAGATACGCAGCCTGTAGCTAACCCCCGGAATCAAATTCCGGTGATACTCGGTCGCCCATTTCTCGCAACCTCAAATGCTGTGATCAATTGTCGCAATGGTTCGATGAACCTCTCTTTTGGAAATATGACAATTGAACTCAACATTTTTAGGTTGGGGAATCAGCCCGCCGAACCTAATGCTCATATACTGGATGTCTGCTCGATCCAGGAGATCACCCCCGAAGAGTGTGAATTCGAGGAGTTTCTGTTTGAACACGATAATCTTGACGCCACTAGTGCGTTTCTCCTCGAATCTGCTGCTGCTTCTGCGCCCGATAACGAATACGAGTGTTTCACGTTCTTGAACGATCTTAGCCGCGCACAACCCGAGTTTGAATCTTTTGACTTTCCGGATGAGTTACCTGAACCATCCAACTCGGTTGCCTACACTCGCTTTGAACCTTTGCTGGAGTCCTTTGAGTTCGAGACCTTTGCACCGGTCTTGCCTTCCATCATTTCACCTCCAACGCTCGAACTCAAGCCGTTGCCGTCTCACCTTAAGTATGCTTACTTAGGTGAGAACGAGACTCTCCCTGTCATCATTTCGGCTTCTCTAGCTCCAGAGCAAGAGAAAGCCCTTCTCGCGGTCTTGCACAGCAACAGGCAAGCTTTTGGCTGGTCCATGGCGGACATCAAGGGGATTAGTCCCCTCATCGTTGAGCATCACATTCATCTGATGGATGATGCCAAACCAGCCCGGGATCCTCAAAGACGTCTTAATCCAGTCATGAAGGAGGCTGTGAAAAAGGAGATCGTCAAATGTCTAGATAGTGGTATCATTTACCCTATCTCTGATAGCCAGTGGGTTAGCCCCATTCATGTTGTCCCCAAGAAGTCGGGCATCACGGTCATAACCAACGAAGCGAATGAGTTAATCCCTACTCGCACCCAAACCGGGTGGCGAGTTTGCATTGATTACAGAAAACTCAACGCTGCAACGCGGAAAGACCACTTTCCGCTACCTTTCATTGACCAGATGCTGGAACGATTGGCCGGACATGAGTACTATTGCTTTCTTGATGGCTACTCTGGCTATAATCAAATTCCCATCGCCGAAAAAGACCAGGACAAGACCACTTTCACTTGTCCTTTCGGCACGTTTGCATATCGACGCATGCCCTTTGGGTTATGCAATGCGCCCGCTACCTTCCAGCGGTGTATGATGGGGATTTTCTCAGACATGGTGGAGAAATTTCTGGAGATCTTCATGGACGACTTCTCCATCTTTGGCGATTCTTTTGACGAGTGTCTGCTGCATCTTGACGCTGTCCTTACCCGATGTAAGGACAAGAATCTCACTTTGAACTGGGAGAAATGCCACTTCATGGTGCGCGAAGGTATTGTCTTAGGACATATCATCTCGCAAAATGGCATAGAGGTCGACAAAGCAAAGATTGAGGTCATTTCCAATCTGCCTCCTCCCCGTTGCGTCAGAGATATCCGAGCCTTCCTTGGCCATGTCGGTTTCTATAGACGGTTTATCAAGGACTTTAGCAAGATTGCTAGGCCCTTGACTCTTTTGCTGGCCAAGGATACGCCATTCGACTTCAGCTCAAGCTGTGCGGCTGCTTTTGAATCATTGAAACACTCACTCACTTCTGCTCCCGTTCTCTCTTCCCCTGACTGGACGCACCCATTCGAGATTATGTGCGATGCATCCGACTTTGCCATCGGTGCTGTCCTTGGACAGCACATCAACAAGATGCCGCACGTGATCTATTACGCAAGCCGAACCCTGAACGACGCACAACTCAATTATACAACAACTGAGAAGGAATTCTTAGCTGTTGTATTTGCTTTAGAGAAGTTCAGGCCGTACCTCATCGGCTCTCCAGTCATCGTTTACACTGATCATTCTGCTCTGCGCCATCTTTTTGCGAAGAAAGATGCCAAATCTCGGTTAATCCGTTGGATCCTCTTGCTTCAAGAGTTTGACCTTGTCATTAAGGACAAACGGGGATGTGAAAACGTGGTTGCCGACCATCTCTCGCGACTTCCTTCTTCGCCTTCGCTTCCAATTCCGATAAACGACGTTTTCCCGGATGAACAACTCTTGACAGTATCTTGCGAACCCTGGTTCGCAGATATTGTGAACTATTTGGCCACGGGATTGCTACCGACTGAATGGTCACGTCAGGACAGACTTCGCTTCTTATCCCAAGTAAAACACTTTTACTGGGACGAACCCTACTTGTTCAAGTACTGTCCCGACCAGATTATTCGTCGGTGTGTCCCAGATGAGGAATTCAAGAGTGTGCTGTCATTTTGCCACGACCAAGCATGTGGCGGGCATTTTGGGCCCAGAAAGACAGCTGAGAAGATCTTGCAATGTGGTTTCTACTGGCCACAACTTTTCAAAGACGCTCACGATTATTGCAAGACTTGCTCCCGGTGCCAACACATGGGCCGGATATCCCGGAGGAATGAGATGCCGCTCCAACCAATCTTGGTTGTGGAGATTTTCGATGTTTGGGGGATAGACTTCATGGGGCCATTTCCCAGCTCATTTGGGAACTTGTACATCCTTCTAGCTGTTGATTACGTCTCTAAATGGGTCGAGGCTGTGGCCAGCCGGACTAACGACAACAAGGTTGTCATTAGGTTCCTAAAAGAAAACATTTTCTCCCGGTTTGGCCACCCCCGAGCGATCATTAGCGACAATGGAAGTCATTTCTGCAATAGGACTTTCGAGGCCTTGATGCGGAAATACTCCATTAATCATAAGCTTTCTACGCCCTACCACCCCCAAACCTGCGGGCAGGCCGAAGTTTCAAATCGGCAAATCAAGCAGATACTGGAGAAAACGGTTTCCAAGAACCGTAAGGATTGGTCTTTGAAACTCACTGATGCCCTTTGGGCATTTAGAACCGCTTATAAGACCGACCTTGGCATGTCTCCCTATCGGCTTGTGTACGGAAAAGCCTGCCACCTTCCTGTCGAAATCGAGCATCGCGCGTTTTGGGCGATAAAAGAGCTGAATCTGTCTCTGGAGGACGCGGGCAGCCATCGGAAGCTGCAGCTGAACGAACTGAACGAGCTTAGGGATGAGGCTTACGACAACGCGGTTGTCGTTAAGAATCGAACGAAGGTGTTTCATGATAAACACCTTGTGCGCAAAACCTTCGTACCTGGTCAGCAGGTACTTCTTTACGACACCCGACTTCACTTCCATCCTGGAAAGCTCCGATCTCGCTGGAAAGGGCCGTATTTTGTGCGGACTGTGTATCCGCAGGGCGCTGTAGATTTGGAAAATCCAAAGGACGGTTCACTCTTCAAAGTGAACGGACACCGATGCAAACCGTACCTTAGCGCCGAACCAACAGAGGAGCTCCTGTTCTTACAGGAGCCGGTTTACCTTGCTTGATCTTCCTCTGCCTACCTCCAAACTTCGGTTATCCAGCCAAGAACAGTGGACACTGTTCCAAATAAGTTTGGGGGTATGTACAAACCATTTTGTTTATATTTGTGTATATTCTTTTTCTTTTCTTTCAAAATAAAAACAAATAAATATTGTGTATCGCTAACCAACAATTTTGAACCTTCAAACTACTCTCTTCATGCAACGACAGTGAGGACACTGTCCAGTTTAAGTTTGGGGTACGCTCGGTACGCATTTCTTACCTTCGCATTCATATGTATATTTTGCATCTGCATATTAAATCCATAAAAAACATAAAAATTTGAAAATTTTCCAAAAATATAAAAACTTTTTTGTCAAGTTAGCTTGTGGATGAACTCTGATTCAACATTCGACGGTTTTTGTTTGAAAAAATAGGAATAACTAGATCTTATGTTTGGATTTTGAAAACCTGAAAGATAACTCTCCTTTGAAGTTAACTATAGCTGATATACGTCTTTACATCACACTACACGTGTCGTGAGTTTTGGGAATTAGATAACAAGTCTTTCATGTTCAAACTTTTAAACAGATAAATGATTTTCTGAGAATCAAATAGGTTTGTTCTGAAATAAGTAATGTCAAGAATAGTTTATGAAGTAAAGTGAATATGAAGGAATGTTATTGATGCCGTAATAGGAGCTAAGTCTGAAAAATAACCCATCTAAAACTTGATTGGAATGATTACACACCAAACCCACTAGACACGTCTTTTATCCAAAAAATATTTGAACTGCCGGTTATATCTCCGTTCGTATTAAATCATCTGATTTTCACGCCAAACTGTCTTTTGTTTTTGGACCTAGGTAACTTGAGTAATTAAGTCCGCTGGGGTGTTTCTACACCTAATGCCCTAAAACCAACTGGTTTGGGTGCATTGGCCCAAAGCTCGCTAAGAAGCCTAGAAAGTCCAGTTTAAAACAAAGTCAAGCAAGTGTTCTCTCCGAGTTAAAATTCCTAACGGTTCTTTGTGTGAGAATAATCTTGATAAAAGACAGGCTTTTAAAAAAAAAATTTTTTTTAACGGAGATATGAAGGTTTTACTCTTTGATAAAGACTATTGCACATTCACAGTGGTGTGTATGAAATGAAAACAAGAAAAAGGTGGAGTGAAAAATACGACTTAGTTTCCTGTTAAGGAAGATAGAAATTCTAAAGTTGAAACCTTACTGCAAAACGAAACTTGAAAAATGCTTAACTCATTATAAAACTTATGTGATCCTTTTAAAATTGTTATCTGGGCTTTATTGTGCGACATGATGACTCTAATCGATCCTTCTGGAACTTAACGACACTATCCGCACTGCACGTAAAGACATATAAAATCTGTAGTTAAATAAGATGTGAGGTGTGAAAAATAAAGGTTCGATAGTCTAGACTAAGGATTATAGAATTGTTATTTTCTAAAACAAAACTTTAGGGTTTGAAACTTAGTCATTTTTTACAAACCAACTTGACCGGATTTTGTGGGTAGTATCCGCTGAAAACCCTCAGGAGACAACACTCCTCCTACTAGGGACACCTAGAGGTTTAACGGCTTGTTGCACATGCTCAGTGCAATCGCGTTCCCTGCGAAAGTGAGGTTAGGAATTTTTTTGTGAATAAATGGACTTTGCTCGGGACGAGCAATTGATAAGTTTGGGGGTATTTGTTCATATCAGATTTTTGCATTTTCATACCGCCCAATTTTTATCACATTGCATGTCGGTAGATACTCTTGAGCCGTGTTTGCTAGTCAATTGCAGGATACAGGTTCCCGGTGCTCAAACGGAGAAATTCATGGAAAACACGACAAAAATCCGGTTCCTGCCAACCACAGATAAAACACGGTCTCCGCTCTTCATCCGTGTGCTGCCAGATACCAGTTTAGGGAGACAAAATGTCAAATCAATGTCGTTTTCAGGCACAAGGCTCAATGGTAGCACAAGATTCAAGAGATCTACGCGGAGCTCGAGGCAATCATGACAAAAATCTTGACAAAAAGTCCACCTTTCCCTCAACAGAAATTCTGGAAAATTCGGGAAGCAATTATGAGAAAATACATATACCAGATTAAAGCTCCTATCAGATCAGGGTCCCACCAAAAAGACCCAGACCCAAGTCATCAAAACGGCCGCGGAAGCGCGGCCAAAGGTGGGTCTTGGCCGCGCTTGCGCGGCCGTTCTGGCGCCAAGTGTGCAGGGTTTTGGGGGGTAGGTTGGTCTTTTCATGTATGTTCTGTTGGTTGCCCTAGGGTTTCATGTTTTGGCCTATAAATAGCCCAGAAGTTTGTGAAGGAAAGGGTCCATAATCTTGTATTTTTCTTTGCTAGGTTTTAGTACATGTTCTTCTTCCTCTTCTCACCTCTTCTCCATTAAACTTGTAAGTGAGCTTTTGAGTGAAGAGTGATGAATAAAGAAGACCATTTTTATTATCATGCTTGTCTCTTTCTTTACTTGTTATAATTGTTGTAATTTTAATTAAGTTGTTGTTATTTCCTTGTTATTTGTTTCTTCTCTCTTTTTCTTTATCCTTGCATACGACAATGATACTTACGCTTGATCCTCGCCAAGGTGAGGTCGCAAACAGTTAGTCGTATTCTTCTAATCTCTTTCTTTCTATCTTCCTCTTTTGTGTTGTTTTATTTTTCCGTATTATGAAGTGTGAGTAGTTCTATACTTGTTAGGGTAGGATAAGGGAAGTTTGAGAGAAGGAAATCTCTCTCACTCTTTCCTTGCCCAACAACTTAAATCAACTCCCGTTAACCCAACCACAATCCGCTCCTTACGGCACCCTATCCTACATGATAGCGGTGATTCCGTAGTGAGACCGGTTGTGGTTGAATTAACCGGAGGTTATGGATAAGAGCCAAGAACGGACGGACAAGCACCAAAAGGAAGGACTATGCGTTGGAAAGCCTAGCTTATACTCGCAAGTTCCTTCCTAGTCGTGCTAATCCCCGTTGTTGCCGATTACCGTAACACCGATATTAAGTGGGGCAACGAAAGATGTGGAGACTCCTAACTCAAACTAACCTAATCCTAACCCTAACAAGCTCTCTTTAAATATCAACTCAACACTTAGATAACTACAAACAAAATCTAAACAACCGGACTTAACTCGTCGAAAAACACATAGAAAAAGATTCCCATCTCCCTGCGGACGACCCGTACTCAACCGGCTAGCTACGTGCGAAACCGTCTTGATTGCGGTATTTAAACTAAAACTTGAACACGCTCGTATCCTATCAATCATTATCATATACCAAGAACATCCACTTATGTTCATAACTGCTTCCCAATGTTTCTCCCGGATTGGATTAATATATGTTTATTGCAGCTAGTGCAAAAACAATATCTGGTATTGTACTTGACATTTTATGATTGACTCAATTGCCTAAGTAAGTGATATGCCAATCATGCAAATCTCTCTCTTCATCAGTCTAGAAGACATCTATTTAGAGAGGGTGACTCCATCACCTGCAGGTACACCACCTCGCCAGGAGTCGTCCATTCTAAATTACTTTAGAATAGTGTCAAAGTACCCGAATTAGGACACTTCCCAAATCTAGATCTAAAACCATAGATCTAGTAACCAGAAAACCTGATATTATATCTATATCCTATGTGGAGAAACAATTTTGTGACAATCACAGTATAACCGATCGTAGTATAGGAATTTCACTTCCTATCAAGTGCATGTCATCCAAATACCTGGACGTCACTCTCTACTACCTTCTTACCAGATCTATCTCCTATTCTGATGAAGTCAAAACCTATTACTGTCACATCAAAATAGATGATCCATTTCCGCTATACCTGCTTTAGTCTATAGATATACATAATCTACTTGCCCTCTATGCTTCCGCTGCTCCCACTGACTACAACAACCCTCTGGCAGAGTCATATACACGTGCACATCCAAAGTTAGTTAGAACGACGTTATACTCATCCTCCTGCTGGGTCTTATGGTCTAGAATAGTAGTAATGTCAAGTCTGGATAAACAAGAACCTCCTTGTCACTGTCTCTGAGAAGACCGAAGTACTTCTCGGGTGCTTGAGGTTACCCACCAAATCTGCGGAGTGGCTAATGGAATGTCGAATCCAATTGAATCTTTTGGTTCTACTAAATTTTCAGTAATCGTTTGCGGTTCTGGAATCACTTCCAGTTCTACCATACTCCCACTAATGTTTTCTGAAAAGAATCCATTTTACTAAAACTGTGGCGAGTCAAGAACAATATATCTATTGATCTTCTAAATGGTAGAAAGTTAACCCTTGACATAGCCCGGGATAACCCACAAACAACCATTACTGAAACGTGCCTTGAGTTTATCCAGAGTCTGGTTTTAAGCATAAGCCAGACAACTCCATATACCTTAACATCGTTAAGATATGAACCATTCTATATACAATATAGAAACAGAGGCACTAATTTAATTGGAACCAGATTCAAATCATGCAGCTGTCTCTAGTGCATGTCAACTAAGTGGAACGAGGTCAAGCAACATTACTCATCCAGGAGTGCATCCACATATGAGTAATCTGAAAGAGAAGCAAGTTCTAAAAACTATTACTTACAACGGAATACCTTACACAAGTATCTACATCTTCGATCACCATGAAGAATCCTGATACTTGCAACACATGGTTCTCTACTTTATTCTTATACCTATAACTTCTCAAAATCCGGACCTTATATTTCAACGAAATACGTGTCTAGAACTGGAGAAGTCATGAGTAAACAGAATATAGTACGAGTACTAACCCCTTTGTCCTAATGGATATCAGACAACATACAATACTATGTATAAGTCCACTGAGTTTAATAACTCAAACCCTGTGCATTGTAGGTTGAAAACTGTACTATGATTAAGAAAAATTACACCGCTGTTGAATGCACCTTACCTAATCACCAACTGATATAGGTAAATGTCATAGACATAATATCAAAAAGTTATATCTCACTTTATAAAATAAACGTACAGATATATCAGTTTGAAATTGGTGCATAACAACGGATATTCAAAACCAAATATTTGCCGTCCGGCAAAAACCCAGGTGATTTCCTTAAATATCACCAATTATAACGGATTCCGACATATTGAGGATATAATCACTTAATTCCTAATATCTTACTCCCACTCAGCATCTGTAACGCCATATAGATGTGAGAATCAAACCTGGTAAATACATACCCTGGAGTCAGAATCTAATTGGGAAAATAGTTTTCATTTAACACCGCACAGTGAAACTGAAACATGAAAATGTTTCGAAGAGGTAATCTGGTATTCCTAGTAATGCCTCTTCCACTATCCAGATTCATGATTGTAACCGTATATTTCCTTGCCCACATTCCAATCCCTTTATATGTCTTTACTTATTACCTTCTGTACACCACAGTTAGGCTAATTGGTTTTCTTCCTTCCCTACCTTTCGGCACCAGCCTAAGGTTTGGAAGAAGACTATCTAATAAGCGTAATAGGTGTACTCTCCTAATACCAGGAGCCCTCGCAACCTGAGAGAAGGTAAAGAGAAAAGACAACTGAATAATCCTTATTCTATTCCTCCAGAACCAGAATCCATCCTCGAACCGGAACAAGTTTCTTCGAGTTCGTATGTAACTATACGATGGCATATCCAATAAATGTGGATCTTCGTAGTGATACGGAATGTTCCGGAGAAAAACAAAGGTGAACCAGGTGTGGCAAGGGTATACGCGGTTTCGTCGGGAATGATAGTAGTCGCAATGTCCTTTGCCCTCAATCTAATCCCTTTATATGTCTTTACTTATTACCTTCTGTACACCACACTTAGGCTAATTGGTTTTCTTTCTTCCCTACCTTTCGGCACCAGCCTGAGATTTGGAAGAAGACTATCCAATAAGCGCAATAGGTGTACTCTCCTAATACCGGGAGCTCTCGCAACCTGAGAGAAGGTAAAGGGAAAAGAAAACCGAATAATTCTATTCAATTTCTCCAGAACCGGAAGACATCGTTGAATCTGAAACAAGTTTCTTCGAGTTCGTATGTAACTATACGATGGTCATATCCAATAAAATGTGGATCTTCGTAGTGATACGGAATGTTCCGGAGAAAAGCAAAGGGTAAGAGTAAGAGCGACAATGATATATGCGACTCTGACAATCCAAAAGCCAAAGTCTTTAAGAAGGTTCGGTTAACTTGGTTCATGAGTTTTAGTTTAAGGTCGGGCCATGGTCGCTGCCAAAGAGAGAGAAAGAAAAGAAACACTCAGCGTGCACTCTAACCTAGATCAGAATGGTTAATCACTTTATCTAATCAGGATGTCTCTCACTGTTTCCTCGAATTCTCCTCCAAATCCAAAAGGAGAATTAGTCGGGATCATTTAAAATCACCCGAGGGGTAATCCTACTCATCAATGGGAATCGGGATCCAACTATCATCGCATGATAACTTGATGGACGCCACTCAAGTCACCACACTTCAGAAGGTATGCGCACACCTGGCAAGTTTCCTGTATGTTTGAAACTCCCGATGTGGTTTTTACCCCAAGTGGTTCATGACCTTGACAAAGACCAACAAATCATAAATCACAAGTCAAGTTCAACCCGTCATTATCCAAGATTAATCTAGACCCACCCGTACTAACCATTGACAAAAGCCAACAAGGTTATACGACCGTCCTAGATAATCGCAACACTATGCAACAGACAAGCAATATCCAGCTACCGTACACTACGTCTTGACAAAGGCCAACAAACGCAGCACGAATACTAGGTACTATTCGAAAGAAATGACGGAGGGCTACGGCTGGTTTTTGGCGAAAAACCTTTAATGTAATGAACTTGATATTGTTGAAGGAACTCGAGTGGTTTTTCAAATATATAGTGGCAAAAACTTTTGCTAAAGAGGTCACTCCCGGTGAAGGGATCTTAGCTCTTTCCTCATCGAATGAGGTGCAGGATATTACAAACTGAATACCATAATGCAAAGCAAAATAATTGACTATAGTGAAGTTATTACGCTGACGCAAACTTTTTCCCAAGGGGTTACTCCCGATGAAAGGATCTCGGCCCTTGCCTCGTCGAATGAGGTGCAGGATATTCCCAATCGAATACCACTGTGCAAAGCAAAAGGAAACGTCTGTAATGTCATTTTTTAAAAAAACTTGGTTCCAACAACATCATATATAGGTTTGTTTTCCTTACATTGATCAAAATCAACGCAGTCCCATCAATTAATCACACCAGAAAAGAACGAAAATATGATGTACGTATATGCCATCCGCATTCTCCATTGGGCCCCGACAGTCATACCCGTTAGGTTACTTAACTAACGACAGAGCGGAGGTTGGACTGGCGCGGGTGCAAAATATATACAACATCTACTAGTACATATATAAATATATATAA
This sequence comes from Agapanthus africanus, assembly GCA_030015575.1. Classification (NCBI taxonomy): domain Eukaryota; kingdom Viridiplantae; phylum Streptophyta; class Magnoliopsida; order Asparagales; family Amaryllidaceae; genus Agapanthus; species Agapanthus africanus. The sequence continues at coordinate 301,663,887 of JASDDO010000019.1, forward strand.
CAATCGTCCCAGGCATGATATAAAGCAACATCACAGAATCTCAGCCAAGCAACACAGAGTGGTGGATAATCCTGGAGCCTCGGGTTTCACTTGAGCCGCAAATGAGACCCGACGTTCCCCTGTCGTGTGGATAGCCTGTGCAATGAAAACCTAGACCCTACGAGTGTAGCAAGTTACCCGCCAATCCCAAAAGCGAGGCAACCCCAATCAACAACGTGAATAGGTCACCCAGCACTTCACGGAATCCGGTAACTTGAGCACTTCTCCGTGGGTCAACCTATACCCTCTACGAGTGCGGCGAATAGCCCGCCAATTCTAGAGTAAGGTCTCCTCCGTCTCAACGCCATGAGATGCGGACCCGTTGCCCTCTAGAACCCGGCTATTCGTGCACTCCACTGCAGGGTAATCCTAATACAGAAAAGAAATAATATGTACAGGGGTGACATCGATCTCAACCCGGTCGTGCCCCAAACAAATAATATACAAACTGGCAGTGACGGTAGTCCACATGTCGGACGCTCGCCTCGCAATATCAAATGTACAAATGAATCTAAACTGTACTAATATTGCACCCAAGGTATCCACTACGACGATCCAACCACAATCACAGCACACCACGGAACATCAACGTGAATGTCACGTTCGCAAACTCGTCTAAAAGGACATATAGCAATTAGACGAGTTGTACAGCTCTAATGACATTCACAGTCGCAGATAGTAATGTATGCACTGTAAACTTTTAAACGGTGTTAAAATATCGACTTCGAAGCACCCCGAATTGCCCCTGAAAAAAAGATAACACTATATCCAAAATGGGCAAAACAAACAATACCATTGAACCAATATTCCAGAGACTAGACAACCCTACAAAATTCAAGTCCAAACTCCAAAATAAAACCGGTCACACCCGTTTTTTTGCTTGTTTCACCGGGTCAAATCCGTCGGTTTGGGCTCGAATTTTTAGGGAGTTATAGTTGTCTCACAAATAGCCTTCTGCAATTGTTTTAAATTTTTTTTGAAGACTCTAAAAAATCGACAGGACCTGGAATATGCAGTGTACTGTTTCGGGATTGTTTCGGTTTCGATACTTTAAAATCGTTTAAACAAGCTAGCTAAGGGTTTAAGGGTTGGCTCTGATAACATATTGGGTTACGGCAGCGCCCGGCCATCAAACCGTGGCAAAATGTGGAACAAATTTTTTTTGAAACTGGCGCTACCACAACCCGATGTCCGGATCTACCCTTAACCCTATACTAGCAAGCATATAAAGAGGAGTTAGATGGTTATACCGAATGAACCAAGTCTTTCGGGTCTTCAACTATCATCACAATCTCCTAGTGGTCACGGATCGAATTTGGTTGTCGGTCTTCCTCCATCTACGATGATCTACCCGAGGGAAATGACGCAACCTCCAGTCTTGCCTAGCAAGGCAACCGACGTTCCAAGGTTGCTAGCAATGAAGAGCAGAGGTGTAGGATTTTCTCACTATAATTTCTTCTCATCACTGATGCTCAAAAGAGCAACCATAGAAGATGAAGAAGGAGGTGAAGAATACAAATGGTATGAACAACTCAAGAAATGGCTAAGTGTTTTCTCCAAGTGAGAATGTGATCAAGTGAAGAGAGCAAGTCAAGAAAATCAAGAGCATAGCTTCACCAAAAGAAAGTGGCTGCTTCTCTCTCTCTCAATCATGCACAAAAAAAAAATATCTCCACTCATTTTTGCAATAAAATAAAACCATGCCATACCTCTCTACATGCTTAACAATGTTCATGCCACCTCACTCCTCCACCTCATTTGTAAAACAAATGAATTTCCAAAAAGGAAAATCATACAAATGAGGTGTCTACTTCTAGAAACTATTCCGTATAAATATGGAATACAACCCGGTACATGTATCGAAATATATATACACGTATTCGTACAGAAATACGAATAGCCAAGAGAGAAAATGAATAATGAATAATAATACTAGAATACATATATATAAATTCATATATATAAATTATTAAATCAAAACCTGGTTTAACAATCCGGCTTAATCCTAAGCCTCTAGTATTATCAACCGTCTGATTAAAATCTGTGTAGCCTGTACACATATTTAATCGGACACTTGTATTTACCAACATACATCATCTACACCATATCACCTGAACCGTGAAAACCCTCTGTGTGGGACTCTAAAGACCCGTCAATACGCTGGCAGCGGGTTTAACCACAAGCACGTCAGCGGCACTAGCTGTACGTAACGGCTACCCAGGTATTGAGCGAAAGGAAGGCCGACGAGCAAACTCATCCGTACCCCTACTGAGCCTGACAGTGACAATCTCCGTACAGTCCGGTCTGTTCGTCTAAGAGTATCGCATATCGAGCCTAGGGGGGTGGATAAAGTCAGACCCCTAAAAACGCGATAATTCATGTCGGTATGAAACCCATCACCACATGAGAAACTACTGATCCTAGATCAGTAATTCTCGACTACCTTAGCCAAGGATTTCTGGTGATGTCCACCCGTGCATAGCGCGATATCAACCCCCAATACTGGGAGAGACGAATCCCCGACGATCCACTCACTGCCTCCATGTGGCTCGGGACTGTACCCAACTAAAACCTGTTTGCACGACTCTTTTGAGCCGTGGTAGGATAGTAATCAAAGCACAGTGGGAACTCACACGAGACAAATGACGATCTCAGGTCGACAGACTAAGTTGTACTCATATCACCTGGGAACTGCTATCTGATAATAGGTATAGTACCAACTAGTAGGTTCCCGGTGAGTCCGTCCAGTGTACTCATAACCCAATGAGCACCTGTATACTATCTTAGGTGAACAAACTAACACCAATGGCTTGTGAGACCGGCCACCGCCTCTCGTCGAGGTCTCGATCAGTATACACTAGTCTACTCTGGAGTATCGATGCTCAGTTTCGAAACTCCCACGACCAGGGACATTTAAGGATGTGCTTATAGACCAGCCATCTCCCACGTATATGATCGCCATCATAATACTGGTAAGCAAGAATCCTATGGGCTCTATCAATATGTAATAGTGATCTGTAATACCACCTGAAGCATGTACATGATGATAAAGACAAACCGGATAGCATACCATCATCTCGAGTAAGACTGTTCTACCGGTATAGGTCCTCCCTCAATCATCACAATCGCGTGCCCGTGATTCAATAATTGACTTGAGGGCACTATAGCCAACATGTTGCACATAAGCGAATGAGTTTAACTCTGTGGGGTCACATGCTGTACGTGAGTGGTCTTAAACGCCTTCTGAGCTGATAGAATTAAATTCTAAATAACGGGATCAAAACCATATTTGGAAAATATTTCCTTAAACCTTTATAAATAAGAAAGACTACTCTCTGAAAAATAGAGCACCGTTGGATTAAAAATCCAATGGTGATTAAAAAATCACCAAGCTACAGAATAAGCTCTGTACGGGAAAATATTTCCCAATCTTATTAAAAACGAGAAAAATATCTTCTGTAAAACAGAAGTCCTTGGATCAGAGATTCGACGGTGGATAAAATCCCCAAATCAATTAAAGATCTCTCAATGAGAGATTTCTTTAACCAAATCAACAAATCTGCCTTTACTATATAAAGGGCCCAAGATTTCAAGTCTTACACAGAGGAGACCCCCCATAAGGTTTGAGAAACAAAAAAAAAGAGAGAAAAAGAGAATTCAATTTTCTAGAGGAAGAAAATTCCCTTCTTAAACAAAAATCCTAGGTAAGAAGAAAGTTCAAAGAATTTAATTTTCAAACCAAGAGTTTAACTCTTCAAAAAATAGAACTTAGTTCTTCCTCTGGTTCAAGTCTGCAGAAGCAGATCTCCCCACAAGTTGAGAATTTAATTCTCATCGGGGAGATTCTGTTATGCAGATTCGAAACTTATGGAAAAGAACTAAGTTCCAAGAATTTAATTATACCAAAAGATATAGGAATTTAATTCCTCTGATAAAACTAGGGTTTAACCCTATAAAAGAATTTAATTCTAATAAAAATAAGAGACCGGAAATTCTCAAAACTCAGATCAAGATATCTATGCATATTAGTGTTCAACGCTATAACGACATATCACATGTTCACACATGAGCATCTTTGATGAACAAAAAAAGAACGACTTAGATCGAGTCATGTGATCTCACGTGACCCCCTAATAGTGCTTAGCACTTATAAAAGGAAAAAGGGAATAAATCAAAGACAGTTCCCATTTTTGGAACGCCTCACGTGATCCCACGTGACCCCTAATAGTGCTTAGCACTTATAAAAGAATAAGAGAATAAACCAAAAGAAACAGTGCCCCGTTTTCAGGCGCCTCACATGCCACACGTGAGCACTCTAAATTTCAGTGTTTAACACTGCTTTAGAGCCTCACGTGGGAGCATGTGAGCGCCGAGCAGATATTAGTGTTTAACACTATGAGAGGCCAGCCTCAGCCCAAATTAGTCAAGTCTCCCGAGGCCTAAACTCTTTTGATCACCGGTCAACCGAGCCCTCCTATGCTCAGGTCTCCCCAAATCGATTTTAGTTCCAAAGATAATTAATGATCTTCTAACAGATGGTATCTAAAATGATGTTCACTCCACCATGATCTCCCTTCAATCTGGAATTCTATTCAAGGGTACAACTCTCCACACCTCTGATACATGTCATTATAATTCTTCAACGTCTTCAGAAAGGTGGAGGGTCTCGACAACCAACAACTTTTTGGTGCATTCCCATACTGACGAGCACACCCCAATGGACCGCAACGTCTTTAAATTAGCTGCGGACCGCAACGTCCTTAAACAAACAATGGAGCCCAAATGCTCTTTTGTTGGGTCTAAATGATCTCAAAATTCCGTTGAGTAGATCTTAGCCTAAAATTAGACTAACCTATCCTAAACAAATATTTAAGTTGATCTTAATCTCAAACGAGATTAATGATCCTTAAATCAACCCAAACCCAAATCTAAGAATATACAGAATTGGACTAATACACGCCCTACGGGCGACAACATAAATTAGTCTCTGTATACAATCCACAGGCAACCAAAAAATAAAACAAACACACATGACACGAAGTGACCTTCTGGAGCAGGAGAAAGTGGTTATTGCTACGCGGTAACGTAATTAACTGCAGGGGCTTGCGCCTGTAGGGAAGAACGTCCCCACAATCAAAAACCCCTCACAACGAGGGGGAATCTGACGAAGTCTGCTACAACGGCCGCATCCGTCCAAACCTCTGATACACGGTGCCATAAATCAACTTGGCATCTTCGGAGAGGTAGACGGATAAGTCCAACTAGTATTTGCCCCCAAATTCAGGCAAGACGTTTGTCTTCCCGGTTTTCGGCGGTGAACAGATTCTGGCATGCCTGGTAGGACCTCTTCCTCTTTCCACTCCACACTTCGTGTGTCGTGTACTCGAACGAATCGCGGTTTAATATGGTTGCCCTTGGATTCGAGGTAGTAAGATTTGGTGTCTTACTCCATGCAGAAAAGGAGATAACATCGATGGCCTCCAGCTGCACTACTTGCAACAGCAACTCCTGCTCCATCCCCGCCGGAGGAGTGACTTATGGGCCCCAAGCGTCCTCCATCTTTGCAATGCCAGTAGAACAGGGACTCAGGCTACCACTGGACCGTTCTTTGGTACCATGATCCCGCCAACAAGCTTCAGTACCCCAGTGCCAGCACAAGAAGCTCCCAAGAAGTTGGTCTTCGATTGACTTGCAATTTCCACGGCCCCTCTCAACGGGTCGTCCAATTCTAAAGCCTCAGTCTTCAACAGGCTGAGCCACAACTCAAGTGGGCCCGTGAAGAGGCTCGCGATACCTGAGGGGGTTATCCAGAAGCGGATAGCCATTCCAGTTCCGGCGGATAAAGTCGTCGAAGGGGCTTCTCCTACCAAAGGATCGGTCTTCACAAGACTGGCCGTTCCAACTCCTGATTCCAGCGAAGTCATCAAGACTGCTTCCCCTATCAAAAGGTCGGCCTTCAAAAGATTGACCGTCCCCTCTCAATGGACGCCAGTCTTCAATAGGCTGGCACCTACAACAGCCTCTCATCAGAGCAGGGGGCATGACGAAGCCACTCCAACGACAGAGGTAGTCCTGTCTGCACGACATGCTCGACGTCGCTACTGGCGCCGAGTGAGGAAAGATGGGGACAACTCCCCCTCTGGACTTACCCCACCAGCTCCAATGGTGGAAATTGACACTGCTGTTCCAACTGAGAACAATTTTGATCCGCTCAGGAGAGTGCGAAAGAACTCTCCAACGCTGTACTAAAGAAGTCTCCTCCGCCTGTTGAAAACATGACACAGGTGAAGTTGGAGCAGCCCCTTCAGCGTCTGTCCTCCCAAATCCACAGAGTCTGGTGGAAAGTTCAGGATTCCGTGATCAACAAGGACTATTCTCGTCGACCGGAGAAAATGAAGGTTCGACAAGAGGGAAGTCGCCCCTCTAGCATGCAGTGAGGGACTTCTCGGGCGCCTGTTATAATAGCTCCTTCGACTTTGGCCTACCACAAAAAGAGAAGGCCTGAAAATCTCCCACCAATGGCGGCAAATATCAAAGGCAGTGGACCCAAATGCCCCCAGTCTATGGGCATGGTAGTACACACGGTGTACATGGCTTCCGGGAAAGAGGAAAGCCGTACTTCCACGGGTCATCGACCACTCAATGGTCTGTGACAAAAGCTCAAGAGCAGTAGCAGAAGCTCCAAGAGATGCTAATGAAGATGTCAGCACTCACTGGGAAAAAAGAAAGCCCGGAAGCATCGTTTGAACAGTGCCGGGAGCAGGAAACCGACACCGAGTTCCTGCGAAGGATGCTAGAAAGAAAGGATCAAGAGTCCGTGGAACAGGCCGCTAATATAAAGCAGATGGCACTTCTGTTCCAAGACATGGTTGGTTTGATGATCCAGCCAGAACCTCCAGCTGAAGACCCTCTGATAATTATCGAAGACGACAGAGGGGAAACGTCAAATCCTCCGCCGGCTTTCTTAGCAGCCAAGGAAGAAACAATTTCCAAGGCTGCCCTTGACAACTACATAACTCAACAAATACGAGCTTATCAGGAAAGCGAAGCGGCTGGCCAAGTCGTCAGAACTGGGCGACCTTATCCAGGCTGGTACGATCAAATCAAGTACCCGCTGGGATATACGATCCCTAAATTCCACGTGTATAAGGGGACATGCAATCCCCATCAGCATGTCACTTAGTTCAGAGCTCTATGCGGAAATACTGGAGGCGACGACAAACTGCTGCTTCGCCAGTTCGTCGGCAGCTTGGCAGAGACAACATTTGAATGGTACTCGGAGCTTCCGAATGACTCCATCAAAACATTTACAGAATGGAGCCACTGTTCACGCAGTGTTTCGCAAGCGCAAGCAAGCGCACCCCGATCACCGTATTAATCAATGCCAGGGTGAAGCCGGGAGTACGCAATTCGATGGCGGAACCTATGGTCAAAATGCGAACAACGCATAGAAGAAGCTCCTGCCGTGGGTATGTTCATAGGGACCCTTGATCCTCAGGCGACTATATCCCAATTTATGATGTTCTTCAAGCCGACCACCTTTCAGGCCTTGATTGACAGGCTCGCTCAAATGGACCAGATGGGCCATAGGACGTCCTCTTCAAAAACGGTTATCCGGAATGAAAAGGGAAAAGGGAAATCGACCTTCGTTGCTAACGCTCAACAATAGCCGAGTGACCCAAAATCGGTTGTTCGCCAAGCAACCAACCATGATCCTTGAAGAGAAGTTGAGACGTCCTTACTCGTTTCCTCGAGATAAGACGAGGAGACTGTTCGAACTGGCGGTGCGCAATAGGCTTATCACTCTGCCGGATCCGAGACGCCCACTGCAGCATGATGACGTCAACAGTCCCAACTACTGCCCCTACCACAGAGTAATAGGCCACCCAATCGAAGATTGCTACGTCTTCAAAAACTGGGTTGAGGACCAGTACCAACAAGGCAAATTCGTGCTATCCGAAAACTGGAAGGTAAACCCGCCACTGCAGCACGCTCCTAAAAAGGTGGATACGCCGGGGGCATCATGCTCATTTGTAGAAGAAGCTCCGTGGGAGGTTGTCCTTTCGGCTAAAACTAAAAGAATACTGAAGGATCTTCAAGTATGCCCGGCAATCAGGTGGAAAAATCCACCGGAGCCCGAGATCATTGACGGGATGCTGAAACCGCGCCCAACGTCGAAAGTTGGTAGCGATGGGCAAAACACCCAGGTCAGGCCTTCAAAGTCTTCGAAGAAAAAGAAGAAGCCCAGGAAGCCTGTGCAGTTCGACGACAATCATATGGATCTGCAAAAATACATCGATGCACTGGAGGAATACAACCAAAAGGCGCAGACCCCATCACACTAGAAGAGTTCCTCAAGCACATTCTTGAGAACGGAGACGGTGACAATGACGAGGGAGACGGCTCATCAGAAGAACCCGAGGATTATGTAGCGAGTTGCCACATGGTCTCTCACCTGTCGTTAAAAGACGAAGAAGATCCCTCGGCATCGGAAAGCAACGCAAAGGAACTGGGGGCAGGACCGGCGTCAAAATCCCTGGAACTGTCAGACGACTTGATTGACAGGTTGCTAAGCGAAGCCCTTCAAAAAAGAAAAGTTGACCGACAGCGTGAAACGGCCATATACGAAAAGGTTAAGCGTCGGCGTCAGGACGAAGAAGCTGCGGTGAGGAAGAGTCATAAGGTACTCCAACCAGATCGAAGCTTACTCGCGGCAGACAAAAGCAGGTTTAAGATAGGAAAACGGTTTGCCAAAGCCCTGTCAATGGGGATGAAGCTGCCACCTGTCAAAGGAAATGCTCCCGGGAGTACGTGCCTCAATGAAGTGGATGTACACCCAAACTACTATTTATACCATTGGAGGATCACACACCCTACCGAAGAGTGCAGCGCCTTCAAGAAGTGGTGGCAGGGATACGTGGCCCACCGGCAACATTTCAAGAGGATGAAGCGTGAAGCTCGTTGACAGCGAAGAAATATGACATATGACAGCGGAAAAACGACTGGCAGCTGTTATATGGTTGATACCAGAAAATCTCAAGTTCTTACCTTTGGGAACGATTCTGACGAAGAAATAACCCTCGGCCCTCTCTTCAAAGAATCAACCTCTGGAAAAAAAGAAAGGGAGGAGAACTGCGAGAACATTCAGCTGCGTAACCGTACGTTGCCTGAAAAGAATCTCGGACCCTCAAACAAAGGTTCGAGTAAGAGAGACAAGGGGAAGGAAAAGGCCCCTGAGGAAATTACCCTCGATGATGGAGTCATCGATGAGCTTACAGCTAAGGACCCGCCTAAGAAAAACAAGGTGGATTACAATGACCTGGCATATCTGAGGAAGATACCCTAACAACTGAGCATACTGGATGCTTTCCTCCTGTCCAAAGAAGCACGAGATTCTCAAATCAAGGCGCTGCAAGAGCCTGACCAGTTCCAAGCTTTCCTTGCAGAAGAAAAGATGAAAGACGAGCTGGAATAAGTTCACACAGCTGACATTACATTTGGCGATGAAGATCTCCTCTTTAGAACGTGTGAGCACAATCGTCCGTTATATGTGACCGGGTACTGCCACGACATCAAGATAGGAAAGATCCGGGTTGACAACGGGTCCTCCGTCAACCTTCTTAATGTGAGAGCATTGAAAGAGATTTGCATGAACGTTCAACACCTGGACAAAATTACTATCTCCAGGTTCGACTCGCAGTCATCACGGACGCCTGGGTCCGTAATACTGACATTACGCTTCGGGATGCTCGTCACTGACATCAAGTTTCCTGTCATCGACGCCAAAACTTGCTATAACGCTCTGCTCGGCCGGCCTTGGTTTCACGAGTACAATATCATCCCTTCTACACAACATCAGTGTATGAAGTACTTCAAAGATGGCCTCGAGTACACAGTTACAGGGGAACTAAACCCATTCTCCGTAAATGAAGCCCGCAAATATGAAGACGCCAAGTACTTCCTACCAGACTTCGAAGACACGGAAATATGTCGTAAACCGGAGAACTAAAGAAAAGCTGTCGCCACTATCCCGGTCTTCAGGAGCGATACCGAGGAAGATGAAAAGATAGTCTTCTCGGGGCAACCCTAAGACAGCAGGCCAGGACCATCTACTCCTATTTTGGTCTTCGACAGTGACTCTGAAGACGAAGTCAACACAGTATTCTCTGTTCGTCCATCAATGCGGACCTTTGCTGAAGCTGATCAGAGTTTGCAAATCATCATGGTTCCGCAGCAGTATTACAGGGAACTTGATGCGCTCAATACATACGGCGTGCAAGAGCTGCAGACCTTCTACGTTCCTCCTAGGCGAAAAGGAGAAAAGACGATCCTCTTCTATCAATCCACGGAGACCAAAGTGGAAAAAGAAGTCATGCATGGTGCCGATTTTGCACTCGATAGGCTCCAACCAATCCGTCTGCCCAGATATTACGCAGAGGGATTGAAAAGGCTATTAAGATGCCAAGGCGTACCTTTTAAACAAACCGCTCAACAAGCCCAGTTCTACAACGAGATTTGGAACATTCCCAGGACTCAGCGAAAGATGCCCAACGGGAGGATGGAGACGACCGGGCTTGGATCTGTTCAGTCCAAGAAACGAGAGCGATTCCATGGCTGCCATGTTATAAACAACGCCGGAGGAGAAGGGAATGCTTTTCCAAATAGCGCCGATATCGAGCTAAAGCGGGATTCCGCCGCAAAAATACCAAGCCCGTCATTCGAAGAACAGATTGACAAGCTAATTAGGGAAGCGGGTCAAAAGGTTCGGGATGACCACAGCCACAAATGGCCATTTACGAGAAAGCCAGAACGCAACGTCTCACTTAGCAGGTTACGGAGGATGACGATGCCCTTCACCCTCTGCCCGCTGTGCGCTCTCGTGGCAAAGAAAAAGCCCGACGTAGAAGCAGCAACAAGGTGAAGAAAGAGAATGACGCTCAAAAATAGCGAAGCGCACGCGATCGAGAGAAAGTCAGCTGGAATCCGTCTTTTATGAAGAAGATGGATCGAGAGTACTCGTTCCCACAAAACAAGACAAGGAAAATATTCGACCTTGTCATGAAACATCAAATGATGACGCTCCCGGAGTCTCGACATCCTGAGCAAATAAACGAGGTCTATCATCCGGTTTATTGCTCCTACTACCGAGCAATATGACATCCTCTTGAAGATTACTTGTTCATATCAGATTTTTGCATTTTTATATCGCTCAGTCTTAATCACATTGCATATAAGTAGGTACTTTTAATCCATGTCTGCTAAATAGTTGCAGGTTATAGGTTCTCAGCTCTTTACAGTGAAATTCATGAAAAGTCACAACAAATGCGGGACTACGACCAACAACAGATGAATACTGATCTCCGTTAACCATCCGTATGATGTCGCCTGCCAGTTCAAGGGACAAATGGAAAATCATTAGGCACTTCAATGCACAAAGCACAAGGGCAGCACAAGATCCAAGACTTCAACGCGGAGCTCAAGGCAAAAGTCCACATCATTCTGCACTGTTGGAAATCTGGTAGGAAATTGAAGAGATTCTGAGAAACCAAGTGAATAAAACAGAAGATATAAGCAACATGGAGAAGCCCTGAAAAGATGGCCCTACGATTCCACCAATTGGCCGCGGAACCGCGGCCAATCAGGCACTTCTGCCGCGGAACCGCGGCCGCGTTCTGCGCATGTCGGTGGCAGTGTCGGTGCTTTGACTCGGCTCTTAGGGTAGTTTTGTAATTTCGTGTATGGATCAGAAGGTAAACCTAGGGTTTTTCTATCTATAAATAGGAAAGCTCAAAGCCAAATTAGTATGCCTCTTTTTATTTTTAGATCTAGAATTTAAAATTTCCTATGAAAATTTTTAGTGAGTTTTTGAGAGGTCATCAATAAAAGTAAGTTCTTTTTATTTTTCTCTCATTTGTTTATCGCATTTTTATTATCTGCAATTTTCATTTGTTAACTTAGTCGTAGAATTAAATCAGTGTTTTTCTTTCGTTATCTCCTTTTCTATTAGTTTTTTTTACAACGATGATGCTTGAGTAAGATCCTTGCCTAGGTGAGGTCTCAAATAGCTAGTTGTAAATTCCTCTTAACCTAAATTCTTTCTACCTTCCCTCTTGGTTTTATTTTTATCTTTTTAATGGGTGAGTAATTTCTCACTTGTTAGGGCAGGAGAAGGAAGGTTTGAGAGAAGGAAATCTCTCTCACTCCTTTCTTTGCCCAACACCTTAATTCAGACTCCCTTTAATTGAACCACAATCCGCTCACTACGGCACCCTATCCTACATGATAGCGGTGATTCCCTAATTAGACCGGTTGTGGTTTAATTAATTGGAGGTTAGGGCTAAGAGATAAGAACGGACGGACAAGGACCAAAAGGAAGAAACTAAGTACGGAAAGCCTAGCTTATACTTGTAAGTCTCTTCCTAGTCGTGGTAATCCCCGTTGTTGCTGATTACCTTAACACCGATATTAATAACTAAGGCATTGAAAGAAGTGAGAAATTCCTAACTCGAACTAACCTAATCCTAACCCTAGCAAGTATTTTATCATCCTTTATATCACTCGTAGATCTTAAAACAAAACTCAAAATATTTTGGATTTAACTCGTTAAAACATAAAGAAAAAGATTCCATCTCCCTGTGGATCGACCTGTACTCAACCGGCTATCTACCAAGCGACACCGTCTTGATTGCGATAATTAAAAATTAAAAGCACGCATGCAAAATTGCGAACAATCAAATGGCGCCGTTGCCGGGGAGACGGTAGTTTCTTTCTTTGTGAAATTTCGGGTTAATTAAAAATATAAAAATTGAAAAAAATTAAAAAAAACATAAAAAATAAAAATCATCTTGTTATTTTTGAAAAATCTTTGTGCAAGTGTGCAGGATTGGAAGAAGGCCTGATTCAGATCTGAAGCAAACTCAGTGAACAAATCCAGAATCAGGAGATCTAAACAGAAAGAGGAGAACTAACTCAGCACAGGGAAAAAGTCAGAAGATCCAAACCAACTGTTCAACCGCGGAACCGCGGTCAACTGGTGATGTCAGCACCCAATTTTCTCTGTAAGTATCTCTTTTCTCCTTTCCTCTCCCCTGAACTCCACTGAAATATTTTTCCTGCAGGTTTCTTTGCACAAATTCTCTTTCTCCTATCCAATAAATTGTTTTTGTGCAGAATTCTTTGCGCTGCCAAATAAAAAAATTTGCAAGTATTTTAGATTTTTGGTGTGTTACTGCTTTGCATAATTAATACGGAATCGAAGGGGCTATAACACCAATTAAGATTGGGTGGGGATTTCATTACCTTTTCTAAGACCCCAAAAATCACTAAAAGCATATGCATAACCCTTGAGATTAATTAAAAAATATTTAGACTCAGCCAATTAAGAACTATCGTGCTCAATAGGACAGAGGAAGGTTGTGGGCATTCATTCGTTTATCTAAACTTGACTTTGTGGTGCCTAGGCTAGACAAGTGAGAAAGGTAATTTTAAAAGGCCCGTCTCACGGTGATTCGTGAGCGGAACCCTCCTTTCTTCATTTGTGCTTACCTGGCCACAATTGGCAGTGAAGAGGCGATTTGAGGGTTATCTCACAACTTGTCACTTTGGAACAGTTAGGAGCAGTCTAGTGGACTTTGAAGACTATAGCTCTAGGTGTGATTGTGCATGTTTAAACAGTGATTGTTTGAAGTCGTGATGCAGATCCGTACATATTTTTGCAAAACTCTATAAAAAAACACAACAAAATAAAAACTTTTATAAAAACTTGCCATTTTTGTCGCTAGAATCCCATTTCACCAACCTTTTCATCCGCATTTCTCCATTGACGTTTTCTTACCCTCACATTCTACGCTTTGACTATACTAAACTCGTTTAGTGTATGTCCGGTTAGACTCAGGACACTAGTGCCGGTTTAGTCCTTGTTTCGTTAGTCGCTGCCGACTACGCGATCGACTCCGACATCGAAACTCCCTCCACACCTCTTTCATCCTTACCTTTGCTGGCCAACTCTGACGTTGACCTGAATTCTGTTCGTACATCTTCACCTTCATCTTCATCTTCTGAGATGTCAGGATTCAATCCTAACAACTCTTTACCTACCTCGGGACTGATTCCACCTCAACTGGGTGCGAATAACCCGCAACCACCTCCTGTTGAAGCGCCACAGCGAATCGCGCTCCAGGATCGTTTCTATCCTACCTGCTCCGCACTTCCTACCTGTCTTTCACTTCCGTAGGCAAATGGGGATAATTTCGAAATTAAGCCCTACTTCATCAACATGTTGCCTAAATTTCACGGACTGGAATCTGAAAATGCCTATATCTTCATCAACAAGTTCCAGAACATCTGTGCAATGATGAAGACAACCCAACTGTTCGACGATGCTATTCGGCTAAGAGTCATTCCTTTCACTCTATGTGACCTTGTTGAAAAGTGGCTGTATAGTACGGCATCGCATTCCATAAACAGTTGGGATGAGTTTGTAAAAGCGTTTCTTCAAAAATTCTACCCAAATCACAAAACCGCGAGAATACGAAACGAAATTAATCAATTTTCCCAACTTCCTGCCGAACCTTTTTGGAAGTGCTTTGACCGATACAAAGACCTTCTTGTTCAGTGCTCTCATCACGGTATTGAGAGATGGCAACTTTGCCAGACCTTATACGAAGGACTGAACCCAGCAACTAAGCAGTTGCTGGAAACCATTTGTCAAGGCCACTTCCTATCCAAGTCTGACAAGGAAGCTTGGCAATTTTTCGACGATCTCGCGGAGCGAACGCTTCAGTGGGAAAGCACTAGACCGAACACTTCATCTACTACTTCTTCCGGTCCCTCTAGGGCAGGCATTCATCAACTTGATCTCTCGATTGCAATGAAGGCCGAAATGGCTGCGATCACACGAAAACTAGAAGCAATTGAGAGCAAATTCTCATCGCCTTCTCCTTCCCCTGCTCTTCCCCATCGTACCATCTGCGCTTGTTGTTCTGATCCATCCCATCCGACCGAAGAGTGTCCTTACAACCCACCTGCTCAAGGACAGGATCAGGTCAATGCTGCATTTTAGAAAAGATAAAGAAATGATCCATACTCTTCCACTTACAATCCTGGTTGGAGGAACTACCCCAATTTCGCCTGAAATCAAAATCAGCAACAATTCCAAGGCCACAACAACTTCCAAAGGCCTCCTCCTCCACAACAACAAGCTCAAAATCAATATCAGCAACCTTTCCAACCCCAACCTTTTCAAAATCCGACGAACAATTTTGCACCCAACAATTCTTTTCCTCAAAACATTTTTGTTCCGTCAAACAATGATAAGGTTTCCTCGCTAGAACAAAGTCTGAAGGCATTTGTAAAGCAATCGACACAATCAAATGCCAACATCCAGTCTTCCATTCAGTCTTTGGTGTAACACACTGCTGTGCAAGGGTAAAGCATCAAAACCATTGAAGCCCAGATTGCACAACTGAATGTAGCTTTAAGCGAGCGAGAGAAGGGGAAGCTTCCATCTCAACCACTCCTAAATCCTGGTCACCCACATAATGCACATGTTGCTCTTGAACAACAAAACCATAATGTGAGTGCCGTGACTACGTTGAGATCTAGAAGGATACTGTACAACAACGTTGGCACAGATGATGACACCCCGGCCGCTTCTTCTTCTTCTTCTTCTTCTTCTGAGCCTGTTCTCCATTTTTCAAAAGGCTCTTCTTCTTCTGCTACTCTGAACGGAACCACATCTCACTCCATGAAAACACCAGCATTGGGATCCGTTCCAACTCCACAATCTTCTCCACAAGCATTAGACTCAACCAATTTCCAAAACATTCCATTTCCAAACCGGTTGAGGTCTAATAAACAAAATCCACACATGGAAAAGATTGTGGAGTTGTTTAAACAGGTTAACATTAACATTCCCCTCTTGGATGCAATCCAACAAGTCCCTTCCTACGCAAAAATCTTGAAGGACTTGTGCACTAAGAAGAGGAAATCTCAGGTACCTAAGAAGGTTTTCTTAGTTAGTGCCGTGAGTGATGCTCTTACCCAAACTTTACCTCAAAAACGAAAGGACCCTGGCTGTCCTACGATTTCAATAACTATTGGGGATAAGAACATCAACCGCGCACTTTTGGATCTTGGTGCCAGTGTTAACCTGCTTCCGTATTCGGTGTATGAACAACTAGGTATAGGAGAGCTGAAACCTACATACTGTACTCTCTAAATGGCCGACCAATCTATCACCCATCCTAGGGGTGAATTAGAGGATGTGTTAATAAAAGTAGGGGACTTCATATTCCCCGTTGATTTCATTATTTTAGACACACAACCTGTAGCTAACCCCCGGAATCAAATTCCGGTGATACTCGGTCATCCATTCCTAGCGACCTCGAATGCTGTGATCAATTGTCGAAATGGTTCGATGAACCTATCTTTTGGAAATATGACAATTGAACTCAACATTTTTAGGTTGGGGAATCAGCCCTCCGAACCTAATGCTCATATACTAGACGTTTGTTCGATCCAGGAGATCGTCTCTGAGGACTGTGAGTTCGAGAAATTTCTGTTCGATCACAGCAATCTTGACGCCACTAGTGCGTTCCTCCTTGAATCTGATATTGCTCCCGACAGTGATTATGAGTGTTTCACTTTTTTGAATGATCTTGACTTGTCGCCACCCGAGCTTGAATCCTTTGAATTTTCGGACGAGTTTGCTGAACCATCCGAATCGGTCGCGTACACTCGCTTTGAGCTTTTGTTAGAATCCTTCGAGTTCGAGACATTTTCGCCGATTTTGCCTTCAACCGTTTCACCTCCGGCACTCGAACTCAAGCCGTTGCCTTCTCACCTCAAGTATGCTTACTTAGGTGAGAACGAGACCCTCCCTATTACCATCTCGGCTTCTCTAGCTTCAGAGCAAGATAAAGCTCTTCTGACGGTCTTGCAGAGCAATCGGCAAGTTTTTGGTTGGACTATGGCGGACATCAGGGGGATTAGTCTCTTGATCGTTGAACATCATATTCATATGATAGATGATGCCAAACCAGCTAGGGATCCACAAAGGTGACTCAATCCAGTCATGAAGAAGGCTGCGAAAAAAGAGATCGTAAAATGTCTTGATAGTGGTATCATTTACCCTATCTCTGATAGTCAGTGGGTTAGTACGATACATGTTGTCCCCAAAAAGTCAGACATAACGGTCATCACCAATAAGGCAAATGAGTTAATCCCTACTCGCACCCAAACTGGGTGGTGAGTGTGCATTGATTATAGAAAACTTAATGCCGCAACGCGGAAAGACCACTTTCCGTTACCTTTTATTGACCAAATGCTTGAACGATTTGCTGGACACGAATACTACTGCTTTTTGGATGGATACTCTGGCTATAACCAGATTCCCATCATCGAAAAGGATCAGGACAAAACCACGTTCACCTGTCCTTTCGGCACGTTTGCTTATCGCCGTATGCCCTTTGGGTTATACAATGCACCCGCTACCTTCCAGCGGTGTATGATGGGAATTTTCTCAGACATGGTGGAAAAATTCTTGGAGATATTCATGGATGATTTCTCCATTTTCGGTGATTCCTTTGATGAGTGTTTACAGCATCTCGACGCTGTCCTTATCCGGTGTAAGGATAAAAACCTAACTTTGAATTGGGAGAAATGCCACTTCATGGTGCGCGAAGGTATTGTCTTAGGACATATCATCTCGCAAAATGGCATTGAGGTGGATAAAGCTAAGATTGAGGTCATTTCCAATCTTCCTCCTCCCAAGTGCGTTAGAGACATCCAAGCTTTCCTTGGCCACGCCGGTTTCTATAGACGGTTTATCAAGGATTTTAGCAAAATTGCTAGACCTTTGACTCTTCTGTTGGCCAAGGACACCACATTCGATTTCAACTCGAGCCGTGTGACTGCATTTGAATCACTTAAAAGCTCACTCACATCTGCTCCCGTACTTTCTTCTCCTGACTGGACGTATCGATTTGAGATTATGTGCGATGTGTCTGGCTTTGCTATTGGTGCGGTCCTAGGACAGCACATTGATAAAAGGCCGCACGTAATCTATTATGCTAGCCGAACCCTGAACGATGCTCAGATGAATTACACAACAACCGAGAAGGAATTCTTGGCTGTAGTATTTTCATTAGAAAAATTCAGGCCTTACTTAATCGGCTCTCCAGTCATTGTTACACGGACCATTCTGCTCTACGCCATCTTTTTGCTAAGAAGGACGCAAAATATCGGCTGATACGTTGGATCTTCTTACTCCAAGAGTTTGACCTTGTCATCAAAGACAAAAGAGCATGTGAAAACGTAGTGGCCGACCATCTTTCACGACTTCCTTCTTCGCCGACGCTTTCACTTCCAATCAACGATGTTTTTCCGGATGAACAGCTCTTGTCAGTATCATGCGAACCCTGGTTCGCAGATATTGTGAACTACTTAGCAACATGATTACTACCAAACGAGTGGTCAAGTCAGGACAGACTTCGATTCTTATCCCAAGTAAAGCACTTTTACCGGGACGAACCATATTTGTTCAAATACTGTCCCGACCAGATTATTCGTCGGTGTGTACTTAATAATGAATTCAAGAGTGTGCTGTCATTTTGTCACGATCAAGCGTGTGGCGGGCATTTTGGCCCAAGAAAGACAGCCGAGAAGATCTTGCAGTGTGGCTTTCACTGGCCACAACTCTTCAAAGTTGCTTATGATTACTGCAAGACTTGCTCCCGGTGCCAACACTTGGGCCGGATATCTTATAGACACGAGATGCCGCTCCAACCAATCTTGGTTGTCGAGATTTTCGATATTTGGGGGATTGATTTTATTGGGCCGTTTCCCATCTCTTTTGGGAACCTATATATTCTTCTAGCTGTCGATTATGTCTCTAAATGGGTCGAGGCCGTGCCCAGCAGGACTAACGACAACAAGGTTGTCATTAGATTCCTTAAGGAAAACATCTTTTCCCGGTTCGGACACCCCCGTGCAATCATTAGTGACAATGGAACACATTTCTGTAACATGACTTTCGAGGCCTTAATGCGGAAATACTCCATTAATCATAAGCTGTCTACGCCCTATCACCCCCAAACATGTAGGCAAGCCGAAGTGTCTAATCGGCAAATCAAACAGATTTTGGAGAAAACGGTTTTTAAGAACCGTAAGGATTGGTCTTTAAAACTCACCGATGCCCTTTGGGCATTTCGAACTGCATATAAGGCTGATCTTGGCATGTCTCCTTATCGGCTTGTTTACGGAAAGGCTTGCCACCTTCCAGTGGAAATAGAGCATAGAGCATTTTGGGCGATCAAGGAATTGAATTTATCTCTTGATAATGCGGGCAGCCATCGGAAGCTGCAAATCAATGAATTAAATGAGCTTCGGGATGAAGCTTACGAAAACGCGGTTGTCGTTAAGAACCGAACGAAAGTGTTTCACGATAAACACCTTACACGCAAAACTTTCACACCTGGTCAACAGGTATTTCTCTATGACACCCGGTTACATTTCCATCCCGGTAAGCTCAGATCTAGATGGAAGGGACCATCTTTTGTGCGAACTGTATATCCGCACGGTGCGGTCGATTTAGAAAATGCTGAGGACGGTTCACTCTTTAAAGTGAACGGACATAGGTTAAAACCGTTCCTCACCGCTGACCCATCGGAAGAGCTCCTGATGTTGCAGGAGCGGATTTACATCGAATAATCTTCCTCTGTTTACCGCCAAACTTCGGTTATCTAGCCATAAACAGTGGAAACACTGTTTCAAATAAGTTTGGGGGTATGTACCACTTGTAATTAAATAAAAAAATAAACAACAATAATAATAATAATAATAAATAAAATATAATAAAAACAATAAAAAAACAAAATTTTCAAATTTTCGGGGTATTTTTGTAATTATTCAGTTTCATTAAATAAATAATAATAATTTTTTTTTAAAAATTCCTCTTTTTAAAGGGGCTTTTGTAAAAATAACCCCTATAAAAACAACCCGACCCCTCTTCTGAATTTACAGAACTCTAAATTATCCCTCAAACAAAACCCTAGCCGCCACTCCAATTTCTGCAGAGAGATCGCGCCCAACCGCCGCCGAAGCCCCCTCTGCGCCGCGCAACCGCCACTGTCTAGAGTCTTCACCCTCTGAAATTTTCAGAGGAGGTTTGCGTATCTGAACTACACTCTGTGAAATTTTTATCTTTCTACAATTTAATTCCATGGCCCCTACACTTCAGTTTGAAAGAGATTTTTCCCAGTTGTTTGCACATAATTTGTACGGTAGCTATTTCGGCGATGAGATCCGAATGCACGGATGGAACTTTTTACTATTTAACCATCCGAATGCCTTCGCGCTTCCGGATATTGTTGCCCGTTTTTATGAATGCATGGAGGAGGGTTGTCTTGCACAACACGAGTACATTAGATTAATGTGGGGGGATAGGGAAATTTTAATTGATAGGGACTTAATTTACGAACTCACCTTAATACCACGACTCCCCATTCACGATCAACCCATCCGATTTGAGGACTACCTACCCTTAATGGGAAACGACTGTTCTAGGGAGCCCCGAAAGGGTATTCAGGCTCGCACGCTGTTTGCGAACATTTTAACTGTGTGCCATTGGGCACAAAACAATATTTTTGGTAGTTCGCACAACATAACATTTTTCACACCATCCCTACATATAGTGCACGCATTAATGACACGAAACCCAAGCTATGATATGTGCACTGTTTTTCTTCACTCGATTGGCGCCGGCAAATGGGCGGCCAATTATCCTTGCCCAATGTTGGTGACACACTGTGTCGCCATTTCCTCTCTGTTGAGGAATTTGAATATTATATGCATGGTGGGATTCCCGTTCGACCCTTCCTTGAGGGTGTCTCCACGTCCTACACACGATTACATGATGTTTGGTCGCGTACCGAGCCGGCCGAGGACGTGATGGCCAAGACCCCTAGCTCGAGCTCCACAGCGAGCGACGAAGAGCTTACCCCCGCTGCGCAAGCGCGCTTAATTCGATGAACCCATAGGGGGGTAGAAAGAGTGATAGGGATGTTGAATAATTTTGATAAGCATATAACGAGCTTGGAATAGGGGATGTCTACCCTCTTAGCAAGAGAGGAAAGATCACGTTCACGATCGAGAGGACGGGGGACGGATAGAGGTGAGGCTGGGACCAGTGAGGCTGCGTCTAGTAGACGCCACAGGGAGCAGTGAGGACACTGCTATTAATAAGTTTGGGGGTGAAGGTATTGTAAATAGTTATCTTTGCATTGCATCTGCATATTTTTTAAATTTTTTTTGTACATATTTGTTTTTTCTTTGCATATTTAATTCCGCATTGCATCTTTATAAAAAATAAAAATATTAAAAAAAATTAAAATAAATAAATAAAAATTGAAAAATTCAAAAAATTGAAAATTTTTAAAAATTATAAAAAGTGAAAAATTCAATTTTGGTCATATTTGACTTAAGTTCAACATGACGGTTGACTAGTTAGGAAAAACTAGATCCTAAACTTAGTAAATTAAAAACCCTAAAAATAACTTTTCTTAAAGTTTAACTGTAGAAAATATACGTCCTTGTAGTTTATTTAGAAATAGGATAATTTTGAGTTCAGTTCTTGGGCTAAATCGAAATAAGGGAAGAATATTGAAAGCTCTATTTGAAATATAAGTCTGAAAAATAATTCTGAATTTTAAGTCCAAATTCTGAAAATATATACCATACTTCACGCATTCACACACATCTTGAAACTTGGGATAGTAGAGAATACCTTGAAATGTTCTTATCTACAATCCTTAGTATGAAGAAAAATAAAATAAAAGTATAAGTGTTGAATAAAGAAAAAAAAAATGAACACTGGTTTTTTAATTGCTTAAGGCAGCATAAATAAAAAATATAGCGAGGGTGCTTTATCACCTAATGCTTTAGACCAACTGGTTTGGGAGTCACTGCTAAGCCTTAGGTATTGCAAGACGAGAAATTACGCCTAAATGCGCAAGCGCATTTTGTAATCGGTCGTTTAGTATCTCAAGAAATATTAACGGTCGCTTGAAGGATGTGTGAGTAATTTCATCTAAAATTCACCAACTAAAAGTATTTTGAAAGATGGACAAGAGTATGATAGCTTGAATTGAATTTCCAAGTGTAGGGATGATAATTACACACACGTAGGGGTATATAATTGGAATTTGGAGGAGAGATAGGAATAAAAGATAGGGCTTATATCTTCAGTAGAGATGATAAAAATTCCTGAGTTAAGATTGCGCCTTAAGAGGAAAACTTAGGAGATGCTGAAAGCTTTATAAATTGGCAAAACGTATACGATCTTAAGATAAATGAAAAGGAAGTGTGAAAAATACGGGTTGATGATTTCTAAGTTGAAGATAATAGAATTTCTTGCTAGAATACTGAATTGAAGAATTAAAGTCAACGACCAAATTGATCGGATTTTGTGGGTAGTATCCGCTGAAAACCCTCATGAAACAACACTCCTCCTACTAGGGACACCTAAAGGTTTAACGGCTTGTTGCATGAGCTCAGTGCAATCGCGTTCTCTTCGAAAGTGAGGTTAGGACTTTTTGAGAATAAAATTGGCTTTGCTCGGGACGAGGAAAAGATAAGTTTGGGGGTATTTGTTCATATCAGATTTTTGCATTTTTATATCGTCCATTCTTAATCACATTGCATATATGTAGGTACTTTTGATGCATGTCTGCTAAATAGTTGCAGGTTACAGGTTCTCATCTCTTTACAGTGAAATTCATGAAAAGTCATAACAAATGCGGGACTACGACCAACAACAGATGAATACTGATCTCCGTTAACCATCCGTATGATGCCGCCTACCAGTTCAAGGGACAAATGGAAAATCATTAGGCACTTCAATGCACAAAGCACAAGGGCAGCACAAGATCCAAGACTTCAACGCGGAGCTCAAGGCAAAAGTCCACATCATTCTGCACTGTTGGAAATCTGGTAGGAAATTGAAGAGATTCTGAGAAACCAAGTGAATAAAACAGAAGATATAAGCAATATGGAGAAGCCCTGAAAAGATGGCCCCACGATTCCATCAATTGGCCGCGGAACCGCGGCCAATCAGGCACTTCTGCCGCGGAACCGCGGCCGCGCTCTGCGCATGTCGGTGGCAATGTCGGTGCTTTGACTCGGCTCTTGGGGTAGTTTGGTAATTTCGTGTATGGATCAGAATGTAATCCTAGGGTTTTTCTATCTATAAATAG
Source organism: Agapanthus africanus (assembly GCA_030015575.1). Taxonomy (NCBI): domain Eukaryota; kingdom Viridiplantae; phylum Streptophyta; class Magnoliopsida; order Asparagales; family Amaryllidaceae; genus Agapanthus; species Agapanthus africanus. The sequence goes on from JASDDO010000019.1 coordinate 301,687,178, forward strand.
GAAAGCTCAAAGCCAAATTAGTATGCCTCTTTTTATTTTTAGATCTAGAATTTAAAATTCCCTATGAAAAATTTTAGTTAGTTTTTGAGAGGTCATCAATAAAAGTAAGTTCTTTTTATTTTTCTCGCATTTGTTTATCGCATTTTTATTATCTGCAATTTTCATTTGTTAACTTAGTCGTAGAATTAAATCAGTGTTTTTCTTTCGTTATCTCCTTTTCTATTTGTTTTTTTTACAACAATGATGCTTGAGTAAGATCCTTGCCTAGGTGAGGTCTCAAATAGCTAGTTGTAAATTCCTCTTAACCTAAATTCTTTCTACCTTCCCTCTTGGTTTTATTTTTATCTTTTTAATGGGTGAGTAATTTCTCACTTGTTAGGGCAGGAGAAGGAAGGTTTGAGAGAAGGAAATCTCTCTCACTCCTTTCTTTGCCCAACACCTTAATTCAGACTTCCTTTAATTGAACCACAATCCGCTCACTACGGCACCCTATCCTACATGATAGCGGTGATTCCCTAGTTAGACCGGTTGTGGTTTAATTAATTGGAGGTTAGGGCTAAGAGACAAGAACGGATGGACAAGGACCAAAAGGAAGAAACTAAGTATGGAAAGCCTAGCTTATACTTGTAAGTCTCTTCCTAGTCGTGGTAATCCCCGTTGTTGCTGATTACCTTAACACCGATATTAATAACTAAGGCATTGAAAGAAGTGAGAAATTCCTAACTCGAACTAACCTAATCCTAACCCTAGCAAGTATTTTATCATCGTTTATATCATTCGTAGATCTTAAAACAACACTCAAAATATTTTGGATTTAACTCGTTAAAACATAAAGAAAAAGATTCCATCTCCCTGTGAATCGACCCGTACTCAACCGGCTAGCTACCAAGCGACACCGTCTTGATTGTGGTAATTAAAAATTAAAAGCACGCATGCAAAAACGCGAACAATCATTGCTTCACCTTCAAAGACTGGGTCGAAGACTATTATCAGCAAGGAAGGTTTGCTCTGTCCGACAATTGGAGGGTAGCCCCACCATGAAAGCATGAGCCAAGAGCAACCTACACTGCGAGGAAACGTCCAGATCAACATCGTGCTTGGAAACGAGCTCGTACCTGCCACATGATAACATTCTCAAAGGAGGACAAGAATGAGAATGCGGACGACCTCTCCCAGTTCTTCGCAAATGAAGATGAGGATGAGGTGATCTCAGAATTTCCACCGGCGCCAAAAGAGCTGGAAGATGGGATACACACCACGGCTGACAACCTGAGGAAAATCGACTTGGGGATGACAAACGATCCGAGGCTAACATTCGTCAGTGAGCTGCTGTCTGAAGAGCAGGTGGCTATACTAAAAGACGTGCTTATGTAGTATAAATACTGCTTCGCATGGAACTATTCCGAGATGCCGGGATTAGATCCGGAGATAGCTGTGCATAAACTGGCTATATCGCCAGATGTTAAGTTAGTCAAGCAGGCACCAAGAAGAATGCGGTTCGAACTCGAGATGAGTATCAATGCCGAAGTCAAGAAACTAATCGACTCCGGCTTCATCCAAGAAGTTCAATATCCTGACTGGATCGCCAACATTGTCCCAGTGATGAAGAAAAATGGGACACTACGCATCTGCGTGGACTTTCGGGATCTCAACAAAGCTTACCCGAAGGATGACTTCCCAATACCTGTTACCGAGATGATGATCGATAACACGTCCACTCATGAGGTCTTCTCCTTCATGGATGGATCTTCAGGGTATAATCAAATAAAGATGCATCCCGAAGACCGAAAGCATACTGCCTTCCGGACTCAGCTAGGCATATTTTGCTATAAAGTGATGCCCTTCGGTCTGAAGAACGCTGGCGCTACCTACCAAAGGCCCATGACGAAGATCTTTGATGACTTCATCCATGAGATCGTTGAATGCTATATCGACGACCTTGTAGTGAAAAGCAAATCGTACGAGGAACACTGGGAACATCTGAAAATAGTGTTCCTGCGCCTTCGGAAGTACAACCTGAAAATGAACCCCCTGAAATATGCGTTTGGAGTTTCCTCAGGCAAATTCCTAGGATTCATCGTACGACACCGAGGCATCGAAATAGATCCATCAAAGATCAAGGCGATTACGGAAATGCCCTCGCCGAGAAATCTCAAGCAACTGCGGTCTCTCCAAGGGAAGCTCGCTTATATCCAACGGTTCATAACCCACCTCTCTGGAAAATGCCGCCCCTACAGCCATCTAATGAAGAAAGGAACCCCGTTCGTTTGGGATCGTAAATGCCAAAGTGCACTGGACGAAATCAAGCAATATCTGCTGAACCCACCGGTACTTGCCGCTCCGGTCAAGGGAAAGCCCCTCATCCTGTATACAACAACCCTTGAAGGTTCTCTAGACGCGCTATGGGCACAGGAGAACGACCAGGGGAAGGAGAGAGCTCTCTATTATTTAAGTCGAGTCCTTCTGGGGGCAGAAAATAACTACTCCCCCATTGAAAAGTATTGCCTGGCATCGATCTTCGCGATAACGAAGCTCAGGCATTATGCCTTGGCACATGAGGTCCATCTCATATCAAAAGTGGATCCTCTTAAATATTTGATGTCAAGAGCCATACTAACAGGAAGGCTTGCCAAATGGGCCCTCCTCTTGATGGAGTTCTCGATAATATATCAACCACTAAAGGCAGTAAAAGGCCAGGCCATCGCCGAATTTCTCGTTGAGTATCCGATACCAGCCGACTCTCCCTTAAATTGCGAATTACCAGATGAACACGCGTTCGACACAATCGAAGGGAAGACGGAGGAAAATAATGTCCAATAGGAACTCTACTTCGATGGAGCGTCTTCCATGAAGAAGCGAAAGCAAAACACCCTCATAATCAAAGCTGGGGTAGACCTTATCTTTGTGACTCCACCAGGAGGGATAATGCGTTTTGCCCTGTCCTTAACAGAGCCGAGAACAAACAACGAAGCGGAATATGAAGCTTTGATAGCGGGTCTTGAGATTGCTGTCGACATGGGAATCAAAAACCTCCTCATATATGAAGACTCCCAGCTGGTCGTTAGCCAAGTAAATGGCGACTATCAGACGTGCAAGCCATAGTTGGTAAAATATGGCGAAAGGGTGCAGCAACTGCTGACACAAATTCCATATTACACTCTGGAAAGCATATCGCGGGCGGAAAATAGCAAGGTGGATGCGTTAGCCAAACTCGCTAAAGAACTGGCTGACGAAAACCTCGATGACGTAAGGATCATTGTGCAAAGCCTTCAGATTCTTGCATCAGCAGAAATATCTCCGGAGTCGTCTGAAAGAAGGAAGCGACCGAACAAGCGGCCTTCCAAATAGAGGACAAAGAAAAGGCTAGGGTTTGGAGAGAAGTCTTCATAGACTACTTCAAATCCCATCGAATGCCCGAAAACGTATCTTCAAGACATCAGCTCATGAAACGAACTGTGTCTTTTGCCTTTGTCAATAATACTCTATATAAGAGATCGTTCGACAGTTTATGGATAAGGTACCTAGGACTGGAAGAAGCAAGGAGAGTCGTTCAAGAAACTCATGACGGATTATGCGGTTCTCATCAAGCCGGACCAAAGATGAAGCTGAAGATCAAAAGAATGGGTTACTATTGGCCCACGATGATTCAGGACTGCATTGAATATGCAAAGCAGTGTCACTCGTGCCAAATTCACGGGGACTTCATCCACCAGCATCCGAATCCGCTACACCCAACATTGACTAGCTGGCCGTTCGAAATGTGGGGAACCGATATAATCGGGCCCATCGAACCAGTATCGTCCAAGGGACATCGGTTCATATTGGCAACAACCGATTACTTCTCTAAGTGGGCATAGGCAGTACCGCTAAGGGAGGTGAATGCGGAGAACATCCTCCATTTCTTCAGGACACATGTCATCTACCGGTTTGGCACCCGTTGATGAATCATCTCGGATAATGGGCCGGCCTACAGGAGCCATAAGATCAGCCGCTTCGCACAGCAACATAAAATAGATTGGAGATATTCTTCGGTCTATAATCCCCAGAGAACGGTCTAGCTGAGCCTTTCAACAAGACCTTGACGAAGATCATAAAGAAAACGGTGTCCAGAAATAAAAGGGACTGGCACGAGAGACTGCATGAAGCTCTCTGGGCGTATCGAACAATGTTCAAAACGGCCATGAATACAACGCTATTCGCGTTGGTATTCGGCACGAAAGCAGTATTTCCCTTGGAGATAGAGCTACCCTCTTTACGAGTGGCAGTTCGATATGAGCCGACGGATGAAGAAAACGCCCATCTTCGGCTCGAGGAGCTCGATGCCCTCGATGAAACTCGCCTCATAGCGCAACAAAAACTGGAAGCTTACAAAGCAAGGATGACGCGCTCAAACGAAATACTGACTTGGCCGAGAACATTCCGCCAAGGCGAACTCGTGTTAGTCATAAAAAGACCCATGATCCCCAACCGTGCAAAGCGGGGGAAATTCGAGCCGAACTACAAGGGCCTGTACATCATAGACAAGGTCTACCAAGGTGGGGCCTATTTGCTCATGGATATGCATGGTGAAAGACCCTTCCGGCCAATAAACGGTCGATTCCTTAAGAAATACTACCCCTGACGAGTCACAACTCAGGTTAACGATAGATGACGACGCTCGTGTCCACTCGCAATCTTCCTGAGTCAAGACTATGTAAGTGGCATCCGTCAAAACTTCGCCTCAAAATCCCCACGGACCGCAATGTTCTTAAAATAGCCGTGAACCGAGATGTCCCTAAATTAACAATGGACCATAATGTCCTTAAACTAAGTACGTCGCCTCAAACATGGCGACAGTGGAATTCAAGTCCACAAGTCCCAGCGGCAAGGGTTGCAACTCAAGTCCTGTTGGCTGCATAGCTGCCCCAGTGGCGAAGTCCCCCCTAAGTGCCATTGGCAAACAGTGGGGCAAAAAAAAAAACAAAAAAAAACGGAATGTGCACAAGCGAAATGGGCGCGGATGAAAACCCGAAAGGGTTCCGTGAGTAAAAACAGCTGGGCTGCCGGCGAGTTTGTGAAAACACGAAAGGGCGCAATCTAGTTAAAATAAAAACACCTGCAAGGTCCTCTCGACCCCGCGAGGAGAAAACACCTGCGTGAGATCCTTACGACTCACATGGTGGCAACACACTTAGGGATCCCCACGATTTCTAAGGAGAAACTGCACATACGAGATCCTCATGACTCGTAAGGAGAATTCCCCCTGTGAGACCCTCACGGCTGATAGGATTCAAAAGCCTTAAGCTACAGGGACCTGAACCTGTTCTTAAGCCATCGTATTCCCCAAATTGCCCTTTAAGCGGTTCTATATTGACCCTTGTATACAATCCATGGGCACAAATAAGTGTTCCCTCATCTAGTTCCACCAATGGCGCGAAATTTCCCCATTTGGTGAACAACACTTGCAGGTCCTCTCGACTTGCAATGAGGAAATACTCTTGTATGATCCTTATGTTAGTTATATGTATGTCCTAGAGGCCATTACTGTACATATGATGTATATTGTAGTGGATGCTAGGACGTATATAGGGAGGACTTTCTTGCTCGACATGATAGTATGCTATCTGGTTGAACTTTACCTTAACGTGTATACTGATTGTCTCTCTGTTACATGTTGGTAAAGCCCTTAGGATGTGTGCTTGAATACCTGGACTATGATGCGGATCATACTAGTGGGGACATGGTAGTCCATAAGTACATCCTTCAAAGTCCCTAGTCGAGGGTGTATCGAGACGGGGAATCGATATACCAGAGTAGACTAGAGTGTACCTTCTCGACCCATACAGATGGGCGATGGATGATCCCATATCCATTGGTGTTTGACATCAGAGATGATATACGGGTGCTCAGTAGAGACTGGGTACACTGGACGGACTCGCCGAGAACTCCCAGATGGTATTATACCTCACGTCAGATGGCAGTTCTCTGGTGACACTGGTACAGAGTAGTCTGTTGACCCGAGATCGTCATAGAGTCTTGTGTGGTTCCCACTGTGCTTTGATTTCCATCTTACCACGTCCAAGAGGGCGTGCAAAACGGTGGTTTTTGGGTACAGTCCCGAGTCACATGGAGGCAATGAGCGATAGGAGGGGATTCGTCTCTCCCTGTATAGGGGGTTGATGTTGCGCTGTGTTCGATTGGCTATAACAGGAAATCCCTGGCCAGGGTTGCTGAGATTTACTGGTAAGTGTTACCAGTAGTTTCTCGAACAGTTATAGACCTCATATCGACACGACTTATCGAGCTATTGGGGTCTGACGTTTACCACCCCTAGGCGAGATATGCGACATATCAGACGATCAGACCGGACTGTACGGTAGTGTTACTGGTCGGATTCGCAGGAGTGTGGGCGGGCTTGCTCGTCGATCTTCTGATCGCTTAATACCCGGGTGGCCGTTACGTTTAGCAGACCGCTTGCGGCTTGTGGGTGTTTGATATGATCATCACCTGCTGCCGGCGTATTGACGAGTCTTTAGAGTCCTACACAGAGGTTTCCTGGCTCAAGCGAAACGAAATAGGAGCGCATATGAGATATGTGCGGGACCGAGAATAATACGAGTATATGATACTGTATTCGATTCTCGCGATGTGACATTGATCGGTTATATGTGATATAGCCGGGTTATCGGATCAAGTGTTGATTCGATAAGTTGTTACTAATGATACTAGCCGGTTATATGCGATATGACCGGATCGTTAAATCAAGTGTTGATTTAATGATTTAATGTATAATTATATATTTGATATATTACTTTGCATTAACTAGTATCGGTTCACTTTATAATGGATTTTCTCACTCGGATGTGCGCATTACATTTGCGATATGATTTTGTGCACTAAATTGTATCATGTTTGATGATACATGCATTTTGGTTAAATGTAAAGAATTAAACCATGTTTTAAGTGGATAATTAGGGTTTTGATTTCCTTATTCATTTATTAATCTTTTTCTTTTTGGAAAAAGGAAAAAGGAAATGAGAAAATGGTTGCTATTTTGTTTGTATTCTTTGAAGCTTCATGAACTTTGACCATAGCAACCATTTTGTCTTCTTATACAAACCCTAACCATTCATCTAACTTGAGTTAACTCTCTACAATTAACCATGGTCTTGTTATGATAAGGTTTGATTATTCATTTCAATTTTAATTAACTTATCATAACTATTATCTTCTTCTTCCTCATTTTTCTTCAAGTGAAGAAAGCAAGGTCATCAATGGTGATTGATGATAAAGAGTGAGAAATCCAATTCTAAAGTCTACCCACTTCCTATTTCTTCATCCTCTACCTCTTGCCAAGTAGTAGAGTGTGTTTCCTTCACAAGTTTTTAGGGCTTGGTGAAGGTGGAGCTTGATTTAGCGATGCCTCGACGTAGATCATCTTCGGCATGGACATCGACGAGCTAGCTCGCTTTTTCTCCGACGAAGCCGACTCTAGAGCCCGGATTCCTTTTGGACAGCGGAGACGACTTCGTTGCGGAGCTATGGAGGTGGAGCACCGGATCTACAAAGGTTGTATTTCCGATATCCCATTAGTTAAGTTGTTAACTAGATTGTTTTTCGCCTAGAAATCTAGCCAACGATCCGTACACTAGGGTTTCTCGGCACCATAATTTTTGAAATTGGCATGGTTGATACCTTGTGAGATCTCTTGAGAGTGCCTAGGAACCCTACAGTGGTATCAGAGCCTAGCTAGAGCCTTAGGCGAAGTCTAGACGGACTTTGAAGTCCGATTGAACCAAAAATCCGAACCCAAAATAGCTCTCTGGACTTTTTCCAAATTCTGGGATTTTTCCAAATTAAAAATGCGTAAAAAATTCAGCAGGGAATTATAAGAATTACGGTGTAATTTTTTTCCATGAACAGTAAATATCGCGGCGGAAGCGCGGCAGAAGCTTGCCTTCTGCGGCGGTTCCGCCGCAGCTTGATGACGTCATCGTCGCATGTTTGCACAGTAACTCTTATTATATTATGCTAGATTTTTTGGGTATTTTTAAATTTTATTCAAGAGTTGAATTTTCTGGAGTTGTTTTGGGGATTCGGTGTTTCAATCGGAGTATCGAATTTTGTCTATGTGGCTTTCCGGATAAATTTTAGAATATGTTAAAAAGTTCGACCGGATATAAATACCCAATTTTTCCCCTGTCGGGAAATTTCCAAGTGTTGGATTTTTCCGTAGTTTAACGACGTTCTAAGTAGTGCAAGTAACTCGATGGACCCTCTAGAAGACAACAAACCTTAACTCGATTATGTGACCGTCTTGAACTGCCCTTTGAACCTTCGGGTTTGGGGCAGTACGGCGTGCCACATGTGAGGCGTTGGCTTGACCCTTCTACGGCTGGACCGTTGGTACTGAGGCACGAACTGAATGTTGTTAGACTTATTTCATGTGTTGATCTGTATCGGGAAAACTTGGGTGTTCGATTGTTCGATCGAAAAGTTTAACATTTTCTGTTTATCTGGAATGGGATACAATAATTGGAATTCACAAAAGTTATGAGATAACTGAATGAATGTTATAAACATAGCAGTTTAGTCTCACTTGATCGGTTGCCACGGAATTTTGATGTGATCAAAAGTCCGTCGCAATCACGTAGCGTACGCGGATACTCGCCGATAAACTTAATAGACAGCCTCACTCCATAGCCCCGACCAAGTGACTGTAGGAGAACCCCGTCGCCGAAAGCATCCGTTCGGGTGCTCGCGGTGGCGGTGTTCCGCCTTGGTGCACTTCGTCGACGGTATCGGGGGTGCGGCCGCCTACTGAAGTTTGCGACGAGCATTCGATCAGGATGTCGGGAATCCTGTTGAATTGCCCGACTTAATATTGAAAAGTGTTTTTGATTATGAGACTAAAATGCGGGGTTTATAATTGTTAGGCATGCGATGTCTAAGTAATTCATTTGGTCAGGCATGCGATGTCTGAGATGGTTGCGGATTCCAACTGTTGTAGTTTTACACTTTCTTTTCTGTGACCGTAAGTGTAATATGTGATATCGCCGGTTTCGTTGCTATATGTCAACGACAATTGGGATGCGCATATTTACTTACGTTGATGACATGTGATGTTATGTGTTGCTGGATATGTTATATTGGATCGTCGTGTTTGAATAGCCGGGTTTTTTTATGTGAGATGAGTGTTTTCATTTTCATTCATGTAAAAACTTGTATGTAATATTCTTTTATTGGGGCGCTTCCAGGTTGCGGAAGTTGTCACCTCTTGTATATTATTTACTTTTCCGCACTAGGATAGACCCAAGGAGGAGGGCACAAGTAACCGGGTTCTGGAGTCCAGTGGGAGACCAACTCGAGGAGTCGAGTCCGGGTCTCCTAACTCCAGAATTGGTAGGGTTGCTTGCCGCTCTCGTAGGGGTCTAGGGGTGTGGGTTTGGCTATTCATCACGACCGTGGAATCCGTGTTTTATACTGGCTCGTATTAAAAACACGGACGTCCTAGTATATCCAATATTTCATATGATTCTTCTGCTGCGATATCTGTGATGTGATCATGTGATGTTCTGTGATAGATACAGTATATAGTATATATGATATATTATATAGGCGTTACTTATGTTTTACACCCGTGCTAGCCCTGCCCCGCTCTGCCGTTAGTTACCTAACCTAACAGTGCACGAGGGGACATCGAGGCGAATGCGGATGGCATAAGTGTACGTTGTATTTATCTGTGATGTTTAGGTACTTAAATGATGGGACTTCATTAATGTGATTAATGAAAATAAAAGAAACCTAAGATGTTGTAGAATCGAATTTCAAAATAAAACAGGTAGCTACAGTTCTTGCTTTGCACAGCGGTATATGTGATATATCCTGCACCTTATTCGATGAGGAAAGGACCGAGATCCCTTCACCGGGAGTGACTCCTTTAGCAATAACTGGCAGATGCTACACACTCGGTTTGTCTTTTGATTGCTTTTAAGAGTTTTTGCTTTGCACAGTGATATATATGATATATCCCGCACCTCATTCGACGAGGAAAGGACCGACGATCCCTTCACCGGGAGTGACTCCTTTAGCAAAACTAGAAAAGCCTCAAAAGCACTCCATTTCTAAAATCATTTGATTCTACAACGATATCAAGTTCATTACGCAATAGGTTTTCAGAAAAACCTGTCGTAGCCCTCCGTCATTTTAGATAAGTACTATTTAGTATTCGTGCTGCGGTTGTTTGGCATGCGTCAAGGCGTAGTGTACGGTAGCTAACTAGTGCTTATCTGCTAGCATACGATGCGATTGGATTAGGGTATTCGTACGGCGTTGTTTGGCATGCGTCAAGGGTCGTGCGGGTGGGTTTAATTCAATCAAGAAATGTACGGGTTGAACTTGACTAGCAGACTATGGGTTGTTTGGCATGCGTCAAGGTCATAGCGAGCTAGGGGCAAAATATTATCGGGAATTTCAAGTGTTGAAATTTGCAATGAGATTGCATACCTTCTATGAGATAGTTGGATCCCGATACCCGCTGCGAGTAAGAGTTACTCCTGGGAGAGTTTTATACATTACAATTAGCCGATCAAGTAGGTGTCTAGAAAGGTGTCAACGGGGTTACGCCTCTGGGAAAACGAGGTTTACATTGATTAGGTTCGTGCGAAAGCACGGGGGACCTCCCTCAAAGTACCGACACTGGCCTGGCTGAAAGATTGGCGAACTTGTAGTGTGTAATTAATCCCGGCTAGTCTTTCCTTTTAGGGTTTGAAGGAAGATTTGATAAAAAGCAGTGGGAGCCATCCTGATTAGATAAAATAATAACCAATCTATTCTTGCAAGAGCGCACGCTGAGTGTTTTCTTCTCTCTCTCTCCAGGTAGCGACCATATCACGCCTTAATCAAGATAATAATACGGAATATTGACCGAACCCGCTTGTTATACTGAGCTGGGGAACGTTGGTCCCGCTCCAACTTATAATTGTTATAAGACAGAGCAGGAAATTGGGGATTACCAGAATTCTCGTGCCGCCCAAACGAAGAGAGTGCATGCTGATGCATCATCTTCGGGTGTGTTCATTACAAAGAACTGTTTCTCTGTATCCTCTACGTCCTGGGTATGCGATACCAGATCAGGATCCCATATATGTAATTTGTTACATAGGGCTACAGATAGGTAGAGAACTGAGAACGGGTGATAAGTTTCATGAGGCAGAAAACGGGGCAAGTGTTGCAGCCAAGTCTGTTGGTCACTGTCACCCTGTATTACAAATACATTGATTCTGAACGAATGTTATTAGATACCGAACCTGATACACAAAATCATATCAGTCTCTTTATTAGTAAAGAAATGATATAATTTTGTATTGTTGGATAATGTTTTGAACATTTCCTATATCGAAAGTTGATCGTATCAGGCACGTTATCTAACAGCGTTGATGTTCTAAATCAAACTATATGGAACACACAAAAGAGGGAGAGTTCAGAAATGAACGGATCCTTCTTAAGGTATTGTAGACTAGGTCAGACAATGTGACCCGACTAGCTGAAGTTACATGTAGATGCATATTTAAATCAGTTTGAATTTACATCTTGTGAAACTCGCCAGTCATGTCACAAAGATAAGATGACCGTAGCTCCGTTTACTGGAAACAGAGAAAGAGTCAGTGAACTCTTGGGATGATGATGTATGTAGGTCCCCTGTCTACACATGCCAGGACCGGTTCTTCGTACTTCATTACATTCTCTGATAATCTCTCAAGATTCAGACATATGTTCCTGTTGAAACATGAGTCCGAGCCTTTTGAGATATTCACAGAATATAAGCGAGAAGTAGAGAACCAAAATACGGGTATAAGTATTATGTCCTTTGATGTGATCAAGGAGGAGAATACTTGAGCACGAAAATCCTGGACTATTCTAAAGAAGAATGAGATTCTCTCTCAGCATTACTCCTCTGTATACACCATAGCACGTTGGTATATCGGGGCGGAGCAGATACACCCTATATGATAAGGTGTGCTCTATGATGAGTACTACTGAGTCACCTTTTTCCTTTTGGGAGTTATGCACTTACGAAGTTGCATACCTATTGAATAGGGTTCCAATCAAATCAGTTGCCTACCGCTTCATATGTGATATGGAAAGGGAAGAGCCCATATCTTAAGTTAGTTAAGATTTGGGTTGACCGGCCTATGTCTAAAAGCAAAATCCGGACAAGCTCGAGGCAAGATCTGTTATGTAGAACTGGAAATGTTCCAGCTATACGAACAACAGATGATGATTTGAAAGAACCAAAGGATTCAATAGTTACCAACGAATCTCAGCCTCTCCGCCGATCTAGTAGGGTTCCTCACCCACCTGAGAGATACTTCGGTTTCTCTATGACAGTGGGAGCAAGGATTGCATCATGAGATGATGACCCAACTAGTTTCGAGCTGGCCATCAGGAGTAAGACTCTGTAAGAATGGCTGGATGCTTAGCGATCTGAGATGGAATCCATGTACACCAACAAAGTATGGACTTTGGTTGCTATATCTGAAGGGTTAAATCCCCATCAGGAGCAAGTATATCTTGAGAAGATTACTTGGTGTAGATGGAAAAGTTGAGACTTTCAAAGCTAGACTTGTTAAAGGTTTGCATCATTGATCAGGTACGGATCATGATGAAACCTTTTCTAAGGATCTATGCTTAAGTCCATCCAGATCCTACTTGCCACGGCTACATACCATGACTACGATATCTGGTGGTTGGGTGTCTTGACTGCTTTTCTAAATGATGATTTGGAAGAGAGCGTCTATAAGTACACAGCCAGAGGGCTTCGTAGACAGTGGGAGCAGCGGAAACGTGTGCAAGATGCTTTATAGGATAAAGCAGGCATCGCGGAGTTGGAACATCTGTTTTGATGAATTAGTCAAACAGTTTGACATCATCAAAATGGTAGATGAACCTTGTATATACAAAAAGGTAGTAGGGAGTATGGTGATGATCCTCGTAGAGTACGTGGATGACATACTCTTGATGGGGAAGGAGTTTCCTATGCTACGCTCGGTCAATCTCCGTTTATCACAATGATTCTCCATATAGGATCATAATGATACCTACTAACTCCTGGATTTTGGATCTATGAGATAGATCTAAATGGATGTTAGGATTCTCACTTGTTGAAGTGAGATAGTATCAATTGATCCTGGGGAGAATCACTGGAAGTAGTCCAGAGTGATAAAGACGACTTAATGTCAGTCACAGGCATTGTCTTTACCCTCAGTGGAGGGACGGTATGTTGGAAGAGTTCCAAGCTAGATACCGTGACATACTAGACGATAAAGGCAGGATACATCGCTACTTAAGATGCTACCCTAGAGGCTGTTTGGGTATATATTGGTTCATGAGATGAACTACGTTCCAACCATTGTGAGACAATGGAGTTGTGGCTTATGCCAAGGAACGTCCGTCCCATCAGTGATCTAGACATATTCTAAGGCAGTGTCACCTGATCATGGAGATGGTTGATCTCCAAGGGATCGAGGTTAGGAGACTAGACTCAGAGGACAAACACAGCGGATCCACTCACGAAAGGCCTGTTCCCAGAGAGAGACTTTTATGGGATGGTTGAGTATGAGATACTACAACCACTGCTATCAGATGGCCCTAGTGCAAGTGGGAGATTGTTAGTTATATGTATGCCCTAGAGGCCATTACTGTACATATGATGTATATTGTAGTGGATGCTAGGACGTATATAGGGAGGACTTTCTTGCTCGACATGATAGTATGCTATCTGGTTGAACTTTACCTTAACGTGTATACTGATTGTCTCTCTGTTACATGTTGGTAAAGCCCTTAGGATGTGTGCTTGAATACCTGGACTATGATGCGGATCATACTAGTGGGGACATGGTAGTCCATAAGTACATCCTTCAAAGTCCCTAGTCGAGGGTGTATCGAGACGGGGCATCGATATACCAGAGTAGACTAGCGTGTACCTTCTCGACCCATACAGATGGGCGATGGATGATCCCATATCCATTGGTGTTTGACATCAGAGATGATATACGGGTGCTCAGTAGAGACTGGGTACACTGGACGGACTCGCCGAGAACTCCCAGATGGTATTATACCTCACGTCAGATGGCAGTTCTCTGGTGACACTGGTACAGAGTAGTCTGTTGACCCGAGATCGTCATAGAGTCTTGTGTGGTTCCCACTGTGCTTTGATTTCCATCTTACCACGTCCAAGAGGGCGTGCAAAACGGTGGTTTTTGGGTACAGTCCCGAGTCACATGGAGGCAATGAGCGATAGGAGGGGATTCGTCTCTCCTGGTATAGGGGGTTGATGTTGCGCTGTGTTCGATTGGCTATAACAGGAAATCCCTGGCCAGGGTTGCTGAGATTTACTGGTAAGTGTTACCAGTAGTTTCTCGAACAGTTATAGACCTCATATCGACACGACTTATCGAGCTATTGGGGTCTGACGTTTACCACCCCTAGGCGAGATATGCGACATATCAGACGATCAGACCGGACTGTACGGTAGTGTTACTGGTCGGATTTGCAGGAGTGTGAGCGGGCTTGCTCGTCGATCTTCTGATCGCTTAATACCCGGATGGTCGTTACGTTTAGCAGACCGCTTGCGGCTTGTGGGTGTTTGATATGATCATCACCTGCTGCCGGCGTATTGACGAGTCTTTAGAGTCCTACACAGAGGTTTTCTGGCTCAAGCGAAACGAAATAGGAGCGCATATGAGATATGTGCGGGACCGAGAATAATACGAGTATATGATACTGTATTCGATTCTCGCGATGTGACATTGATCGGTTATATGTGATATAGCCGGGTTATCGGATCAAGTGTTGATTCGATAAGTTGTTACTAATGATACTAGCCGGTTATATGCGATATGACCGGATCGTTAAATCAAGTGTTGATTTAATGATTTAATGTATAATTATATATTTGATATATTACTTTGCATTAACTAGTATCGGTTCACTTTATAATGGATTTTCTCACTCGGATGTGCGCATTACATATGCGATATGATTTTGTGCACTAAATTGTATCATGTTTGATGATACATGCATTTTGGTTAAATGCAAAGAATTAAACCATGTTTTAAGTGGATAATTAGGGTTTTGATTTCCTTATTCATTTATTAATCTTTTTCTTTTTGGAAAAAGGAAAAAGGAAATGAGAAAATGGTTGCTATTTTGTTTGTATTCTTTGAAGCTTCATGAACTTTGACCATAGCAACCATTTTGTCTTCTTATACAAACCCTAACCATTCATCTAACTTGAGTTAACTCTCTACAATTAACCATGGTCTTGTTATGATAAGGTTTGATTATTCATTTCAATTTTAATTAACTTATCATAACTATTATCTTCTTCTTCCTCATTTTTCTTCAAGTGAAGAAAGCAAGGTCATCAATGGTGATTGATGATAAAGAGTGAGAAATCCAATTCTAAAGTCTACCCACTTCCTATTTCTTCATCATCTACCTCTTGCCAAGTAGTAGAGTGTGTTTCCTTCATAAGTTTTTAGGGCTTGGTGAAGGTGGAGCTTGATTTAGCGATGCCTCGACGTAGATCATCTTCGGCATGGACATCAACGACCTAGCTCGCTTTTTCTCCGACGAAGCCGACTCTAGAGCCCGGATTCCTTTTGGACAGCGGAGACGACTTCGTTGCGGAGCTATGGAGGTGGAGCACCGGATCTACAAAGGTTGTATTTCCGATATCCCATTAGTTAAGTTGTTAACTAGATTGTTTTTCGCCTAGAAATCTAGCCAACGATCCGTACACTAGGGTTTCTCGGCACCATAATTTTTGAAATTGGCATGGTTGATACCTTGTGAGACCTCTTGAGAGTGCCTAGGAACCCTACACCTTACGACTTATAAGAGAAGATATCACTTAGGAATCCTCACAACTCCTAAGGAGAAAATACACCTACGAGATCCTCACGACTCGTAGGGAGAAACACCTTTATGAGACCCGTACGGCTCGTAAAGTTGAAAAGCCTTAGTCAACAGGATCCTAACCCAGTTTGCTAAGCCACCTTTGTTCAAATCGACAAAGGTAAATGATGATTAGCTCCTGGCAATATCCCAGTAGTAGCGATGCTGATGCATAAATCGGTATCAAATTCCATGTCCTTTCACGGCAAATGATGATTCGCTCCTGGCAATATTCCAGTCGCAGCGATACTGATGCTAAGATTGGTATCAGATTTTGAGTTCCATACTCGCAATAAAAAAAATCAGCGAGCAAAAAAATACATATGAAATAGTCGAAATGTTTGGGTAACTCGCAATAAAAATCAGCGAGCAAAATATATGCATATAAAACAGCCGAAATGTTTAGGCAACTCGCAATAAAAAAGCAGCGAGTAAAAAGAAAAAACAGTCGAAATGATTGGGCACTGCGAAAAATAGCCGAAATGATTGGACAATCGTGACTTTCGCGATATAAAAGCTAAAATGATAGAGCATCGCGGAAAGAAACAAAAAAATAAAACTTCTGCCCTGCAGGCGAGTCCACATCGACCCCTGTATACAATCCATGGGCGTAAACAAAAAAGGGAACCACATTTTCCCACCAGGCTCCATCAGAAAGAGAGCCAGGTCTTGACGGCAACATCTATAGCCTAGCGCTCAACAACGGTTTTTCTCCTCACTCCAGCAGGATGCAGATGCAACGTTAACAACCGACCCGAAGGTCAAAACAACGGAGCCATGGTAAAGTCCCTAGTTCTAAGACTCGACGGTTCACAGACAACCTCGACATTCGTCGCAATATGGCAGACACAATGTCGACAAACGAAGCAAAGGAAGATCCCTAGCTTCAGGGTCTCGACGGCAATATCTACAGCCTAGAGATCAACAACGACGTTCCTTCTCACTCCAACAGGATGTAGATGTGACGTCAACGACCGACCCCAGGGTCAAAACAGCAGAGCCATGGCAAAGTCTCTAGTTCCAAGACTCGATGGTTCACAAACAACCTAGAGACAACCTCGACATTCGTTGCAATTTTACAGACACAATGTCAACAAACGAAGCAAAGGAAGATCCCTAGCTTCAGGGTCTTGATGGCAACTCAAATGAGACCTGAAAGACTATCGAAGATCATCCCACACCAGCGCAGAGTGGTCATGACTCATCGGGGCTCCCAAACTGAGCCTAACCTCAAGTAAAAAGCATCTTGGAATATCCCTAACACTTGCACTTCCGACGGTAATATCACCTGGAAGGTTACTTGAAGACGTCTTTTCCATCCCCCGAAGGGATCAGAGACACGACAGTCGCGGGGCTACTCGAACAGCAAAATTGCGTATCGGGGAATACATCGGCCAAAGCGATGGTACGACTGATAAAAGCCCTAGTACCACAGACCCTAACGGACTTCTATCAACAGAGGTTAACTGTGACGTTAGGACATCCTTGCGAGAACTTCTTGATTCGTCTCGACTCGTAGGGAAAACAATGTTCCTGTGAGAACTTCTCGGCTCGTCTCGACTCGTAGGGAAAAGCCTTAGCTTACGGGGATATCAACCTGTTTCCTAAGCACTGGGGCCTTGCAAGTAGGTCCAAGATGGACTATTGTATATTATTCACGGGCCACACTCTCCAAAATCGAATATCGACAAGGAGGGAAAACAACACTTACGAGTCCTCTCGACTTGTAAAGGGTGGAAATTCTCTTGCGAGATCCTTACGACTCTCAAGAGAAAACACACTTAGGAGTCCTCACGATTCCTAAGGAGAAAATACACCTATAAGATCCTCACGACTCGTAGGGAGAAAAGTCTTTATGAGACCCTCACAACTCATAAAGTTGAAAAGTCTTAGACGGCAGATCCAAACCTGTTTCCTAAACCATCGCTGTCCTACAAGGAGGTTATGATGGACTATCTACAGGCCACATTTGCCAGAGTTACATGCCAATATGAAATAAAATATGTCTTTTATTCATGAATTCAAATGAATACAAGGTACATTTCATAAAAGAATCAAAATGAATACAAGACACTCTCATTCAGAAGTGAATACAAAAAAAAAGAGAAAAGGAGAATGTACAGAAAATCTTTAAGCCGACGGATGGTGCAATAAGCCGGTAAGTTTGTCATGCTTCCGCTAGGCCTCGGCTGCAAGCTCCGTAAGTGCGGCAAGACGGGCCCCCGCCCGAGTCTGCTGAGCCTGATATGAAGCAAACCGACGCTCGAGCTTTCTTTCGGAAACTTTATAGGCTTCAACCATCTCGCGAGTAAAGATAACGGTTTTATCAAGAGCCACCACCTCCGTGATAGCTTCTTGAAGCACCAGACAAATCTCATACGCACGGGTAGTCTTGGTAGTAAGCTGAGCCTGAAGTTCCCCCAAAGCATTCAAAGCTAACTCCCTCTCCGAAAATTTCCGATTGAGCCTCTTCTCGCACGACTGCAGATTGGCTGTGCACCGTTCGATCCATCCCCGCAGGCTCGCATTTGCAGTTAAAATGTCAGAGGGAAGGCATATGCACTCAAGCCCGTGTAGACAAGCCTCCACTCGACGACAATACTCAACCCATATATGCACCAATATTTCGTCATGATAGGTGGCAAGAAAAAGAAAGGAAGTGTTGGCTTCGGCAGCAAATTCTTCGGCCGTGATGGAACTACCAGTGCGAAGATCTTCAATGAGAGCCGACAAGGAGTGAATGCTCTATTTTGCCATCCGTTCAGATGCACGTCGGGCATATGGGTCCGGTGGCATAGTGATTTGATATTCTAACGGGGTCAGGGCTGGCAAAGCTGTCAAGATTTATGAACAGTCAGCAAGAATGTCAAACATGGAATAAACAAAACAATGCGAATGATAAAACTTTACTTACCCACGGTCATGCAAGGGGGGTTTGAAAGATCCCCAGGCCCATCGAGGATCTCAACTTTGTCATCAGCTTCCAAACTGCAGAGGGCATATTAGCATCGTCATTAAAAAATGATAACAAAACAAAGGTGTCAAAGAACACCGACCTTGCCCGGAAGAAAGGACTATGCTTTGCAGGGATATCGCTTGTAGGGCAGCCATATCGAGTAGACGCTGGAAGGATTTCCTGGGAGATAAATCCAGGATGGACGTCGCCAATTCCCGCAATTCTGAAGGAAAGAAGGGTTCAGATAATGGAGGGATCATTAAAATGAAATGTAGAAGATTACCTTCGATGCTCCCCCCGCCTTGAACCGGAGGGATAGCAGCTTCGACAGCCTCCTCCACACCCTCAGGTGCATCACTGGAGATATTTGCTAGTGTGGCAGCTTCCAATTCGGAAACAACAGCCTCCACTTCGGGCTCTGAGGAAGCATCATCGGTCTCAGTGATCCTTTCTACAATCTCCACGACACCACCAGAGAGACCCACTGGATCTACGGCTGGTAAGCTTACCTCTGCAGAAAGTACAGACGTTAAAGAAATGGAAGTCACCACCAGGAGCTCCAAGATAGGGCTAATGGTTTCGACAATCTCTTCTACACCCTTTGGTGAGTTACTAGAGATGTCCATAAGGTTCGCAATTGGTGGGGTCACCTCTGCTGGAGGAATAAATACCGAAGGAACAGAAGTTACCACCAGAAGCTCCACAGCAGGAATAGCGGCTGTAATGATCTCCTCTACACCTGCCGGTGCGTCACGAGAGATATTCATAGAGTCCACAGTTATGGCCCGATCTGGATTCAAATCCTTTTTCGCCGCCAAAGTCCCTGCAAAGTTTTCACAAAAAAAATGAGAAAACATAAAAATAATACAGACTATTCGCTAAAAGAAGGACATGAGAGAGACGCATACCAATGCGCCAAGGGGATTGAAGTATGGCTTTCTCAAGACGTTTTTCCTTTCTTGCTAAGTGCGCTCGCCGAGGTTCAAGTGCAGATGGATGACTGCCTGTTTTTAATACAAGCCCGTCTTCGTAGGCGATCGTTATGGGCTTTTTGTGGGCCCGTTCTTCTTCCATTAGCAAAGGATCCATATCGTCGCAATGATGGAACAACGTCGTAGAAGATAACCGGAGGGTAGGGCTTTTTCGGGATGCGCACGTTCTCGGTCTCATCCTGTGAGTGCCTTAAAAGCTCAGCCAATTGCGCAGCTTCCTCGGCGGACGAGCCAGGGTAAATAAGACCGGCGTCCGACTCCTCCATGGCTATCGGCTTGTCCTGAATGAACGGCTCGGACTCAAGCAAGGTGTCAAGTAAGCCGACGACCGATCTCTTCCTCCTCTTAGAACTTGTGCTAGCACTAACCGAAGAACGCTTCCTTCCCCTCGACGCTTTGGCGCGACGTTGACCAACCTCGCTTCCGGTATCCCCCTTTGGCGATACCACAGTTGATGACACCGCCATTGATGACGCTGCCACTGATGACACTACCGCTGGCGTCTTATTGGAGGCCTTTGCTTGGGCTCTAGTGCTCACCGGCATACCAGGAATGCGAGGAGCCGATTCTGTTTCTACGGCCTTAGGGATAAGTAACATACCGCTATCCCTCAATGGAGGGCGAACCACTATCCGCGGCCGCTACGGAACGCCAGTGGCTTGGGTCGGAGCTAGAGCTCTACATTCGAAGAGTACCCGCATATCCTCGGCGATAACAGGACTGACTCGATAATGATACCAACCCGTAAAAGACCCCATACACCTTGGAAGGTAGTCGGACGCAGGGATTATGAAACGGGAGCCGGTGTTCAGCCGCATAAAATGATGGTGACATCGTGGGTAACTTCTAGAGACGGGGTGTGCTCGACTAAGAACGCCTCGAAAGGGACACCCTGGTTATAACCTAATTGCTGGGCAAAGCGGAGCGGATTATACCGCATGAAAAGAGCCGTGTTATTTTGATGGAATACCAGGTAGCCCGGCTTAATTGAGTACAGGCGCATAATCTCTTTAGGCTTTAAAGATGGCGCTTCCCCTTTTGATAGATCAAAAAGCTGTTGAACGAGCCCCGCAGAAGCAGAGAGGACTCGATCACTAAACACCATCCCGCCCTCGTTTGAATATGGATTGAGCAACACGCGGAGGGCCCCTAGCTGAGTCGAATCGAGAGCAGAAGTATCCACCAACCTCATAACTCGTGGGAAGGTATAGGAGTCATAAAAATCTGGCTGCTGATGTGCTGCAAATGCTCCCAGTACATGCATCTCGATCCACGACGTGAAGTAGTGGAGAGAGAAATTCACGACATCCGCACCTGGGGTCGAAGTATTGGCCGCAACGCTTAATCCATGGTATAGGTGCGACAGTCCCGCAATACTAACGGCCAATCGTTCCTCTTCAGCTACGCGATGAGCGGGATAGAATACGGAAGCTCTCATGAAGCGTCGATGCATCGGAATGGCGAACCAACTGAGCCAATGGCTGATAAAGCCGACGAAGAAGGTCTCTTTGTCTATGCCAGGGGCCGCAATCGCATCGAAGGATACGGCTGACTAGATCGGAATATAAAACTGTGGCAAGTCTTCTTCTTTGGCCGACAGTTTATTCAGCTCGAACCCAAAAGGGTCGTCAATGTTCGCAAACTATGGAGCTTTTTTGGATAAAGCGTCTTCACGGATAAAGCAGGCGATGAAGCTCTCAAAGGTGACGCCCTGCCCCTCCGACGTCGTGAATAGTTTCTCAAAAATACCTAGAACCTTGATTAGACTGGGGTACTTATGGCGGAAGGCATTTTCAGCCGTCAAGCATAGCCGACATGGTCGCGAACACGTACTCGTCGGGAGGCAGCAGCTCTTCATAACGCTCTCTCCTGATTGGTAGTCCAGAAATCTCGCGAAACTCTTCCAGTGAAATAGAGGCCTCACGATCCCCTAGCAAGAAAGTGTCGGTGGGAAAATTCCATTGGTTTATAAAAGCTTTAACCCACTGGACGTGAGGGGCCTGGTAATGAAAAAAGGACGCGTATACCGCTTGATATAGCCCAACCTTCTGCAACTATGCACGGTGGGCGGAAAGAACATATCGAGCCCAGGGAAGATAGTTTACTGGGTGGCGAGGGGTAAGCCCTATCTTATAAACCTGTCCCCAGGGTTGGGCTTCACCTTGACAGATGTGGCACCCCAAGATATCTATAGCCGGCAAGGGCTGGTTGGGTATCCCGGTTGTTGACGGCTCAAGCCGGCCAGTAGGAGTCCAATTAGTCGCCTCCACCACATAAGCGGTCTGCGGGCGCTCAACCAGTGATATTGGACGGAGGGGCTCTGTTGATACCTCATAAGTAAAGCTGCGGCGGTCCCGGATGATGTGACCATACCAAACTCCCCATAAGAGCAAACTAGTGCGGTCCCTGTCATGGGAGTTGATCATCGCCATAGCTTCCTCATCCGACGGTGATTGCGGAAAAGCGGCGTCTGAGCGAGTAAAGTGAAAGTAGGGAAGAGAAGCCATTGTTCCTGAAATAACGGCAAGAAAATCCGTTAATGAAACTTATATATATGTGTGTCTGTGTGTGTGTGTGTGTAACAACAGAAAGAAACGACAAAAATTTTGTTCCATGGGACCACTGATTGCAAAAACTAACGGCCCCCACAAAATCAATATGGAGGCTCACCAATGAGGAAGCAAAACAACCGTTGAAAGAATCGAAAAGGATTCTCTCCAAACAATGAAGTTTAAACAATTCTTAAGCAAATTTTATTAGAAAATGCAACAGATTCAAATATGCTTCAAGGGTGTTAAAACCCTAAAAGTATTCAAGAAAATCAGGAGATATTTTTTTTTCTTTTTCTGAATCTTCGTTTCAGAGCCAAGCTCTGTGGGTATATGGAATTAAATTCCTTTGATAAAGGGATTGAATCCCAAAAAACCTCCATGGTAAGGAGACAAGAAAAACGGAATTAAATTCCAAGATTCTTAAAGATCAGTGGTAGGGTAAGACCCTAAAAGGAGGATTAACAATCCCCATTCATTCAAGACTTCAAAACCTAAAAAAAAAATCATGTATGTTTTGGGATCTTTGAGAAACCGATTTAAGAAAAGAGCTAAGCTCTGATAGTGGATTTAAAATCCAGGACAGAAAACCCAAAAAAGGTCGTTCAAGAGCCTTACCCAAAGGGAAGTTTTGCAGAGTTTAACTCTGAAAGATTTTGAGGCAGAGAACTAAGCTCTGAAGAAGATAATTAAATTCTTGAGAAAATGACCAAGGAAGAAGATGAAGGAACATGGGCTTCCCAGAGGGGAAAAGCCTTGCATTTATAAGACATAATAGGAGCGGTTCATCTCCCCATTCCCCTAAACAGATCCAACGGCTATAAGGGTGATAGCGTTGCATTCACGTGCAAGCCACGTGAGAACAACGCTGTAGAGGCATTTGTTCCCTTATAAAAAAAATAAAAGGAAGGAAGGAAGGAAAGAAAAAGTGATGGGAAGAAATTTCGCTAATGGAGCATCACGTGCCCACACGTGATGCGTCTATGAACAAAGATTATAGGCATTGCACTTAACAATTAAGGCTGGAATTGAGCCTCACTTGCAAGCACGTGAGCATCTATATACAAAGTATATAGGTGTTAGTGTTTATGCCCTAGAGGCCATTGTTGTATCATACTAGATTGTATATTACTTAATGGAAGCTTGGGATATTCACAGTCGTATTGACAGTCTTGCTAAAAATGGTAGTATGCTACTTGGTTTGTTTCTACTTTAATATGTGCATATGTTTCTTTTAATATATCGCTTATACATATTAGTAGAGCCCTTAGGATCTTTGCTTGATTACCGGCGTTGTGATGGCAGTCATGTAAGTGCACGGCGGCGCCCCGGCCTCCATCCCGAGGCCAAATGCGGAAGCGATGGTTAACTTTAATTTTACTTGACCGGCACCACCGCGCACTAAAACCCGGATGGTGCCATTAAACTAGTTCTAGCTAACTACAAGATGGGGAAGAGAGATATATCGACTGATCCGTGTCCTCCGGTCTTCTCGTCGTCATCCTGATCTCCCGCGGAATGTCCGGTCTCCACCTCGTCGCCGGAAAGGGCACCACGTCGCCGGCTTCTTTTACGGGCTCCCACCTCTATACCGAGGCAACTCGGGCACGAAGTTGGCGAGCCGACGTGCCCAAGGTTTGCTGTAGAATGGTGTAGTGTTATGTCTCATTTGGGGTTTAGGAAAGTGCCCTTTTGGTGGAGGAATGATACAAGCTCATGGAGATGGAACTTGTGGGATTTTTACACAAGCAAAAGAGCAAAAATCCCACATGAGAAATTTTGGACAGCCCTCTCTTGGCTTGGCCAGCCATGATGGTGGATCATGAGAGAATCAGAGAGGGAGGGAGTGAAAAAGAGATAGCCACAAGAATAATGCAAGTGAGAGGAATAGTCATCATGCAAAGAAATGATCACTAGCAAAACCACACTCCATCAACTAATCAACAACCATGATTGCTACAAAAAGTCAAGCAATCATGAACCATGGAAGGTCAAGGGATGGGGCTCCATCATGAAACCATCATGATCCAACAATATGCAAAGACCCCCTTCCAAATTGCTTATTTGCACAAATGCAAATAAGCCCTCCTCCACCAATTTTCGGCCATTGAAAGATACAAATGAAAATGGCCGAAACGGAAAGCAAACTGGCAACTCCAGAAAACTGGTCCCGTAATAAATTACAGGAAAAACCCCGATACTGTGCATACACACCCACATCTGTATTCCGACCGAATACAAATGCAATGAGACAAAATCTACACTGTACTATACTAGGATCCGGCTTAAACCAAAACCGGCTAGTAAAATCCGTCCGATCCTGATCCGTGCAATACCGCATGTATCTGATCGAACCCTGCCATATATCCATACGGCCTCTAGTACTAACCGTCCGATCCTGATCCGTGCAATACCGCACGTATCTGATCGAACCCTGCCATATCTCCATACGGCCTCTACAGCTTTTCGCCCGAAAACTTGAGCAACTGAATGTGGGGGACTCTAAAGACTCGTCAACACCTTGGTTGTAGATTTAACCACTAGCACGTCAGAAATATAAGCCAATACGTAACGGGCTACCAGGTATTGACAAAAAGGGACGTCGATGAGCGAACTCATCCTGACACCCTACTGAGCCTGTCAGTGACAATATCCGTACAGTCCGGTCCGTTCGTCTATGAGCATCGCATGGCGGGCCTAGGGGGTTGGTAAAAGTCAGACCCCCAAAAGCGGTACAAGTCGTGTCGGAGTGTAGCCCAGAACACCCTGAGATACTACTGGAATACCTACCAGTAAATCTCCTGCCTCGGCCGAGGGCTTCGTGTAATGGCTCTCCTAGACACAGCGCGACCTCACCCCCAATACCGGGAGAGACGAACCCCTGAAGATCCGCTCACTGCCTCCATGTGGCTCGGGACTGTACCCAACTAAAACCTGTTTGCACGTCTCCTTTGAGCGTGGTAGGGTAGTAATCAAAGTACAGTGGGAACTCACACGAGACAAATGACGATCCCCAGGTCGATGAACTAATCTGTACACATGTCACCAGGGAACTGCTATCTGACGTCAGGTATAAGACCAACTAGCATGTTCCCGGCGAGTCCTGTCCGGTGTACTCATAACCTAATGAGCACCTGTATACATCTTAGGTGAACCAACTGACACCAGTGGCTTGTGAGACCGGCCACCGCCCCTCGTCGGGGTCTCGACTGTATACACTAGTCTACTCTGGAGTATCGATGCCCTGTCTCGAAACTCCCACGACTAGGGACCTTTTAAGGATGTGCTTATAGACCCCAGCTCCCACTTATATGATCGCCCTCATACTGCTGGTGGTCAAGCAAGAATCCTAGGGGCTCTATCAACGTGTAATAGCGACATGTCAGGTCACCTAAAGCAGTACACGATGATAAAGATAAACCAGATAGCATACTATCATCTCGAGTAAGACTGTCCTACCGGGATAGGTCCTCCCTCAATCATTGCAATCACGTGCCTGTGATCCAATAATTGACTCTGAGGGCACTATCTCCAACAATCTCCCACTTGCACTCAAGGCTAATTATTGCGATGTCGCATACTCACAGCCCGTGTGATACCGAACACCCAACTCCTCTACTAGTCAGTCTCACAAATCCCGTTTGCGAAACTATTGCGTTCGAGGAATAGCCTCAGTGAGTGGATCCGCCTGGATGTTTCTTTCTATGTCTCTCTATATCTCAAGTTCGCGGAGAAAGCCATCTCCCGAAAAGAGCAATACCTGTCTTAGAATGTGTCTGGATGTCTGATGGGACCTAGTTCATAAATGAACTCCAAATCCAAACTTCTTAGACTGTAGCGACAACTGAACTTAATCAGTATCCTGCGCCATGCCTCCCTCAGTATTGCCTTGGACCACCTATCCAAAATACTGCCCCTCGTCAGAAGGAAAACTATAACTCTGACAACCTCCTTGTTGTCCATGTCACCTTGGAAGCCTGAAATGATAACTGTCTCCCGAATGAGGCTGTCGTTATCATATCCCTAGAACATTCACTTATGTTCTAAAACTGCTTCCGACTGTTTCTCCAGGATTGGATTAATGTCAACTTATTGCATCTAGTGCAAGAACAACATCAGGTGTGGTACTTGACATCTCATGATTGACTCAATTGCCTGAGCAAGTGATCTGCCAATCATGCACATCCCTCTCCCCTTTAGTCTGTAAGACACCTTTAGAGAGGGTGACTCCATCACCTGCAGGTACACTACCGTGCCAGGAGTCGTCCATTCTAAATACTCTTAGAATGCTGTCTAAGTACCCTTAATTGTGAAACCTCCCAAATCTAGATCTAAAACCATAGATCTAGTTACTAGTATGTCTGATATAATATCCAAGTCCTGTGTGGAGAAAACACTGTGTGACGACCAAAGTATAACCGATCGTAGTATAGGAGTTTCTTTTCCTATTCTGTGTATGTCATCCAAATACCATGACATCACACCCTACTACCTTCTCAACAGATCCATCCCCTATTCTGATGAAGTCAAACCTATGATTGTCACATCAGAAATAGATGATCTATCTCCGCTATATCTGCTTTAGTCTATAAATAGACATAAGCCACCTGTCCACCAATGCTTCCGCTGCTCCCACTGACTACGACAACCCTCTGGCAGAGTCATATATACGTACACTTCTAAAGCTAGTTTAGAACGACGCCATACTCATCCTCCTGCCGGGTCTCACAGTCTGGAACAACAGCAATGGCAAGTGTGGGTAAATAAGAACTTCCCTGTCACCGTCCTTGAGGCTACCGGAGTACCTCTCGGGTGCCTGAAGTTACCCACCACATCTGCGGAGTGGCCAATGGAAAGTCAAACCAGATTGAATCTTTAGGTTCCTTATCAAATCTTCAGTAATCGTTTGCGGTTCTGGAATCACTTCCAGTTCTACCATACTCCCACTACTGTTTTCAGAAAAAATCCATTTTTAATAAAACTGTGGCGAGTCAAGAACAATATCGCTATTGATCTTCTAGATGGTAGAAAGTCAACCCTCGTCATAGCCTGGGTCAACCCACAAACAACCATTACAGAAACGTGCCTTGAGTTGTCCAGAGTCTGGTTTTAAGCATAAACCGGACAACTCCCCGTACCTTAACATCGTTAAGATATGAACTGTTCTATATCCAATATAGAAACAGAGGCACTGATTTAATTGAACCAGATTCAAATCATGCAGCTGTCCCCAGTGCATGTCAACTAAATGGAAGGAGGCCGATCAGCGTTACTCAACTTAGGAATGCTTCCAATTATGAGTAACCTGAAAGAGAAGCAAGTTCTCTTAATCATTACTATCAACTGAATACCATACACAAGTATCTACATCTTCGATCAACTTGAAGAATCCCGATACTTGCAACACCTGGTTCTCTACTTTATTCAAATACCTATAACTTCTCAAAATTCAGACCCTGTGTTTCCGCGAAACACTTGTCTAAAAACTAGAGAAGTCATAAGTAAACCGAATATAGTACGAGGACCAACCCCTCTGTCCTGATGGACCCTGGACAACATACAATACTCTGTATAAGTCCCTTGAGTCTGATAACTCATTCACTGTGTGTCGTAGGTTGAAAACTGTACTTATGGTTAAGAAGAATTACACCGCTGTTTAATGCTCCTTACCTAACCATCCACTGATATAGGTAAATGTTATAGACATAATTTCAAAAAGGTATATCTCACTCTATGAAAATAGACGTACAGATATATCAATTTGAAATTGGTGCACAACAGCGGATATTCAAAACCAAATATTTGCCGACCGGCAAACGGCCCAGGTGATTTCCTCAAATATCACTGAATACAACGAATCCCGATATAATGAGGAAGATCATCTAATTCCCAATAACTTACTCCCACTCATCATCTGTAAAACCATACAGATGTGAGAATCATACCTGGTAAATACATACCCTGGAGTAAATATCTAATCGGGAAATCAGTTTTCCTTTAACAGTACACAGTGAAACTGAAACATTGAAATGTTTCGATGGGGTATCCCGGTATTCCTAGTAATGTCTCTTCCAGATTCACGACTGTAACCGTATAATTCTTTGCCACCTCTCCAAATCCCTTTATATGTCTTTAGTCATTACCTTCTGCACACCCCTTAGGTCAAATGGTTTTCTTCCTTCCCTACCGTTCGGCACCAGCCTATGGTTTGGAAGAAGACTATCCAATAAGCATAATGGGTGTACTGTCCTAATCCTAGGAGCACTCGCAATGCGAGAGAAGACGAAGATAAAAGACAACCGAATAAACCTTATTCCTATTTCTCCTGAACCAGAATCCATCCCCGAACTGGAACAAGTTCCTTTCGAGTTCGTATATAACCATACGATGGAATATCCAATAAACTGTGGATCTTCGTAGTGATACGGAGTGTCCTGGAGAAATACAAAGGTGAAGTGGGAGTGGTAATGAAATACTTGGTTTGGTCGTGAATATCAGTCGCAATTTACTTTGCCCTCTTACTAATCCCTTGCTTTGTCTTAACTTAATATCTTCTGTACACCATCGTTATGCTAATTGGTTTTCTTCATTCCCCACCTATCGGCACCAGTCTAAGGTTTGGAAGAAGACTATCCAATTTGCGTAATAGGTGTACTATCTCCTAAACCAAGGAGTACTCATAACCTGAGAGAAAGTAAAAGGAAAAGACAACTGAATAGTCCTATCCGTTTCCTCCAGAACCTGAAACCATCCTCGAATAAATTCTTTCGAGTTCGTATCTAACCATACGATGGTTTTGTCCAATGGAAGTGGACGTTCGTAGTAATACGGGGTGTCCTGGAGAAAAGGGTAAAAGTAGGAGTGGCAATGAGGTTTGCAACTCTGACAATCCAAAAACCAGTGTTTTA
Organism: Agapanthus africanus; assembly: GCA_030015575.1. Taxonomy (NCBI): domain Eukaryota; kingdom Viridiplantae; phylum Streptophyta; class Magnoliopsida; order Asparagales; family Amaryllidaceae; genus Agapanthus; species Agapanthus africanus. Next base: position 301,716,522 of record JASDDO010000019.1, read on the forward strand.
GAAGGTTCGGTCAACTTGGTCACTGAGTCATAGTCTTAGGGTCGGGTCAATGGTCGCTGCCAAAGAGAGAGAGAGAAAAGAAACACTCAGCGTGCACTCTAACCTAGATCAGAATGGTTACCAATTTATCTAATCTGGAAACCTCCCACTGTCACCTCAAATTCTCCTCCAAACCTGAAAGAAGAATTAGTCGGGGTCACCCGAGGAGTAAACTAACTCATCAGTGGGAATCGGGATCCAACTATCACCGCATGATAACGTGACGGAATCCGCTCACGTCATCACACTCCAGAAGGTATGCGCATATCTGGCAAGTTTCAGTTCTTTTGAAACTCCCGATGTGATTTTTGTCCCATGCTCTTATGACCTTGACGAAGGCCAACATATCATAAGTCACATATGAAGTTCTACCCGTCATTGTCCAGGTTAATTTGAACCCACCCGTACATACCCTTGACGAAGGCCAAAATAGTAGTACGACTGTCCCAAACCAACGCATCTATCTATGCAGCAGAAAGGTAACAAGCAGCTACCATACACTATGCCTTGACGAAGGCCAACATACATAGCATGAATACTACGTGCTACCCATCTGAAACGACGGAGGGCTACGAATGGTTTCTGGCGAAAACCTTTAACGTAATGAACTTGATATCGTTGAAGGAACGGATAGCTTTTTAGAAAAATACAGTGACGAAAACCTTTGCTAAAGAGGTCACTCCCGGTGAAGGGATCTCGGCTCTTTCCCCGTAGAATGAGGTGCAGGATATTCCAACTGAATACCACGATGCAAAGCAAAAGTAATCGGCTATAATGAAGTTATTGCCCTGACGCAAACTTTTTGTCCAAGGGGTCACTCCCGGTGAAGGGATCTCGGCCCTTGCCTCGTCGACTTAGAAGCAGGATATTCTAACTGAATACCATGATGCAAAACAAAAGTGAACGTCCTTGCAATAACAGCTTTTTGAAAAAGTTCCAACAACATCAGATTAGGTTTGTTTTAACTTGCATTGATCCGAATCAACGCAGTCCCATCAATTGATCACACCAAAAAGAACGAAAATATACTGATGTACGTATATGCCATCCGCATTCGCCACTGGGTCCCGTCATTACCCGTTAGGTTAGCTAACTAACGACAGAGCGGGGACTGGACTAGCGCGGATGCAAAACATATACAACATCTACTAATATATATACCAATATATTATATTCGCTCAAGGCGTGATAAAAATGCAACATCACAGAAATGTACAGCATCACAGAACAATACAGATATCTGGGATCTCCGGGTTTCACAGAGCCGCTGAAACCCGACGTTCCCCTGGTCGTGTGGATAGCCTGTGCAATGAAATCCTAGACCCCTACGGGCGCGGCAAGTTACCCGCCAAAACCTGAAGCGAGGCAGCCCCCTTTAGCAACGTGAATGGACCACCCAGCACTTCACAGAATCCGGTAACTTGGGCATCCCTCCTGGGTCAACCTGTACCCCCTACGGGTGCGGCGAATAGCCCGCCAATTCTAGAGTGAAGCCCCCTCCGTCTCAATGCCATGAGATGCGGGCTTGTTGCCCTCTAGAATCCGGTTATCCGTGCACCCCTCCGCGGGGCAATCCTAGTACAGAAAGTAAAATATACATACAACGGGTACATCGACCGCAACCTGGCCGTGCCCCAAAATAATAATACAAACAGGCAGTGACGGCAGTCCACATGTCGGACGCTTGCCCCGCAATATCAAATGTACATAATACAACAAAACTGTACTAGCATTGCATCCAGGCTATCCCCCACGACCGATCCGCAAAATCACAGCAATACACATAACATCAACGTGAAAGTCACGTTCGCAAATCCGTTTAACCGGGCTATAGCAGTTAGACAGGATTTACCGATCAAGTGACATTCACGGTCGTAGATATAATGTAAATACTGTGAACCAATGTGTTTAATATATCCGATCGATCAAATTTTACTAAGTGGGCCCCCAAGCAATACTGTAGCACTCACAGAAATTCTGGGCCCAAACAAAGTATACCAAAACCCCTATTTTCATCACAGGAGGCCTCTGTAAAAAATTGGTGCACTGATCACTCAAAACAGCGGCGGAACCGCGGCCCAAGCATGGGTTCGGCCGCGGTTCCGCGATCGAATAATGAGATCTCGCCACCAAATTTTTACAGTAGGCTTATACTTCCATGCACAGTATTCTGAGACTACCTGAAAAATTTTTCGAGACAAAAAGATTTCGACAGAAAACTGTTGTTTTGAAAAACACGGTTTTGGAACATTTGTTCGATCGGAAAAGTAAAACACATTAGACAAAGCTAGACTATGTTAATGGCGAGGCTCTGATACCACTGTAAGTGCACGGCGGCGCCCCGGCCTCCATCCCGAGGCCAAATGCGGAAGCGATGGTTAACTTTAATTTTACTTGACCGGCACCACCGCGCACTAAAACCTGGATCGTGCCATTAAACTAGTTCTAGCTAACTACAAGATGGGGAAGAGAGATATACCGACTGATCCGTGTCCTCCGGTCTTCTCGTCGTCGTCCCGATCTCCCGCGGAATGTCCGGTCTCCACCTCGTCGTCGGAAAGGGCACCACGTCGCCGGCTTCTTTTACGGGCTCCCACCTCTATACCGAGGCAACTCGGGCACGAAGTTGGCGAGCCGACGTGCCCAAGGTTTGCTGTAGAATGGTGTAGTGTTATGTCTCATTTGGGGTTTAGGAAAGTGCCCTTTTGGTGGAGGAATGATACAAGCTCATGGAGATGGAACTTGTGGGATTTTTACACAAGCAAAAGAGCAAAATCCCACATGAGAAATTTTGGACAGCCCTCTCTTGGCTTGGCCGGCCATGATGGTGGATCATGAGAGAATCAGAGAGGGAGGGAGTGAAAAAGAGATAGCCACAAGAATAATGCAAGTGAGAGGAATAGTCATCATGCAAAGAAATGATCACTAGCAAAACCACACTCCATCAACTAATCAACAACCATGATTGCTACAAAAATTCAAGCAATCATGAACCATGGAAGGTCAAGGGATGGGGCTCCATCATGAAACCATCATGATCCAACAATATGCAAAGACCCCCTTCCAAATTGCTTATTTGCACAAATGCAAATAAGCCCTCCTCCACCAATCTTCGGCCATTGAAAGATACAAATGAAAATGGCCGAAACGGAAAGCAAACTGGCAACTCCAGAAAACTGGTCCCGTAATAAATTATAGGAAAAACCCCGATACTGTGCATACACACCCATATCTGTATTTCGACCGAATACAAATGCAATGAGACAAAATCTACACTGTACTATACTAGGATCCGGCTTAAACCAAAACCGGCTAGTAAAATCCGTCCGATCCTGATCCGTGCAATACCGCATGTATCTGATCGAACCCTGCCATATATCCATACGGCCTCTAGTACTAACCGTCCGATCCTGATCCGTGCAATACCGCACGTATCTGATCGAACCCTGCCATATCTCCATACGGCCTCTACAGCTTTTCGCCCGAAAACTTGAGCAACTGAATGTGGGGGACTCTAAAGACTCGTCAACACCTTGGTTGTGGATTTAACCACTAGCACGTCAGAAATATAAGCCAATACGTAACGGGCTACCAGGTATTGACAAAAAGGGACGTCGATGAGCGAACTCATCCTGACACCCTACTGAGCCTGTCAGTGACAATATCCGTACAGTCCGGTCCGTTCGTCTATGAGCATCGCATGGCGGGCCTAGGGGGTTGGTAAAAGTCAGACCCCCAAAAGCGGTACAAGTCGTGTCGGAGTGTAGCCCAGAACACCCTGAGATACTACTGGAATATCTACCAGTAAATCTCCTGCCTCGGCCGAGGGCTTCGTGTAATGGCTCTCCTAGACACAGCGCGACCTCACCCCCAATACCGGGAGAGACGAACCCCTGAAGATCCGCTCACTGCCTCCATGTGGCTCGGGACTGTACCCAACTAAAACCTGTTTGCACGTCTCCTTTGAGCATGGTAGGGTAGTAATCAAAGTACAGTGGGAACTCACACGAGACAAATGACGATCCCCAGGTCGATGAACTAACCTGTACACATGTCACCAGGGAACTGCTATCTGACGTCAGGTATAAGACCAACTAGCATGTTCCCGGCGAGTCCTGTCCGGTGTACTCATAACCCAATGAGCACCTGTATACATCTTAGGTGAACCAACTGACACCAGTGGCTTGTGAGACCGGCCACCGCCCCTCGTCGGGGTCTCGACTGTATACACTAGTCTACTCTGGAGTATCGATGCCCTGTCTCGAAACTCCCACGACTAGGGACCTTTTAAGGATGTGCTTATAGACCCCAGCTCCCACTTATATGATCGTCCTCATACTGCTGGTGGTCAAGCAAGAATCCTAGGGGCTCTATCAACGTGTAATAGCGACATGTCAGGTCATCTAAAGCAGTACACGATGATAAAGATAAACCAGATAGCATACTATCATCTCGAGTAAGACTGTCCTACCGGGATAGGTCCTCCCTCAATCATTGCAATCACGTGCCTGTGATCCAATAATTGACTCTGAGGGCACTACTCCAACAAGTCACACTAGTGGGGGCTGGGTAGTCTATAAGCAACATCCTATACAGGTCCCTGGTCGTAGGATTATCGAGACATGGCATCAATACTCCAGAGTAGACTGGTGTATACGCTTCTCATCCCAGCATGGGGAGATGGTCTGTCCCACAGCCATCAATACGTCGTACTGGAGATAGTATGCAGGTGCTCGTTAGGTTACAAGTACACTAGACAGGACTCGCCGGGAACTGCAGGTTGGTACTATACCTATCATCAGATTGCCGTTCCCAGGTGACATGAGTACAACTTAGTCCGTCGACTTGACATTGCTACTTCACCTCGAGTGTGTTCCCACTGTACTTAGATTACTACCCTACCACGGCTCAAAGGAGTCGTGCAAACAGGTAGTAGTTGGGTGCAGTCCCGAAGCACTTGGAGGCAGTGGCGGTTAGACGGGATTCGTCTCTCCCGGTATTGCGGGTTGATATCGCGCTGTGTATGGAGAGCCATTACGCAAGGTCCCTGGCCAGGGCAAGCGAGATTTACTGGTAGGTGCTCCAGTAGTTTCTCAAGGTGTAATGGGATTCACTCTGACACGACTTATAGGGGTGTGACGTTTACCGCCCCCTAGGCCCGATATGCGATAGTCCTAGACGAACATATCTGACCGTACGGAGATTGTCACATACAGGCTCAGTAGGAGTTCGGATGGGTTTACTCATCGACCTTCTTATCGACATCTACCTGGGGACCGTTACGTACAGCTAGTTCGGATAGGTTTACTCATCGACCTTCTTATCGATATCTACCTGGGGACCGTTACGTACAGCTAGTACTGCTTGCGGCCTGTGGTTAAACCCACTGCCATCGTAGTGTCGAGTCTTTAGAGTCCCACACAGAGAGTTTCCCTGCACCGGGCAAAAGGTGTAGAGGCCATATGGTTTTACGGCAGGGCCACGATCACTTACGTACACTTATGCACGCACTATGATCGGGCAGATAATACTAGTGGGCTTTGGTTTAAGCCGGATCCTAGTATTATACAGATGGATTTATTCAGTCTCAGTTTATCCATGTTTTTCGGAAATACGGATGGGAGGGGCAGTTTCGTAATTTGTCGGGAAGCTTCTAGAAGGAGGTGAATCATTTGTGTTTATTTCTTTTTAGATTTAAACTAAATGAGGTGGAGGAGATGAGGTGTAGTTTCATTAAATGATCCATGACTCATTAGGTGACTCATTAGATGATCCACCTTGTGAATTAAATGAAGCATGATGAATATTAGCTAGATATTTATTTTGATGATATTATTATGCTTCATGATATTCACAAATGAGAATAGTTCATTCATTATCATAAAACACTTCTCTCTCCTCAAGTCTTTATCTTCTTTCTCAAACCCTAAAAGCTCTCATGAGTTGAGAATCCTAGGGTTTAAAGTGACTAAGTAATCCATCTAAATACTCTACACCCTCTAGGACTTCTAGATTAGCAAACTAGAAGCCGTAGTTATCTCAGATTCGAGATAGGAGCTCGGACTATAGACTCTCGGGTGGATCATTTTTGACTCGAGGAGGCCGTTGAGGTACCCATGTTCCATAGAGCCGATGACAGGTGGAGGGCAGCCATGAAGACCCGAAGGACAAATAATGTGAGGTATAACTTCGAATCAGAGTAGTTAAACCTCTCGTAGTTAGCTAGTAATGGTTTAGACACGATCCGTGTGCTCAAGTCCGTGTTACGAAGCTTTGATAATTGTTTTTCATATATTCCGCCTCCCCGCGAACACGTGGGGTGCGTGACATGTACTTACAGTGGTATCAAAGCCTACTAAACCTTTACTAGCTTGTTAGCAACTTATTAGAACTTCGATCGTCGGAAAAACATGAAAACTTGACCCTGGACCCCTCAAGTTTTTGTCGATTTTAAACCTGTCGAAAAAATTATTTCAGAGGCATGAAAATTCATAGCAGGGAATTATACGAATACTGGAGAAATACGAGACCCTAACTCGGTTAGACGACCGCGGAAGCGCGGCGAGTTGGTACAATACGCCGTGGATCCACGGGCGAGTCGACTCCGAGTGGACTCGTATTTACACAGTTTGTCTTATTTTTGGGTGTTCTGTTTTCCTGTATTTTTTGTTTCTGCCTAGGTCTTTTTGGTGCTGGCTTGCATTTGGGGTAGACACGGAAAAATGTTGTCGATCGAAATTCTAAGTTATTTGCTAATCAGGTTTTATCTGTGATGTTTAATGTATTCGTAAACCTCCGCTAATTGCTAGTATGTCGGTTAGTTGGGGGTTGCACATTTCTGTGATGGATATTGGTTTGTGTATATGAACTCTATTGGATCATCGTGGATGAATAGCCGGGGATGTGAGATGAGGGTTTTTATCTTTCATTCGATGTAAATTGTAATATGTTGTAATATTCTTTTGTGGGGCACATCCGGGTTGAGGTTGTAGCCACCGTTGTATTGTTTCATTTACTGTTTTATGCTCCTAGGATAGACCTAAGATGGGGTGCTCAAACTACCGGGTACTTTGAAGTGTTTAATGACCTACTGACATCGTTGAGGGAGACTGTTTCACTTCTGGTACTAGGCGGGTAGTTTGCTGCACCCGTAGGGGTCTAGGGTGGGGCTTGGCTATTCATCATGACCGTGTAATCTGTCTTTTGTTGCAGGCTCAAACGAAACGCGGATTCCTAGTATATCCAATATGTTCATCTGTGATCTGGAATGCCTATTATTGCGTCTAACGAATGCACAATATCTGTATATGATATCTAGTAGGCGTTGCTTATGTTTTGCATCCGTTCTAGCCCAGCCCCCGCTCTGTCGTTAGTTAAGTAACCTAACGGGTGAATGACGGGGCCCAGTGGCGAATGCGGATGGCATAAGCGGACGTTGTATTTTCGTTGTTTTCTGCAATGATTGGATAAATGATGGGACACATTATTTTAATGCAAAGAAAATAAACCAAAACTGAATCGTTGGAACAAATTTAAAAGAAACCACTCGGTTATTTTAAAAGAACAGAATTTTTAATTGCGGATCTTTAACCACTCCTTTTATAAAGCTATCAGGTTCCTTCGATTATATCAAGTTCACTACGTTCACGGTTTCGCTAAAACCAGTCGTAGCCCTCCGTCATTTCATATGGATAGTCAGTAGTATTCAAGCTATGTTTGTTGGCCTTCGTCAAGGCATAGTGTTTGGTACCTGCTGGGGTATTCATATATAGCATAGATAGATGCGTTGTTTTGGGACAGTCGTATTACTTTGTTGGCCTTTGTCAAGGGTATGCACGGGTGGGTTCAAATTAACAAGGATAATGATGGGTAGAACTTGACATGCGACTTATGATATTTTGGCCAACGTCAAGGTCATAAGAGCATGGGGCAAAAATCCACATCGGGAGTTTCTAAAGAAACTAAAACTTGCTAGTGTTGCATACTATTTAGAGTTTGATAATGTTGGTAGGATTCCTTCAGTATTATCACACGATGATATCTGGATCCCGATCCTACTGTGAGTATATGCTACTCATCAGGAGATTCGTCACTTAACGATCAATACTATAAACCAAGTAGGTGTCTAGAACGGTGTCAGCAGGGCTATACCTCCAGGGAAAAGAGGTTATTTAATTAAGGAACTTTGCGAAAGTATTGTAAAACCTCCCTCGAAGTACCGACACTAGCCTGGATGAATGGTTAAGCAAGTATTGTACGGTGAGATCAGTCATGACTAATTCTTCTTTTATGGTTTGAGGAAGGATTCGAGAAAAAATGGAAGACATCCTATTTAGATAAATTAAAAACCAATCTAAACTAGCAAGAGCATCATGCTAAAGTGTTTTCTTCTCTCTCTCAACTGCAGCGACCCTGTGACCATGACTAGGTTACATCTAGATAACAAGTTGACTAAATCTGACTTTTATGACTGGCAAAGGTCTGTCCAGATATCCATTGCCTATGACAAGCTGGACCACCCTATTACTACTCAAGCCCCCGCCGTCCCAGGTCCAGTTTCCACTGTCACGGATATGGATATCCGTCAGACAAGGGAAAAGGACAGTGCGAATGCCAAGTGACTCGTGTTGGCTTCAGTTGATGGTGTATACCAGAAGCAGCACGAGAAGATGGACTTAGTTTCCATCTTCCTCAATAACAAAGATTTATATGGAGAGTAATATCGTATCGCAAGATATGAGACCTCGAACGAATTGCTTCAAGTGAGGTTGGCTGTCGGGTCATCTGTAAAGGACAACGTCCTTACGATGACTAGCTATATTGATGAGCTCACAGACCTGGAGACCACGTTGGGAAATAGGTCATATGCTAACTTATTTCCACAGTTCCTGCCCTCTACTTACACCCTGAAAGAAACCAGGGAGATACCCGCTCTGCTTAATGGGAGACCTTCTTCTTTTGCATCTAGGGCGAAAGCAAAGGGTGAAAAGAAGAAAACCTCCACAAAGCCGATATACGGTGTCAGTGAAGTAGAAGGAAAGGGAAGAGCAAACGTTTCGGGACTTGGTGTAGGGAAGGAGGGATGTTCCTATTGTTATGGGAAGGGGTATTGGCAGAAAGATTGCAGGGCTTTGGAAGCCAGTAGCCAGGATTCGAAGCATGTTGTGGCTTCGGCCTCGGGTGCGTTTGTAATTGAGAACTGTTTGTCAATTAACTCTACTTCCTGAGTACTAGATACCGGATCAGAATCTCATATCTGTAATTCGTTACATACTTTGAGAAACTGTAGAGTTATCAGGGTAGGTGATATGTCTTTCAGAGTTGCGAATGGAATGAGCATGGACACTGAATCCGTGGGGGAATATCATCTCGGACTGACAAGTGGGCAGATATTGATTCTACGTAACTGTTTGTATGTACTTAGTTTGACTTGTAATATCATATCAGTTTCCTCACTTTCTAGAGAGGGATATGATTTTACATTCGTAAGCGATGTGGTAAACAGCCACCTAAATCATGTTCTGATTGGGTCCGGTACATTAGATAACGGTATATACGTATTAAATTAAGCTCAGGTTTTCAATGTCCAGAACACACTTAAAAGAAAGTCTCCGGAAGTAAATCAGGCTTTCTTATGGCATTGTAGACTAGGTCACATCAATGAAACACGGTTAACTAAGTTACATAGAGAAGGAAATTTGAATCCGTTCGAATATCAATCTTATGCTACTTGTGAATCTTGTCTCATGGGAAAGATGACAAAGGCTCCGTTTACTGGACACGGAGTAAGAGCGAGCGAGCTCTTGGGACTCGTACACAGTGACGTGTGCGGTCCAATGTCTACACATGCAAGAGGTGTTCATTCCTACTTCATTACTTTTACGGATGATTTCTCTAGGTATGGACATATCTTCTTGATGAAGCATAAATCCGAGGCCTTTGAGAAATTCCGGGAATACAAGAATGAAGTGGAAAACCAAACAGGTAAAAGTATCAAGACACTGAGATCTGATCGAGGTGGTGAATACTTAAGTGCCGAGTTCCTGGGATACTTAAAAGAGAATGGAATTCTCTCTCAGCTTACTCCTCCATACACACCACAACACAATGGTGTATCAGAAAGGCGGAATTGAACCCTATTGGACATGGTTCATTCCATAATGAGTAAGGCTGAGTTACCGCGATCTTTCTTGGGTTATGCACTAGAATCAGCTGCATGTCTTTTGAACAAGGTTCCAACCAAGACTGTGCCTATCACACCATATCAGATGTGGAGTGGGAAGAAACCCTATCTTCAGTACTTGAAGACATGTGGATGTCCAGCTTTTGTTAAAAAGCAGCATGCGGACAAGCTCGATGCACGCTCAGTATAGTGTAAGTTTGTGGGATATCCAAAGAACTCCAAGGGGTATTATTTCTATTACGCAGAGGAACAAAAGGTTTTTGTTTCTCGTCATGCCCACTTCTTGGAAGCTGAATTTTTAGAAAATCAGAAGAGTGGGAGCGCAATAGAACTGGAAGAAATTCCAAAACCACAAGCTGTTACTGAAAGTATGGTAGAACCAGAAGTTTCAGAAGAAAGGGACATCCCAGCGCCTATCCGCAGAAGTAGTAGGCAGTCTCATCCGCCCGAGAGATACTACGGTTTCTCATAGACGGGGATCGAGAGGATTGCATCATTGACAATGATGACCCTACTAGCTTCCAGCAAGCCATTCAGAGTGGCGACTCAGTAAGATGGCTGGATGCAATGCGGACTGAAATGGTGTCCATGTACACTAACAAAGTATGGACTTTAGACATTGCTCCAGATGGGGTAAAACCTGTAGGATGCAAATGGATCTTCAGAAGGAAGATTGGTGTAGATGGACAGGTTGAAACCTATAAGGCTAGACTTGTTGCAAAGGGTTTTCGTCAAATACCTGGTTTGGACTATGACGAAACCTTTTCTCCAGTGGCCATGCTCAAATCCATTCGGGTCCTTCTTGCCATTGCTGCCTTCCACGATTATGAGATCTGGCAGATGGACGTAAAGACGGCTTTTCTAAATGGTAATTTAGAAGAGTGCGTCTATATGGATCAGCCAGAGAGATTCATTCAGAGTGGGAGCAGCGGTAAAGTGTGCAAGTTGCTTAAGTCCATTTATGGACTAAAGCAGGCATCGCGGAGTTAGAACATCTGTTTTGATGATACTGTTAAAGAATTCAACTTTATCAAAAATCCAGATGAACCATGCATATATAGTAAGATTGTAGAGTGAACTGTAGTATTTCTCGTCTTGTACGTGGATGACATTCTCTTAATAGGAAATGATATTCCTATGCTACAGTCAGTCAAAGGATTCTTGTCACAGAAATTCTCCATGAAGGACTTGGGTGATGCTTCCTACATTCTGGGGATCCAGATCTATCGTGATAGATCAAAGAGGATGTTAGGACTTTCGCAGTCCAGGTACATAGACACCATATTGAAAAGATTCAGTATGGAAGATTCTATGCACGGTAACCTACCGGCTTGTCACGGAATCACCCTCTCCAAAGAGATGTCTCCCAAGACTGATTTAGAAAGGGCTCGCATGTCGATTATACCCTACGCTTCTGCGGTAGGCTTTATAATGTATGCGATGTTATGTACCAGACCAAATGTAGCATACGCATTGAGCGTTGTAAGTCGGTATTAGGAAAACCCATGGGAGAAGCACTGGATAGCAGTAAAGAACATTCTCAAGTACCTGAGGAGGACTGAGGAGATGTTCTTGGTGTATGGCGGAAAGGACCTCCAGATCGAGGCCTTTGCTGACTCCAGCTTCCAGAGTAACAATGATGACTCCAAGTCCATGTTGGGTTATGTCTTTACCCTCAATGGAGGGGCGGTCTGTTGGAAGAGTTCCAAGCAGGACACCGTTGCTGACTTGACGATGGAAGCGGAGTACATAGCTTCTTGCGATGCCGCAAAAGAAGCTGTCTGGATGAAGAAGTTCCTCACAGAACTTTAGGTGGTTCCTACCAGTGTTGATCCAATACCTCTGTATTGCGACAACAACGGTGCTATAGCTTTAGTGAAGGAACCCAGGTCCCATCAGAAGTCCAGACACATCTTAAGGCGGTATCACCTGATCAGGGAGACCGTAGATCGTCGGGAGATCGAGGTGAAGAGAGTAGATACGGAGAATAATACTGCTGATCCATTCACAAAGGCTATTCCTCAGACGAAGTTCGAGAGGCTATTCGAGATGATAGGTCTGCGATATGCTAGTATATGGCCCTAGTGCAAGTGGGAGATTGTTAGTGTTTATGCCCTAGAGGCCATTATTGTATCATACTAGATTGTATATTACTTAATGAAAGCTTGGGATATTCACAGTTGTATTGACAGTCTTGTTAAAAATGGTAGTATGCAACTTGGTTTGTTTCTACTTTAATATTTGCATATGTTTCTTTTAACATATTGATTATACATATTAGTAGAGCCCTTAGGATTTTTGCTTGATTACCAGCGTTGTGATGGCAGTCACACTAGTGGGGCTGGGCAGTCTATAAGCAACATCCTATAAAGGTCCCTGGTCGTAGGATTATCGACACAGGGCATCGATACTCCGGAGTTGACTGGTGTATACGCTTCTCATCCCAGCATGGAGAGATGGTCTGTCCCACAGCCATCAGTATATCGCATTGGAGATAGTATGCATGTGCTCGTTGGGTTACGAGTACACCGGACAAGACTCACCGGGAACTGCAGGTTGATACTATACCTATCGTCAGATTGCAGTTCCCAGGTGACATGAGTACAGCTTAGTCCGTCGACTTGACATTGCTACTTCGCCTCGAGTGTGTTCCTACTGTACTTAGATTACTACCCTACCACGGCTCAAAAGAGTCGTGCAAATAGGTAGTAGTTGGGTGCAGTCCCGAAGCACTTAGAGGCAGTGGCGGTTAGACGGGATTCGTCTCTCCCGGTATTGGGGGTTGATATCGCGCTGTGTATGGAGAGCCATTTCGCAAGGTCCCTGGCCAGGGCAAGCGAGATTTACTGGTAGGTGCTCCAGTAGTTTCTCAAGGTGTAATGGGATTCACTCCGACACGACTTATACCGCTATTAGGGGTTTGACGTTTACCGTCCCTAGGCCCGATATGCGATAGTCCTAGACGAACATACCTGACTGTACGGAGATTGTCATATACAGGCTCAGTAGGAGTTCGGATGGGTTTACTCATCGACCTTCTTATCGACATCTACCTGGGGACCGTTACGTACAGCTAGTACCACTTACGGTCTGTGGTTAAACCCACTGCCAGCGTAGTGTCGAGTTTTTAGAGTCCCACACAGAGAGTTTCCCTGCACCGAGCAAAAGGTGTAGAGGCCGTATGGTTTTACGGTAAGGCCACGATCACTTACGTACACTTGTGCACGTACTATGATGGGGCAGATAATACCAGCGGGCTTTAGTTTAAGTCGGATCCTAGTATTATACAGATGGATTTATTCAGTCTCAGTTTTTCCGTGTTTTTCGGAAATACGGATGGGAGGGGCAGTTCCGTAATTTGTCGGGAAGTTTCTAGAAGGAGGTGAATCATTTGTGTTTATTTCTTTTTAGATTTAAACTAAATGAGGTGGAGGAGATGAGGTGTAGTTTCATTAAATGATCCATGACTCATTAGATGATTCACCTTGTGAATTAAATGAAGTATGATGAATATTAGCTAGATATTTATTTTGATGATATTATTATGCTTCATGATATTCACAAATGAGAATAGTTCATTCATTATCACAAAACACTTCTCTCTCCTCAAGTCTTCATCTTCTTCCTCAAACCCTAAAAGCTCTCATGAGTTGAGAATCCTAAGATTTAAAGTTACTAAGTAATCCATCTAAATACTCTACACCCTCTAGGACTTCTAGATTAGCAAACTAGAAGCCGTAGTTATCTCAGATTCGAGATCGGAGCTTGGACTATAGACTCTCGGGTGGATCGTCTTTGACTCGAGGAGGCCGTTGAGGTACTCATGTTCCATAGAGCCGATGACAGGTGGAGGACAGCCATGAAGACCCGAAGGATGAGTAACGTGAGGTATAACTTCGAATCAGAGTAGTTAAACCTCTCGTAGTTTGCTAGTAATGGTTTAGACACGATCCGTGTGCTCAAGTCCGTGTTACGAAGTTTTGATAATTGTTTTTCATATATTCCGCCTCCCCGCGAACACGTGGGGTGCGTGACATGGACTTACAATAGGCGCCTTTTTAAAACAAATAACAGGCTAAAGAAGCTCACGTGTCAGCACGTGATGCCCTTTTTGGGCTGTTGCACATAAGCGAATGAGTTTAACTCTGTAGGGTCACATGCTACACGTGAGTGGTCTTAAACGCCTTCTGAGCTGATGGAATTAAATTCTAAATAAAGGGATCAAAATTCTATTTGAAAAATATTTTCTTAGATCTTTCTAAATAAGAAAGATTACTCTCTGAAAAACAGAGCACCATTGGATTAAAAATCCAATGGTGATTAAAAAATCACCAAGCTACAGAATAAGCTCTGTACGGGAAAATATTTCCCAATCTTGTTAAAAACAAGAAAAATATCTTCTGTAAAACAGAAGTACTTGGATCAAAGATCCGACCGTTGATAAAATCTCCAAATCAATTAAAAATCTTTCAATGAGAGATTTCTTTAACCAAATCAACAAATCCGCCTCTACTATATAAAGGACCCAAAACTTCAAGTCCTACACAGTGGAGACCCCCCATAAGGTTTGAGAAACAAAAAAAGAGAGAAAAAGAGAATTCAATTCTCCAGAGGAAGAAAATCCCCTTCTTAAACAAAAATCCTAGGTAAGAAGAAAGTACAGAGAATTTAATTCTCAAACCAAGAGTTTAACTTTTCAAAAAAAAGAACTTAGTTCTTCCTTTGGTTGAAGTCTGTAGAAGCAGATCTCCCCATAAGTTGAGAATTTAATTCTCATTAGGGAGATTCTGTTATGCAGATTCAAAACTTAGGGGAAAGGACTAGGTTCCAAGAATTTAATTCTACCAAAAGATATAGGAATTTAATTCCTCTAATTAAACTAAGGTTTAACCCTATAAAAAAATTTTAATTCTTATAAAAATAAGGGACCTGAAATTCTCAAAACTCAGATCAAGATCTCCATGCATATTAGTGTTCAACGCTATAACGACAGATCACGTGTTCCCACGTGAGCACCTTTGATGAACAAAAAAAGAACGACTAAGATCGAGTCACGTGATCTCACTTGACCCCCTAATAGTGCTTAGCACTTATAAAAGGAAAAATGGATTAAATCAAAGACAGTTCCCATTTTTGGGGCGCCTCACGTGATCCCACGTGACCCCCAATAGTGCTTAGCATTTATAAAAGAACAAGAGAATAAATCCAAAGAAACGGTGCCCCGTTTTCAGGCGCTTCACGTGCCGCACGTGAGCGCTCCAACTTTCAGTGTTTAACACTGCTTTAGAGCCTCACGTGGGAGCACGTGAGCGCCGAGCAGATATTAGTGTTTAACACTATGAGAGGCCGACCTCAGCCCAAATTAGTCAAGTCTCTCGAGGCCAAAACCCTTTTGATCACCAATCAACCGAGCCCTCATATGCTCAGGTTTCCCCAAATCGATCTTAGTTCCAAAGATGACAAATGATCTCCTAACAGATGGTATCTAAAATGATGTTCACTCCACCATGATCTCCCTTCAATCTGGAATTCGGTTCAAGGGTACATCTCTCCACATCTCTGATACATGTCGTTGTAATTCTTCAACGTCTTCAGAGAGGTGGATGGTCCCGACAACCAACAACTCTTTGGTGCATTCCCAAACAGATGAGCACACCCTAATGGACCGCAACGTTCTTAAACTAGCCGGGGACCGCAACGTCCTTAAACTAGCTGCGGACCGCAACGTCCTTAATGTAGGGTTCCTAGGCACTCTCAAGAGGTCTCACAAGGCATCAACCATGCCAATTTCAAATTTTACAAGTGCCGAGAAACTCTAATACGGATCGTTAACTAGAATTTTAGGCGAAACAAGCAACTAGTTAACAACTTAACTAAGTGAACGGAAATACAACCTTTGTAGATCCGGTTCTCCACCTCCATAGCTCCATGATGAAGTCTCCTTGCTGTCCAAATCAAATCCCGGGCTCTAGCGTCGGCTTCATCGGAGAAGAGGGCGGGCTAGGTCATCGACTACGATGCCGAAGATGATCTACGTCGAGGCATCACAAGATCAAGCTCCCACTTCACCAAGTCATGAAACTTGTGAAGAAAACACCCTATACTACTTGGCAAGAGGTAGAGGATGAAGAAATAGGAAGTGGGGTCACTTTAGAATTGGATTTCTCACTTGATTTCATTACTTGCCATTGATGTAGAAAGCTTTTCTTTCTTGCTCATGAAGAAGAAGAAGAAAAAGATGTGATAAGTGTTATTAAAAATAGAAAATAAAATCAACACTTATCATTTTCTAACCTTGGTTAGGTGTAGAGAATGTACTAGGGTTAAGTGGAATGGTTAGGGTTAAGTATGAGACAAAATGGTCACTTTAGTCAAAGCTTCAAGAAGCTTCAAAGAAAAAACAAAACTAGCAACCATTTCATTTCTTATCTTTTCCAAAATAAATAAATAAATAAATAAGAAGAAAAAGAAAACCCTAATCATTAACTTAACCAAGGTTTATTTCTTTACACTTAACCAAGTAAACATGTATCATCAAACATGATACAATCAAGTGCACAAAAGTATATCACATATACAACTTGTGATATTCAAGTGAGAAAATCCATTCAAAATGAACCAATACTAGTTAATGCAAAGTAATATATCAAATATATAATTATACATTAAATCATTAAATCAACACTTGATTTAACGATCCGGTCATATCGCATATAACCGACTAGTATCCTATGTATCGGCTTATCGAATCAATCCTTGATTCGACAACTAGGTTATATCACATATAACCTAATCGATACATTCATCGCGAGAATGGAATACGGTATCACATACACGCATTATTCTCGGTCCCGTACATATCTCATATGCACTCCTATTTCGTTTCGCTTGAGCCAGGAAACCTCTGTGTAGGACTCTAAAGACTCGTCAATACGCCGGCAGCAGGTGATGATCATATCAAACACCCATAAGCCGCAAGCGGTCTGCTAAACGTAACGGCCATCCGGGTATTGAGCGATCAGAAAATCGACGAGCAAGCCCGCTCACACTCCTGTGAATCCAATCAGTAACACTTACCGTACAGTCCGGTCTGTTCGTCTGATATGTCGCATATCTCGCCTAGGGGTGGTAAACGTCAGACCTCAATAGCTCGATAAGTCATGCCGACGTGAGGTCCATAACAATCGTGAAACTACTGATAACTCTAACCAGTATATCACAGCAACCCTGGCCAGGGATTTCCTGTCATGGCCAGTCGAGCATAGCGCAACATTAACCCCCAATACCGGGAGAGACGAATCCCCTCCTATCGCTCATTGCCTCCATGTGATTTGGGACTGTACCCAAAAACCACCGTTTTGCACGCCCTCTTGGACGTGGTAAGGTGGAAATCAAAGCACAGTGGGAACCACACAAGACTCTATGACGATCTCGGGTCAACAGACTACTCTGTACCAGTGTCACCAGAGAACTGCCATCTGACGTAAGGTATAATACCATCTGGGAGTTCTCGGCGAGTCCGTCCAGTATACCCAGTCTCCACTGAGCACCCGTATATCATCTCTGATGTCAAACATCAATGGATATGGGATCATCCATCGCCCATCTGTATGGGTCGAGAAGGTATACGCTAGTCTACTCTGGTATATCGATGCCCTGTCTCGATACACCCACGACTAGGGACCTTGAAGGATGTACTTATGGACTACCATGTCCCCACTAGTATGATCCGCATCATAGTCCAGGTAGTCAAGTACACATCCTAAGGGCTTTACCAACATGTAACAGAGAGACAATCAGTGTACACGTTAAGGTAAAGAGTAACCAGATAGCATACTATCATGTCGAGCAAGAAAGTCCTCCCTATATATGTCCAAGCATCCACTACAATATACATCCTATGTATAGTAATGGCCTCTAGGGCATACATATAACTAACAATCTCCCACTTGCACTAGGGCCATCTGATAGCAGTGGTTGTAGTATCTCATACTCAACCATCCCATAAAAGTCTCTCTTTGGGAAAAGGCCTTTGTGAGTGGATCCGCCGTGTTGTCCTCTGAGTCTACTCTCCTAACCTTGATCTCCTTGGAGATCAACCATCTCCATGATCATGTGATACTGCCTTAGAATATGTCTGGATCACTGATGGGACGGGCGTTCCTCGGTATAAGCCACAACTCCATTGTCTCACAATGGTAGGAACGAAGTTCATCTCATGAACTATTATACATCCAGACTGCCTCTTTGGTAGCATCTCAAGTAGCGATGTATCCAGCCTTAATCGTCCAGTATGTCACGGTATCTATCTTGGAACTCTTCCAACATACCGTCCCTTTACTGAGGGTAAAGACAATGCCTGTGACTGACTTTCAATCGTCCTTATCACCCTGGAACCCTTCCAGTGATTCTCCCCAGGATCGGTTGATACCATCTCACTACAACTAGTGAGAATCCTAACATCCAATTAGATCTATCTCATAGATCCAAAACCCAGGATTTAGGAGGTATCACTTTGATCCTATATGGAGAATCATTGTGATAAGCGGAGATTGACCGAGCGTAGCATAGGAAACTCCTTCCCTATCTAGAGTATGTCATCCACGTACTCTACGAGGATCGTCACTATACTCCCTACTACCTTTATGTATATACAAGGTTCATCTACCATTTTGATGATGTCAAACTCTTTGACTAAGACATCAAAACAGATGTTCCAACTCCGCGATACCTGCTTTATCCTATAAAGTATCTTGTACACGTTTCCGCTGCTCCCACTATCTACGAAGCCCTCTGGCTGTGTAGTTATAGACGTTCTCTTCTAAAACATCATTTAGAAAAGCAGTCATGGCACCCAACCGCCAGATATCGTAGTCATGGTATGTAGCCGTGGCAAGTAGGATCTGGATGGACTTAAGCATAGCCACTTGAAAAGGTTTCATCATTATCCACGCCTGGTCGATGACGAAAACCTTTAACAAGTCTAGCTTTGAAAGTCTCAACTTTTCCATCTACACCAAGTAATCTTCTCAAGATATACTTGCTCCTGATGGGGATTTAACCCTTCAGATATGGCAACCAAAGTCCATACTTTGTTGGTGTACATGGATTCCATCTCAGATCACTAAGCATTCAGCCATTCTTACAGAGTCTTACTCCTGATGGCCAGCTCGAAACTAGTTGGGTCATCATCTCATGATGCAATCCTCGCTACCACTGTCATAGAGAAACAGAAGTATCTCTCAGGTGGGTGAGAAACCCTACTAGATCGGCGGAGAGGCTGAGGTTCGTTGGTAACTATTGAATCCTTTGGTTTTATCAAATCATGTGCTGTAACTTGTATAGCTGGAACCTTTCCAGTTCTACATTACAGACCTTGCCTCGAGCTTGTCCGGATTTTGCTTTTAGACATAGCCCGGACAACCCCAAATCTTAACCAACTTAAGATATGGGCTCTTCCCTTATCATATCAAATATGAAGTGGTAGGCAACTGATTTGATTGGAACCCAATTCAATTTGTATGCAGCTTCTCAAGTGCATAACTCCCAAAAGGAAATAGGAAACTCAGTAGTACTCATCATAGAGCACACCATATCACATAGGGTGCTATTGCTCCGCCCCGATATACCATCGTGCTATGGTGTATACGGAGGAGTAATGCTGAGAGAGAATCTCATTCTCCTTTAGAATAATCCAGGATTTCCGTGCTCAAGTATTCTCCTCCTCGATCTCATCAAAGGACATAATACTTATACCCGTGTTTTGGTTTTCTACTTCTAAATCATATTCTGTGAATATCTCAAAAGGTTCGGACTTGCGTTTCAACAGGAACATATGTCTGAATCTTGAGAGATTATCAGAGAATGTAACGAAGTACAGAGAACCAGTCCTGGCATATGTAGACAGGGGACCTTACATACATCAACATGTATCATCCCAAGAGTTTACTAACTCTTTCTCTGTTTCCAGTAAACAGAGCTATGGTCATCATATTTTTGTGACATGACTGGCAAGTTTCATAAGATGTAAATTCAAACAGATTTAAATATGCATCTAAATGTAATTTCAGCTAGTCAGGTCGCATTGATATGACCTAGTCTATAATACCTCAAGAATGATTTGTTCATTTCTGAACTCTTCCTCTTGTGTGTGTTCCATATACTAAGAACTGTAGTTTGATTTAGAACATCAATGCTTTTAGATAACGTGCCTGAACCGATCAACTTTTGATATAGGAAATGTTCAAAACATTATCCAACAATACAAAATTTTATCATTTCTTTACTAATAAAGAGACTGATATGATTTTGTATATCAGGTTCGGTATCTAATAACATTCGTTCAGAATCAATGTATTTGGAATACAGGGTGACAGTGACCAACAGACTTGGCTGCAACACTTGCCCCGTTTTTTGCCTCATGAAACTTATCACCCGTTCTCAGTTCTCTACCTTTCTGTAGCCCTATGTAACATATTACATATGCGGGATCCTGATCCGGTATCATATACCCAGGACGTAAAGGACACTGAGAAACGGTTCTATATAATGAACACACCCGAAGATGATGCATCAGCATGCACTTACTTCGTTTGGGCGGCACAGGAATTCTGGTAATCCCCAATTTCCTGCTCTGTCTTATAACAATTATAAGTTGGAGCGGGACCAACGTTCCCCAGCTCAGTATAACAAGCGGGTTTGGTCAATAATCCGTATTATTATCTTGATTAAGGCGTGATATGGTCGCTACCAGGAGAGAGAGAAGAAAACACTCTGCGTGCGCTCTTGCAAGAATAGATTGGTTATTATTTTATCTAATCAGGATGGCTCCCACTGCTTTTTATCAAATCTTCCTTCAAAACCTAAAAGGAAAGACTAGCCGGGATTAATTACACGCTACAAGTTCGCCAATCTTTCAGCCAGGCCAGTGTCGGTACTTTGAGGGAGGTCCCCCGTGCTTTCGCACGAACCTAATTAATGTAAACCTCGTTTTCCTAGAGGCGTAACCCCGTTAACACCTTTCTTAGACACCTACTTGATCGGCTAATTGTAATGTGTAAAACTCTCCCAGGAGTAACAATTACTCGCAGTGGGTATCGGGATCCAACTATCTCATAGAAGGTATGCAATCTCATTGCAAATTTCAACACTTGAAATTCCCGATAATTTTGCCCCTGGCGTCCTATGACCTTGACGCAGGCCAACAAACCATAGTGCGCTAGTCAAGTTCAACCCGTCATTTCCTGATTGAATTAAACCCACCCGCACGACCCTTGACGCAGGCCAACAAAGTCGCACGACTACCCCAATCCAATCTGCATCATATGCATAAGCAGATAAATTCTAGTTAGCTACCGCACACTACGCCTTGACGCAGGCCAACAAACGTAGCACGAATACTAACTACCACTTATCTGAAATGACGGAGGGCTACGACAGGTTTTTCTAAAAACCCATTGCGTAATGAACTTGATATCGTTGTAGAATCAAATGATTTTAAAATGGAGTGTTTTTGAGGCTTTTCTAGTTTTGCTAAAGGAGTCACTCCCGGTGAAGGGATCGTCGGTCCTTTCCTCGTCGAATGAGATGAGGGATATATCATATATATCACTGTGCAAAGCAAAAACTCTTGAAAGCAATCAAAAGACAAACCGAGTGTGTAGCATCTGCCAGTTATTGCTAAAGGAGTCACTCCCGGTGAAGGGATCTCGGTCCTTTCCTCATCGAATAAGGTGCAGGATATATCACATATAGCTCTGTGCAAAGCAAGAACTGTAGCTACCCTTTTTATTTTGAAATTCGATTCTACAACATCTTTAGGTTTCTTTTACTTTCATTAATCACATTAATGAAGTCCCATCATTTAAGTACCTAAACATCACAGATAAATACGACGTACACTTATGCCATCCGCATTCGCCTCGATGTCCCCTCGTGCACCGTTAGGTTAGGTAACTAACGGCAGAGCGGGGAAGGGCTAGCGTGGGTGTAAAACATAAGTAACGCCTATATAATATATCATATATACTATATAAAGTATCCATCACAGATATCGCAGCAGAAGAATCATATGAAATATTGGATATACTAGGACGTCCGTGTTTTCAATACGAGCCAGTATAAAACACGGGTTCCACGGTCGCGATGAATAGCCAAACCCACACCCCTAGACCCCTACGAGAGCGGCAAGCAACCCTACCAATTCTAGAGTTAGGAGACCCGGACTCGACTCCTCGAGTTGGTCTCCCACTGGACTCCAGAACCCGGTTACTTGTGCTCCCCTCCTTGGGTCTATCCTAGTGAGGAAAAGTAAATAATATACAAAGGGTGACATCTTCTGCAACCTGGAAGTGCCCCAATAAAAGAATATTACATACAAGTTTTTACATGAATGAAAATGAAAAACACTCATCTCACATAAAAACCCCCGGCTATTCAAACACGACGATCCAATATAACATATCCAGCAACACATAACATCATATGTCATCAACGTAAGTAAACATGCGTATCCCAATTGTCGTTGACATATAGCAACGAAACAGGCGATATCACATATTACACTTACGGTCACAGAAAAGAAACTGTAAAACTACAATAGTTGGAATCCGCAACCTCCATAGACATCGCATGCCTAATCAAATGAATTCCTTAGACATCGCATGCCTAACAATTATAAACCCCGTATTTTAGTCTCATTATCGAAAACTCTTTTCAATATCAAGTCGGGCAATTCAACAAGATTCCCAACATCCTGATCGAATGCTCGTCGCAAACTTCAGTAGACGGCCGCACCCCCGATACCGTCGACGAAGTGCACCAAGGCGGAACACCGCTGCCGCGAGCACCCGAACGGATGCTTTCGGCGACGGGGTTCTCTTACAGTCACTTGGTCGAGGCTATGGAGCGAGGCTGTCTATTAAGTTTACCCGGCGAGTATCCGCGTACGCTACGTGATTGCGACGGACTTTTGATCACATCAAAATTCCGTGGCAACCGATCAAGTGAGACTAAAGTGCTATGTTTATAACATTCATTCAGTTATCTCATAACTTTTTGTGAATTCCAATTATTGTATCGCATTCCAGATAAATAGAAAATGTTAAACTTTCCGATCGAACAGTCAAACACCCAAGTTTTTCCGAAACAGATCAACTCATGAAATAAGTTCAAAGACATTCACTTCGTGCCTCAGTACCAACGGTCCAGCCGTAGAAGGGTCAAGCCAACGCCTCACATGTGGCACGCCGTACTGCCCTAAACCCGAAGGTTCAAAGGGCAGTTCAAGACGGTCACATAATCGAGTTAAGGATTGTTGTCTTCTAGAGGGACCATCGCGTTACTTGCACTACTTAGAACGTCCTTAAACCACGGAAAAATCCAACACTTGGAAATTTTCCGGCAGGGGAAAAAATGGGTATTTATATCTGGTCGAACTTTTTAACATATTCTAAAATTACCCGGAAAAACACACACTGACAAAATTAGACAATCCGGTCGAAACACCGAGTCCCCAATACAACCCAAAAAATTCAACTCTTGAATAAATATTAAAAAATTCCCAGAAAAACTAGCACTGCAATCTAATAATTACTGTATAAAATTCGATGCACAAAAAGACAAAATGGCCGCGGAACCGCCGCAGGAGCCATGCTCGTGCCACGGAACCGCGGCGCTTTTAAGGAATTAGGCCATCGAATTTTACAGTAACCCTTACAATCTCCTGCTGATTTTACTGCATATTTTTAATTCACAAAAATCCACGAATTTCAAAAATGTACAGAGAGCAATATTAGGGTTAGGGTTTCGGTTCGATCGGATTTCTAACTCCGTCAATGCATCGCCTAAGGCTCTAGCTAGGCTCTGATACCACTGTAGGGTTCCTAGGCACTCTCAAGAGGTCTCACAAGGCATCAACCATGCCAATTTCAAATTTTACAAGTGCCGAGAAACTCTAATACGGATCGTTAACTAGAATTTTAGGCGAAACAAGCAACTAGTTAACAACTTAACTAAGTGAACGGAAATACAACCTTTGTAGATCCGGTTCTCCACCTCCATAGCTCCATGATGAAGTCTCCTTGCTGTCCAAATCAAATCCCGGGCTCTAGCATCGGCTTCATCGGAGAAGAGGGCGGGCTAGGTCATCGACTACGATGCCGAAGATGATCTACGTCGAGGCATCACAAGATCAAGCTCCCACTTCACCAAGTCATGAAACTTGTGAAGAAAACACCCTATACTACTTGGCAAGAGGTAGAGGATGAAGAAATAGGAAGTGGGTTCACTTTAGAATTGGATTTCTCACTTGATTTCATTACTTGCCATTGATGTAGAAAGTTTTTCTTTCTTGCTCATGAAGAAGAAGAAGAAAAAGATGTGATAAGTGTTATTAAAAATAGAAAATAAAATCAACATTTATCATTTTCTAACCTTGGTTAGGTGTAGAGAATGTACTAGGGTTAAGTGGAATGGTTAGGGTTAAGTATGAGACAAAATGGTCACTTTAGTCAAAGCTTCAAGAAGCTTCAAAGAAAAAACAAAACTAGCAACTATTTCATTTATTATCTTTTCCAAAATAAATAAATAAATAAATAAGAAGAAAAAGAAAACCCTAATCATTAACTTAACCAAGGTTTATTTCTTTACACTTAACCAAGTAAACATGTATCATCAAACATGATACAATCAAGTGCACAAAAGTATATCACATATACAACTTGTGATATTCAAGTGAGAAAATCCATTCAAAATGAACCAATACTAGTTAATGCAAAGTAATATATCAAATATATAATTATACATTAAATCATTAAATCAACACTTGATTTAACGATCCGGTCATATCGCATATAACCGACTAGTATCCTATGTATCGGCTTATCGAATCAATCCTTGATTCGACAACTAGGTTATATTACATATAACCTAATCGATACATTCATCGCGAGAATGGAATACGGTATCACATACACGCATTATTCTCGGTCCCGCACATATCTCATATGCACTCCTATTTCATTTCGCTTGAGCCAAGAAACCTCTGTGTAGGACTCTAAAGACTCGTCAATACGCCGGCAGCAGGTGATGATCATATCAAACACCCACAAGCCGCAAGCGGTCTGCTAAACGTAACGGCCACCTGGGTATTGAGCGATCAGAAGATCGACGAGCAAGCCCTCTCACACTCCTGTGAATCCAACCAGTAACACTTACCGTACAGTCCGGTCTGTTCGTCTGATATGTCGCATATCTCGCCTAGGGGTGGTAAACGTCAGACCCCAATAGCTCGATAAGTCATGCCGACGTGAGGTCCATAAAAATCGTGAAACTACTGATAACTCTTACCAGTATATCACAGCAACCCTGGCTAGGGATTTCCTGTCATGGCCAGTCGAGCATAGCGCAACATCAACCCCCAATACCGGGAGAGACGAATCCCCTCCTATCGCTCATTTCCTCCATGTGATTCGGGACTGTACCCAAAAACCACCGTTTTGCACGCCCTCTTGGACGTGGTAAGGTGGAAATCAAAGCATAGTGGGAACCACACAAGACTCTATGACGATCTCGGGTCAACAGACTACTCTGTACCAGTGTCACCAGAGAACTGCCATCTGACGTAAGGTATAATACCATCTGGGAGTTCTCGGCGAGTCCGTCCAGTGTACCCAGTCTCCACTGAGCACCCGTATATCATCTCTGATGTCAAACACCAATGGATATGGGATCATCCATCGCCCATCTGTATGGGTCGAGAAGGTATACGCTAGTCTACTCTGGTATATCGATGCCCTGTCTCGATACACCCACGACTAGGGACCTTGAAGGATGTACTTATGGACTACCATGTCCCCACTAGTATGATCCGCATCATAGTCCATGTAGTCAAGTACACATCCTAAGGGCTTTACCAACATGTAACAGAGAGACAATCAGTGTACACGTTAAGGTAAAGAGTAACCAGATAGCATACTATCATGTCGAGCAAGAAAGTCCTCCCTATATATGTCCAAGCATCCACTACAATATACATCCTATGTATAGTAATGGCCTCTAGGGCATACATATAACTAACACTTAAACTAACACAATGGAGCCCAAATGCTCTTTTGTTGGGTTTGAATGATCCCAAAATCCTGTTGAGTAGATCTTAGCCTAAAATTAGACTAACGTATTCTCAACAAATATTTAAGTTGATCTTAATCTCAAATGAGATTAACGATTCTTAAATCAACCCAAACCAAAATTTAAGAATATACGGATTTGGTCTAATCCACGCCTTACGGGCGACAACATAAATTAGTCTCTGTATACAATCCACTGGTAACCAAAAAAATAAAACAAACACACATGACACGTGTAAGTCCATGCTACCTCTCCCGGTACTTTCGGGCATTCGGAATTTGGTGAAAAACAATTTTCCAGAGGCGGTAACATGGACTCAAAACCGGATCTTGGTTAAACATCTAACTAACAACCTAACTAGGAGTTGTTAACTACTCGGTTAGGGGGTTATACCTTTCTTTCTTGAACTCCTTCGTCTTCAAGCCTCGATGGTTGTCCGGATCGGCTTCACCCCGTCGTCTCCTTGCGCCGAAGATCGATCCACCTGAAAGCTTCTACCTTTGGCTTCTTCTTCGGTCTTTGAAGAAAACTAGTTCACTTGGTTTGCCAAACCTTATGAACTAGAGTGAGTAGAGAAGAGTGTGTTGGGATTTTCTCTATGGTTCTTGGTTCTCAACACATGAGACAAGTGAATCATAGACTAAGGAGAGGGAGAGCAAGAGCAAGAAGATGAGAGCTCAAGAACACAAGAGAGAGAATGAAAATTATAGAATGAGAAAGACTTTTCTCACTTGGCTCTCATAATCCAAAACCATCATCACAAAAATAGTAATCAGGTATTGTGTAAATGGTTTAAGTCAAAATGGTTATATCATTTCATGCACTCATATTGCACAAGAGAACAAGCAAGTGAAAAGTCTTTGCCATGAAATGATAGCCATTGTCATCATGATGGTCAACTAGTCCAACCTAGTCAACCGGTCAACAAAGTCAACAGGTCAACAAAGTCAACAAGTCAACAAAGTCAACCCCTCAACAACCATGTCACCACAATACTTAATTAATATTATTGTTAATCATATATCATATTCTTATTAGGGTTGAGCAAAAAGTCAATAGTCAACAGTCAACGGTCAACAACCCTAATGAGAATCCTCTGCCTCTGTCTCTCCGTCAACTGTGCATACACACCCGCATCCGCGTTCCAAGGAACACGAATACAAACTGGATAAAACCAATCCCAATACGTACACTAGGATCTGGCTTAAAACAAAGCCCGCTAGTGTAAACTGTCCGGACACTAAACGTGCACAAGTGCACGGATGTGACTGAACCCTGTCGCAAAACCATGCGACCTCTACTCTTTTGCCTAAAGGCGAATAGCTTTCTGTGTGGGACTCTAAAGACTCGACACTACGCTGGCAGTGGGTTTAACCACAGACCGTAAGCGGCACTAGCTGTGCGTAACGGTCCCCAGGTAGATGCCGACAAGAAGACTGACGAGGTGAAACCCATCTAAACTCCTACTGAGCCTGAATGTGACAATCTCCGTACAGTCCGGTCTGTTCGTCTGATACATCGCATGGCGGGCCTAGAGGGGCGGTAAACGTCAGTCCCCTAATAGCGGTACAAGTCGTGTCGGAGTGAAGCCCAATACACCCTGAGATAACACTGGAAGCCTACCAGTATATCTCGCTTGCCCTGGCCAGGGACTACTTGTAAGTCCACGTTGCGACCCCCGGTTCTTACGGGGAGGCGGAAACGGTATAAAAATCAAATTTTTAGCGTATGGGGCAACATGGACTAACAAAGTCGGGATCTTTTCCTAAACTAATACTAGCAAACAAGCTAAAGAGAGTTAGCTACTCGGAAAGATGGTTATACCTAAACTTGAACTCCTTCTTCTTCAAACTTTGTAGAGGTTGATGGTTCTTTCCTCGTCGCCTTCTTCCGTCAAAGATGGATCCACCTGAGGGTTCAACCTTCGGGCTCTTTCTCGAACTTTGAGAGAACTAGAATCTTCGGCTTGCTAAACCTTTGATCCTAGAGTGAGTAGAGAGTGTCTAAGGGGTGTTTTCTTTTCAAGGAGAGGGATTCTCAACACATGAGAAGGATTCTCCATGAGCTTGAGGAAGAAGAAGATGAAGTGAGGAGAGAGAATGAATATGATAGAATGAGCTATCCTTTTCCTTTTTGCAACCATATCAAAAGAAAAAGAATTATCTAATTAGTAATAATAATTCAAATGAGAATAGTTGATGGTTGTTTTGGAATGACCACTATCATCACTTCATTAAATGAATGTTGGCAAGAATCAAGGAGCATCCTTGCAAAGTAATGATGATGGTCAAACATTCAACCATGGTCAACAAGTCAACCATGGTCAACAAGTCAACAAAACCAACCATAACATAATTTCATTTAATTACTATTATTAATTGATATCTCACTAATTCATTAGGGTTTGGAAAAAAGACGACTGTCAACTGTGCATACGCACCCGTTCCGAAACCCTAATGAAAAACCTCTTCCTCCGCCTCAAACAACTGTGCATACACACCTGCATTCTCGTTCCGAGGAACAAGAATACTGAGAGATAAAAGCAACCCCAAAACATATACCAGTATCTGACTCAAACCAGAGCCAGCCAGTAATATCCGTCCGGACTCTAAACGTGCACAAGTGCGCGGATGAGAACGAACCCTGTCGCAAAACCATGCGACCTCTACCCTGTTTTGCCCAGAGGCGAATACCCTCTGTGTGGGACTCTAAAGACTCGATACTACGCTGGCAGTGGGTTTAACCACAGACCGCAAGCGGCACTAGCTGTGCGTAACGGTCCCCAGGTAGAAGCCGACAAGAAGACTGACGAGGTAATACCCATCTGAACTCCTACTGAGTCTGAATGTGACAGTCTCCGTACAGTCCGGTCTGTTCGTCTGATACATCGCATGGCGGGCCTAGGGGGCGGTAAACGTCAGTCCCCCAATAGCGGTACAAGTCGTGTCGGAGTGAAGCCCAAAACACCCTGAGATAACACTGGAAGCCTACCAGTATATCTCGCTTGCCCTGGCCAGGGACTACTCGTGTAATGGCTCTCCTAGACACAGCGCGATGTCAACCCCCAATACCGGGAGAGACGAATCCTGTCTAACTGTCACTGCCTCCAAGTGCTTCGGGACTGTACCCAACCACTACCTGTTTGCATGACTCCTTTGAGCCGTGGTAGGGTAGTAGTCAAAGTACAGTGGGAACACACTCGAGGCGAAGTGCCAGTGTCAAGTCAGCGGACTAAGCTGTACTCATGTCACCTGGGAACTGATAACTGACGATAGGTATAATACCAACCTGTCAGTTCCCGACGAGTCCTGTCCAGTGTACTCGTAACCCAACGAGCACCCGTATACTATCTCCAGTACGACGTACTGATGGCTGTGGGACAGACCATCTCCCACACTGGGATGAGAAGCGCATATGCTAGTCTACTCCGGAGTATCGATGCCCTGTCTCGATAGTCCTGCGACTAGGGACCTGTATAAGGATGTGCTTATAGATTACCCAGCCCCCACTAGTGTGATTGCCATCACAACGCTGGTAATCAAGCAAAGATCCTAAGGGCTCCACTAATGTGTATAGGTGATATCGCAAAATAAACACATGTACACATTGAAGTAGAAACAAACCAAGTAGCATACTACTATATTGAGCAAGATTGTTTATACAAGGTGAATATCCCAAGCTTCCATTAAGTAATATACAAACTAGTATGATACAGTAATGGCCTCTAGGGCATATACACTAACAATCTCCCACTTGCATTAAGGCCATGTACTGGCGTATCGAAGACCTATCATCTCGATCAGCCGCTCGAACTGAGTCTGGGGTAGGGCCTTGGTGAATGGATCTGCTGTGTTTTCTTCTGAAGCAACCCTCCGAACCTCGATCTCCTTGCGATCCACGATCTCCCTGATCAGGTGATACCGCCTCAAGATGTGCCTGGATCTCTGATGGGACCTGGGTTCCTTTGCTAAAGCTATAGCCCCGTTGTTGTCGCAATACAGAGGTATTGGGTCAACAATGGACGGAACCACCTGAAGTTCTTTCAAGAACTTCCTTATCCAGACAGCTTCTTTTGCGGCATCAGATGCAGCGATGTATTCCGCTTCCATCGTCGAGTCTGCAACGGTTTCCTGTTTGGAACTCTTCCAACACACCGCCCCTCCATTGAGGGTAAAGACAAAACCCGACATGGACTTGGAATCATCCTTGTCACTCTGGAAGCTGGAGTCAGCAAATGCCTCGATTTGGAGGTCTTTTCCGCCATACACCAAGAACACCTCCTTAGTCCTTCTCAGGTACTTGAGAATGTTCTTTACTGCTATCCAGTGTTTCTCCCCAGGGTTTGACTGATACCGGCTTACTACACTCAGTGCATAAGCTACATCCGGTCTGGTACACAATATCGCATACATTATAGAGCCTACCGCAGAAGCGTAGGGTATAATAGACATGCGATCCCTCTCCAAATCAGTCTTGGGAGACATCTCTTTAGAGAGGGTGATCCTGTGACAAGCCGGTAGGTTACCGCGCTTGGAATCTTCCATACTGAATCTCTTCAGTATAGTGTCGATGTACCTGGACTGTGAAAGTCCTAATATCCTCTTGGATCTATCACGATGGATCCGGATCCCCAGGATGTAAGAGGCATCACCCAGGTCTTTCATGGAGAACCTTTGTGACAAAAAACCCTTGACAGATTGTAGCCTAGGAATGTCATTTCCTATTAAGAGAATGTCATCCACGTATAAAACGAGGAATACTACAGTTCTCGCTACAAATCTACTATAGATGCATGGTTCATCTGGATTTTTGATAAAGCCAAATTCCTTGACCGTCTCATCAAAACAGATGTTCCAACTCCGCGATGCCTGCTTTAGTCCATAGATGGACTTAAGCAACTTGCACACCTTTCCGCTGCTCCCACTCTGAATGAAACCCTCTGGCTGATCCATATAGACACACTCCTTTAAATTTCCATTTAGAAAAGCGGTTTTTACGTCCATCTGCCAAATCTCATAATCGTGGAAGGCAGCAATAGCAAGAAGGATCCGAATGGATTTCAGCATAGCCACTGGAGAAAAGGTTTCGTCATAGTCCAAGCCAGGTCTTTGACGGAAACCCTTTGCTACAAGTCTAGCTTTATAGGTCTCAACCTGTCCATCTACACCAATCTTCCTTTTGAAGATCCACTTGCATCCTACGGGTTTTACCCCGTCTGGAGCAATGTCCAACGTCCATACTTTGTTGGTGTACATGGACTCCATTTCGGTCCGCATTGCATCCAGCCATTTTACCGAGTCAATGCTCTGAACGGCCTGTTGGAAGCTAGTAGGCTCATCATAATCTATGATGCAATCCTCTCTATCCCCGTCTATGAGAAAACCGTAGTATCTCTCGGGCGGATGAGACTGCCTACTACTCCTGCGGAGCGGCGTAGGAATGTCCTGTTCTTTTGAACCCTCTGGTTCCACTAAGCTTTCAGTAATAGTCTGAGGTTCTGGAATTTCATCCAGTTCTACTGCGCTCCCACTTATCTGATTTTCTAAAAACTCAGTTTCCAAGAAGCGGGCATGACGAGAAACAAGGACTTTTTGCTCCTCTGCGTAATAGAATAGATACCCCTTGGAGTTCTTTGGGTATCCCACAAACTTGCACTGTACTGAGCGTGCCTCGAGCTTGTCCGCATGCTGCTTTTTTACAAAAGCCGGACATCCCCATGTCTTAAAGGATTTAAGACAGGGTTTCTTCCTACTCCACATCTGATATGGTGTGGTAGGCACTGTCTTAGTAGGAACTTGGTTCAAGAGATGTGCAGCTGTTTCCAGTGCATAGCCCCAGAAAGATCGCGGTAACTCAGCCTTACTCATCATGGAACGAACCATATCCAATAGGGTTCGATTCCTCCTTTCCGATACACCGTTATGTTGCGGAGTGTATGGAGGAGTACGCTGAGAGAGAATTCCATTCTCTTTTAAATAGTCCAGGAACTCGGCACTCAAGTATTCACCACCTCGATCCGATCTTAGAATCTTAATACTTTTGCCTTTTTGTTTTTCAACTTCATTCTTGTAATCCCGAAATTTCTCAAAGGCCTCGGATTTGTGCTTCATTAAGAAGACATGTCCATACCTAGAGAAATCGTCTGTGAAAGTAATGAAGTATGAATAACCGCTTCGCGCATGTGTAGACATTGGACCACACACGTCACTGTGTATGAGTCCCAAGAGCTCGCTCGCTCTTTCTTCGTGTCCAGTGAACGGAGTCTTTGTCATCTTTCCCATGAGACAAGATTCACAAGTGGCATAAGACTGATACTCGAACGGATCCAAGTATCCTTCATTATGTAACTTAGTCAACCGTGTGTCATTGATGTGACCCAGTCTACAATGCCATAAGAAAGCCTGATTGATATCTGGAGACTTTCTTTTGTGTGTATTCTGGACATTGAAAATCTGTGGTTGGTTCAATACGTATATACCATTGCTCAAAGTACCTGACCCAATCAGAACTTGATTAAGGTGAATGTTTACAACATTACTTACAAACGCAAATTCATAACCTTCTTTAGAAACCAAAGATACAGAAATGATATTACAAGTTGCGTTGGGTACAAAAAAGCAATTACGCAAAACCAAAACATGCCCATCTGACATTCCCAGGTGATAGTCCCCCACGGCTTTAGCATCCATGCTAGCTCCGTTCGCAACTCTGAGGGTCATGTCACCTGCCTTCAAAACCCTACGGTTTCTCAACGCCTGCAAAGAATTACAGATATGAGATCCTGATCCGGTATCCAATACCCAGGAAGTAGAGTTTATAGAAAGACAGTTTTCAATAACATACACACCTGAAGCTGAAGCCACAACCTGCTTCAGTTCCTGTGTCCTGGCCTTCCAAGCCCTGCAATCTTTCTTCCAGTGTCCACTCTTGTGACAATAGAAGCATTCCTCTTTACCCACAAGCTTCCCCGCTATCTTTGTTGCCTTTGCTTTTCCCTTCGTATCCACTTTACTAACACCGCCCCTTGGTTTGGCGGGGGCTTTCCTCTTCTTTCCCTTGGCTTTCGCCTTGGACCTAGAAGAAGAAGATCCTCCTACAAACAAAATGGATGTTTCCCTACCTTTCTGTAGGGTGCCCTCTGCACTCCTCAGCATGTTGAGGAGTTCTGAAAGTTCAACTTCTTTTTCTTGCAAGTTGAAATTCAGTATGAACTGGGCGTAAGTGGAAGGAAGGGACTGGAGAACTAAGTCCGTATAGAGCTCACTCTCCAACGTGGTCCCAAGTTCTGCGAGCTCCTCAATGTAGCCTATCATCTTAAGCACGTGGTCCGCTACCGATGATCCGACGGCTAACTTTGCCGAAAATAACTTCTTCGACACTTCGTATCTTGCGATACGAGACTGCTCTCCATACAGTTCTTTTGTATGAAGAAATATGGATTTCAAGTCCATATTCTCGTGCCTCCTCTGATGTTCCATGTCCATAGAGGCAAGCACGAGGCATCTGGCCTTCGCGCAATCAATCTCCCAAGTCTTACGGATTTCCTTATCCGCGACGCTGGAGGTGGGACCTGGGACGGGGGGAGCTTTGGTGGTAAGAAGATACCCCAGCTTGTCGTAAGTAATTGCCATTTTGACATTCCTTAGCCAATCTTTGTAGTTTGGCCCTGTCAGTATGTTTTTATCTAGAAGTAACTTAAGTCCAGTCATTTCGATTTGGTCGCTGCAGGGGGGAGAGAAGAAACACTTTAGCACGATGCTCTTGCAAGTTTTAGAATGGTTTTTAATTTGTCTAAACAGGATGGCTCCCACTGTCTCTCGAATCCCTCCTCAAACCACAAAGGAAGAATTAGCCGGGATCAATCCCACCGCACAATACTTGCTTAACCGTTCAGCCAGGCCAGTGTCGGTACTTCGAGGGAGGTTTTCCAACGCTTTCGCGAAGTTCCTTAATTTAAGAACCTCTTTTCCCTGGGGGCGTAGCCCCGCTAACACCTTTCTAGGCACCTACTAGGTTTATAGCATTGATCGTTTAGTGAGAAATTTCCCGAGGAGTAGCATATACTCACAGTAGGATCGGGATCCAAATATCATCGCGTGACGAAACTGAAGGAATCCTACCAGAATCACCACACTCCAAATGGTATGCAAATCTAGCAAGTTTCAGTACTTATGAAACTCCCGATGTGGATTTTTGCCCCATGCTCTTATGACCTTGACTAAGGCCAACAAATCATAAGTCACATGTCAAGTTCTACCCGTCGTTATCCAGGTTAATTTGAACCCACCCGTATATACCCTTGACTATGGCCAACAAGGCAATACGACTGTCCCAAACCAACGCATTCTATCTATGCAACATATGAATACCTACCAGCTACCAAACACTGTGCCTTGACTAAGGCCAACAAACATAGCTTGAATACTGTTGAATATTCATATGAAACGACGGAGGGCTACGGATGGTTTTGGCGAAACCGTGAACGTAGTGAACTTGATATAATCGATGGAACGAGATAGCTTTTAAAAGGAGTGGCTCAAGCTCCGCATTTAAAAGTTAGTTTTGAAAAGAACCGAGTGGTTTTTCGAAAGTGTTCCAACGACTTTAGTTTGGTTTATTATCTTGCATTAGTTCTTTTAATGCGTGATATTCTTGCATTAGTTCTTTTAATGCGTCCCATCATTTAATCCTACCATTGCAGAAAACAACCAAAATATGACGTACGCTTATGCCATTCGCATTCGCCACGGGGTCCCGTCATCACCCGTTAGGTTACTTAACTAACGACAGAGCGGGGGCTGGGCTAGCGCGGCTGTAAAACATAAGCAACGCCTAAATATAAAGCAATGATAGACATTACAGATCACAGATGAATAAATTGGATATACTAGGAATCCGCAATCCGTTCGAGCCTGCAACGAAAAGCGGATTACACGGTCGCGGTGAATAGCAAATACCCCACCCAAGACCCCTACGGGTGCGGCAAACTACCCGCCAAGTACCCGGTAGTTTGTGCACCCCTCCATGGGTCTATCCTAGGAGCAAAAACAGTAAAAAGAATTATACAATGACGGCTACAACCCCGACCCGGTTGTGCGGCCATACAAATAATATTATTACATCAATTTACATTTACAAATGAATGAAAGAAAAACAAAAGCTCATCTCACATCCACCCCGGCTATTCACCCGCGACAGTCCAACACATTCATATACACATTCCAATATCAAACACAGATCACAGAGATGTATAACCCCGACTAATCGACTTATAGCGATTAGCCGACGTTCAATACATACAAACATCACAGATATAACCAATATAGCCAAAGTGTAGCGAAGTTCGAAAAAAATACGGATTTATAGGACCCCAAAAGTAAATATCTTTTCTGAAAAATCTGGGCACATATAACATATTTGAAAAATCCCAAAACCCTACCAGATGAACACTGCACAAAACACGATCACATGAAGAGGCTAAACGGCGGCGGATCCGCGGCGAAGAGAATAGCTGAGGCCGCGGATCCGCGGCTGTTTGAGGGATTCATGGGATCGTTTTTCTTGGGTGTTCTCAGAAAACCTTGAGCCGATTTTAGGAGTAAAAATTTTTACTTTTAGAGCATAAAAAATTTCAACAGAAACTTAGGGTTTTTGATTTCCGGTTTTTGTGATTTTTCGGTTTCGAACTTCCATACACTTCGCTACCAAGCTAGTTTAAGTTTAGTTAGGCTCTGATACCACTGTAAGTCCACGTTGCGACCCCCGGTTCTTACGGGGAGGCGGAAACGGTATAAAAATCAAATTTTTAGCGCATGGGGCAACATGGACTAACAATGTCGGGATCTTTTCCTAAACTAAAACTAGTAAACAAGCTAAAGAGAGTTAGCTACTCGGAAAGATGGTTATACCTAAACTTGAACTCCTTCTTCTTCAAACTTTGTAGAGGTTGATGGTTTTTTCCTCGTCGCCTTCTTCCGTCAAAGATGGATCCACCTGAGGGTTCAACCTTCGGGCTCTTTCTCGAACTTTGAGAGAACTAGAATCTTCGGCTTGCTAAACCTTTGATTCTAGAGTGAGTAGAGAGTGTCTAAGGGGTGTTTTCTTTTCAAGGAGAGGGATTCTCAACACATGAGAAGGATTCTTCTTGAGCTTGAGGAAGAAGAAGATGAAGTGAGGAGAGAGAATGAATATGATAGAATGAGCTATCCTTTTCCTTTTTGCAACCATATCAAAAGAAAAAGAATTATCTAATTAGTAATAATAATTCAAATGAGAATAGTTGATGGTTGTTTTGGAATGACCACTATCATCACTTCATTAAATGAATGTTGGCAAGAATCAAGGAGCATCCTTGCAAAGTAATGATGATGGTCAAACATTCAACCATGGTCAACAAGTCAACCATGGTCAACAAGTCAACAAAACCAACCATAACATAATTTCATTTAATTACTATTATTAATTGATATCTCACTAATTCATTAGGGTTTGGAAAAAAGACGACTGTCAACTGTGCATACGCACCCGTTCCGAAACCCTAATGAAAAACCTCTTCCTCCGCCTCAAACAACTGTGCATACACACCTGCATTCTCGTTCCGAGGAACAAGAATACTGAGAGATAAAAGCAACCCCAAAACATATACCAGTATCTGACTCAAACCAGAGCCAGCCAGTAATATCCGTCCGGACTCCAAACGTGCACAAGTGCGTGGATGAGAACGAACCCTGTCGCAAAACCATGCGACCTCTATCCTGTTTTGCCCAGAGGCGAATACCCTCTGTGTGGGACTCTAAAGACTCGACACTACGCTGGCAGTGGGTTTAACCACAGACCGCAAGCGGCACTAGCTGTGCGTAACGGTCCCCAGGTAGAAGCCGACAAGAAGACTGACGAGGTAATACCCATCTGAACTCCTACTGAGTCTGAATG
The DNA here is from genome assembly GCA_030015575.1 of Agapanthus africanus. Classification (NCBI taxonomy): domain Eukaryota; kingdom Viridiplantae; phylum Streptophyta; class Magnoliopsida; order Asparagales; family Amaryllidaceae; genus Agapanthus; species Agapanthus africanus. The sequence continues at coordinate 301,753,804 of JASDDO010000019.1, forward strand.
TGACAGTCTCCGTACAGTCCGGTCTGTTCATCTGATACATCGCATGGCGGGCCTAGGGGGCGGTAAACGTCAGTCCCCCAATAGCGGTACAAGTCGTGTCGGAGTGAAGCCCAAAACACCCTGAGATAACACTGGAAGCCTACCAGTATATCTCGCTTGCCCTGGCCAGGGACTACTCGTGTAATGGCTCTCCTAGACACAGCGCGATGTCAACCCCCAATACCGGGAGAGACGAATCCTGTCTAACTGTCACTGCCTCCAAGTGCTTCGGGACTGTACCCAACCACTACCTGTTTGGACGACTCCTTTGAGCCGTGGTAGGGTAGTAGTCAAAGTACAGTGGGAACACACTCGAGGCGAAGTGCCAGTGTCAAGTCAGCGGACTAAGCTGTACTCATGTCACCTGGGAACTGATAACTGACGATAGGTATAATACCAACCTGTTAGTTCCCGACGAGTCCTGTCCAGTGTACTCGTAACCCAACGAGCACCCGTATACTATCTCCAGTACGACGTACTGATGGCTGTGGGACAGACCATCTCCCACACTGGGATGAGAAGCGCATACGCTAGTCTACTCCGGAGTATCGATGCCCTGTCTCGATAGTTCTGCGACTAGGGACCTGTATAAGGATGTGCTTATAGATTACCCAGCCCCCACTAGTGTGACTGCCATCACAACGCTGGTAATCAAGCAAAGATCCTAAGGGCTCCACTAATGTGTATAGGTGGTATCGCAAAATAAACACATGTACACATTGAAGTAGAAACAAACCAAGTAGCATACTACTATATTGAGCAAGATTGTTTATACAAGGTGAATATCCCAAGCTTCCATTAAGTAATATACAAACTAGTATGATACAGTAATGGCCTCTAGGGCATATACACTAACACTACTCGTGTAATGGCTCTCCTAGACACAGCGCGATGTCAACCCCCAATACCGGGAGAGACGAATCCTGTCTAACCGTCACTGCCTCCAAGTGCTTCGGGACTGCACCTAACTACTACCTGTTTGCACGACTCCTTTGAGCCGTGGTAGGGTAGTAATCAAAGTACAGTGGGAACACACTCGAGGCGAAGTGACAGTGTCAAGTCAGCGGACTAAGCTGTACTCATGTCACCTGGGAACTGATAACTGACGATAGGTATAATACCAACCGGTCAGTTCCCGACGAGTCCTGTCCAGTGTACTCGTAACCCAACGAGCACCCGCATACTATCTCCAGTACGACGTACTGATGGCTGTGGGACAGACCATCTCCTACACTGGGATGAGAAGCGCATACGCTAGTCTACTCCGGAGTATCGATGCCCTGTCTCGATAGTCCTGCGACTAGGGACCTGCATAAGGATGTGCTTATAGATTACCCAGCCCCCACTAGTGTGACTGCCATCACAACGCTGGTAATCAAGCAAAGATCCTAAGGGCTCCACTAATGTGTATAGGTGATAAACTAAAATAAACACATGTACACATTGAAGTAGAAACAAACCAAGTAGCATACTACTATTTTGAGCAAGATTGTATATACAAGGTGAATATCCCAAGCTTCCATTAAGTAATATACAAACTAGTATGATACAGTAATGGCCTCTAGGGCATATACACTAACAACACGAAGTGACCTTCTGGAGCAGGAGAAAGTGGTTATCTCTACGCGGTAACGTAATTAACTGCAGGGGCTTGCACCTGCAAAGAAGAGCGTCCCACAATAAAAAAAACCCTCACAACGAAGGGGAATCTGACGAAATCTGCTACAACGGCCGCATTCGTCCAAACCTCCGATACACGGTGCCATAGATCAACTTGGTATCTTCGGAGAGGTAGACGGATAAATCCAAATAGGATCTGCCCCCAAATTCAGGCAAGACGTTTGTCTTCCCGGTTTTCGGAGGTGAACAGTGACGTCTCCGTGGCGTGGTTATAGCTCATGTCGTGCCGCCGTCTCGGTCGTGCCACTTTCTCCAAAGGTAAGAGAAAATCCATCTCTTGTTGTTCATGCTATTTTAATACCTAGGCTAGATAATAATGTTAGATTATTTTTGTTATATAGTAATGTAGATGTGTGTTTTCGACCGATTACCAAACGCTACCCTAGTATTTGATGCGAACTATATACCAAAACATATCTTGTTATGGAGGAACCTATGATAGTTAAATCCCTTTATTGATTATGAATACCGTGTTGGAATTCGGATGCAAAATATCGTGTATAATCATGTAAAGTCGCCCCTAAAGGCGACACTAAATCTGAAATTTTACCGTGCGTGCTGCCTTATTAAAATCATCGTAAATTCAATGCAGATTGGAATGTGATGTTCTACGGCTCATATCAAATCCGAATCGATAATATAGAACCATCTATAGTTTATTTTTCGATATTGATAGATTACTATAACGAGAATTGACTGGGAATGCGACTCTGGACTGCAGTCCAGGGCAGCATTCCTCGAGGATACCCGATTTTAAATACCTGTACATACCTTCATAGAACTGAAAATGCATGGAGTCCTATATAGTCACGTATATAATTTAGTTATCTAATACATGAATCTGGTCCCGTTCTGTTTCACAATCGTTTGATATTTAGTTTGTATTTTAGAGTATCGACGTGTTCTGCAGTTTCTGCAGTGGTATTTCTTACACCTTCACATTGAACATGACATAACTTCTTGTACTGAAATGATATTATTAATCCGTTTGATGTGTTGGAAACCTAACAGATAGAACTAGATTTTATTCAACTGGGGTAACACCTGAATCTAAACATAATCCCTAGTAAATCGTGCGCGAAGTTAGACTTCCAGTTCTGAAACTGGAATTCCAGCAACTGCTCGCTGATTTAAAATGATGATAAGTCCCTAACCTGAATTCCGTTTGACATGAAATTGATTTTACTGCTTAGATAATCAAGTGTACTTCGTACGCTTTTTATATTGTTTTGATCGATTCTATACGTGTGATTTATGGTGAATTTTACAAGTTATATGGTGTGGCTGTCATAATTTAGTTAATGTATATTCAGTGCTACCTTGCGTTGTGTTTGCTTTATACCTTTTGCATATTGATCGTTTATATTGAGAGCTAGTGATTAATTTGCATTGTCGATATATAAATGTTAGTGATTGGGTTGTGGCAAGTACGAAAGTGATATTGATAAGTGGAAGCGTGATTGAAAGTGAAAGCAATACGTATTTGTTCACACCCCATCTAATACCTGAATACGTGCTATAACCTGAGGAATGGGGAGTTCAAGGTGGAATTGAACTCGTATTTAGCGAGGTACAGTGATTTAGAGGATGATCATTCGATATTAGTGATATGTACACACACACACACACACACATTAGGTCGTGGGCCTAGCGGCGCGGCTACAGGGTTATGTCCCGGTCAACAGTGGACCGTAATCTCGGACATGCACGGGACCCTATTAAACACGAGAATCTTTTCCACCAATTGCTTTCATTGACTTAGTGACTGATAAGTAGTGACATACACTTGCCTGGTTTACCGACATGATACTAATATCGCACCGTTCATATTCATTTGATGTTCATTATTCTCATATTCTGTATTCTGTTGCACATTTCATGTTTAATAATATTGTACCCATTATATATATTTATTGCTATATGTGTCGTCCTGACGACCTAAGTGTGCATGCTCAGAGGACGAAATGGATCCAGTCAAAGAGCAGGACCGCCCTTCGAGATCGCGGAGGTCTAGACCGCAACATCAGCGACATTCCTTTTTTCTTTGAGCACATTGTTTTTCGTTGGTTAGTTATTTTATTCTGCAAAATAAATGTATCTCGAACTCTCTTTATTGTAATGTAATAAAGTTATGAACGGTGATTTCCTTAACTCTAGTATTGTTTACTGACTACCATGTAATGCTAGAAGCCGAAGTGTGACTACGGCAGGATTATTTCCTGACCGTAGGAGCATGGCTGGTCTAGTCACCCCTCGTATTCCGTATATTGAAAAGCGGGGCGTGACAAAAGTTTTTGGTAAAATGCATAGTTTCAACGGTCCCTCTTATATGTATGGCACCATAGCCTAGCTTTTATCCTTGTTGAATTTTGGCGTTTTTGTCATGTATTTTTTGAGTTTGCTATAGTAGGAGCTTGGTCCATCCATCTTTTGTCCATATCCAGCTCCTCAAATGGAGGAATTAGCATAAATGTCGATGGTTACACTCTCATATTCAATTAACAAAAGTTGCGCACGAAATTAGCTATGTCTCTAAACTTGTTTGGGTCTTCGAATAGCTGCTTCCATCAAATTGCGTCTCTTAACAACTATTTTAAAATTGTATGTCGTTATACGTATCTCTACACTTAGGTAGGGTATTATTTGCAGGATGTGAAAATTTTATGACAGCATCGTGCTTCTTTGTTATCAAGATAGGACATTGGTGAGTTAAAAAGGTGTTGTCCGGTTTCATATTTATTGAGCAATATGTATTTTTGAGGTTGCACGTAACCTTTGAAGGACATAAAACACCAAGAATTAGATGATGCTGATGAAGCGATTAGACCACAGGAGGATGCGGCAAGGAAGGAGGAGTTTTGTTTCCTAGTGATTTTCGACATGTTTAGTATTTTTTCGAACCTTCTATGTTTTATTTGTTTATTGTAGTTTTGTTAAATTATTTTTTAATGAAACACGGGGGGTTTAAATTGTTTTTGATAAAAAAAAATGAGGGTAAATGGTCAAAAAAAACCAAGCAATTTTTTCCGCTGTCAAAAATCCCCCGGCCTTGAAGCGTTAGTCAAAACCTTCCTGGAAATTTTTCCTGCAGTTACTACATAGCGGCCTACTATATCTGACCAAAAAACTATTTAGCCATCACAGAAAACGGTTTAGATATCACATGCAACTGCTTAGATATCACAGGCTACTGTTTAGATATCGCAAGAAACTGGATATAACAGGAAACAACCAGATATCACATGAAAGGGTTTTTTTGACAACTAAAAACTTTTTCAGGGGAGGTTTTGACTACAGTTTTGAGGCCGGGGGTTTTGACAACGGGAAAAAATGCTCAAAAATTGCAACATGAAAAAAGAAGGTTAATTGCTAAATTATACCTCTATGTTTCACCTATTTTGCACTTAATTACCTTATTGATTTTTTCGCTGCATTTATATACCTTAAAGTATAAATCGTTAATATTTTGCTTTCTTAAGATGACCACCAAATCCATCACTATTTTAAACAAAATTCGTACGGTTTGTATTTTAGGGTATCTAAATATAGCGCAAGAATCAATAAGGTATATAAATACAAAGCAGAGGAAATATTGGGTATTATTTAGCAATTAACCAAAAAACAGAAAAGGGAGTAATCGGTATTAGATATCCAATACCCAGAATTGGATCAGAATTGATAAGATTCCACAAGCAAGCATTGCAGCTCACTACTCTCCTTCCAAAAAAAGGAAAAAAAAAAAGGGAAAAAAAGAGGAGCTTATAAAGGCGACAACGGCGATGGCTCTCTCAACCCCTCAACTTCTCTTCTCCAATTCAATCCTCACCCATTCGAATCCCTACCAAATTCTCTCTTTCTCTTCACCAAAGCCCCTTCATTTCTCCACCTCTCGAAGCCCAGCTCGAAGATCCCTCTCCCATGGCTTCTCTGGTGATTTCTCTCTCACTCTGAAGAGTCTAAACTTCATTTATTGTTGTTTTTTAGTTTATCGGCGAGAAAGTTTTGATTTTGGAGCCACCCATAACTTAAATTTTGGATTTTGATGGTGCCCGACTGTAGTTTTCAAGCTTATGGTGCTCTTTCTTCACATAAAAAGCTTAATTTGGTGGTGGAAGATGACATGTTTGTTTGAATGCCTAATCCATCTTTATTTTTGGGAAATGCAGTCCTAATTACAAATTCGATTGTTTAAGTCTGTGTATACATCATAACTTGGAGTAACACTATGTTTAATAACTTCTTTTCTGTTTATTTCATCGCTCAGGAGCTAAAATGTCTGCACTGGAGCTTGAGCCGTCTCTCCTTGTAAAGGTGAGCCATTCTTCACTGCTGATATCTGGTTAGTTAATTGTTGTTTATTAATTTTCTTTGTTATTTTCTAGAATTAATTGCCCGAAACACCCCCATTTAGTACTTGTACCCCCTCAAGTAGTTCAGTAGCTTAAACACCCCCCTGTATGCATAGAACGAACTTAAAAGAACACATAATTCTACACTAAACAACACAAACAAGTTTATAATTAAATTAGACGGTCATTTAAGACTAGAATTTTAGTGCTTTTAAGGATTTTGGTTGATGAACGGGGTGTTTGTGCGAAAATCACTTGAGGGGTATAAGTGCTATGCGGGGTATAGTACAGGGGAGCTCCGAGCAATTAACCATATTATATAGCAATTAACAACTGACTGTATGACACCTCAAACTTCCGACCTTTAAAAAAAATGATTGTATCGCAGAAAAAGACAGCTGAGATCGCCAATCAATTGAAAGGGACATCTATATTCCTCGTTGGTAAGTTAAAAATCAAGTTGATAGAATAGAACAAGTGCAAATGCATTTACATTTGGCTAAATTGCACGATTGTACCAATCAACTTTCACGTTCTTTGCGATTGATACCATGAATTAATTTTAATTAAAAACAAGTACCATGAACTATCATTCCCGATTGCAACTAAATACCATCAACTTTTCTTCCGTCTGCAAATGTTATATTTAACTGCCACATCATCAATATTTGACTTGTTAATTCCATTTTACCCTTATGTTCTCAGTCAACCCCTAAAATTTCGAGGGGAATAACGGTCCATTAAGGCACAAAAGTTAACGCCGTATAGTAGTTATATAAAAAAAATAGCTCATGATACTTATCTCTAATTATTTAAACTCATGGTATCAATCGCAAAAAACGTGAAAGCTGATGGGTACATTTGTGCAATTTAGCCTTTACATTTTGATTAATATTTATTTTTTGCACACAGGGATGAATTGCTCCATGAAAACTAACTTGGGAAAGCTATTAGCCGAATCTTTGAGATATTACTATTTTGATAGGTGTATGTCTTATTCAATGTGAAGATGCAAGCTTTCTAATTCCACAAGCTTTATTATTGCTTCTTGCTTTATTCCTTCTTCTTTTTTCATCCTAAACAGTGAGAGTTTAGTCGAACAAGCTGCTGGTGGCAAGGCTGCGGCTAAATCCTTTAGAGAGACCGATGAAAAGGGTTTTCTTGATTCTGAGGTTTAGTATAAAATGTGTCAATTGGACTTAAATCCTTGTACTCGTACACCCTCAAGTGATTTGTTAAAACAAACACCCACTGGGCTCATCCACCAAAAACCCTTTAAAAACACTCAATTTCAACTCTAAACAACTTAAATGATTGAGCTCTTAATTTTTTTGATACCGTTCAAGAGTAGAGATTTGAGTGTACACTGTGTATTTGAGGGTTTTGATCGATGGACAAAGGGGTATTTGCGCTAATAAGTGATATAAGGGGTAAACTAAAGGGCGGTTTTGTGCAATTAACCCCTATATTACTTTAATCATGAAATTACTTCAATTAACGTAAATTATAATAATTTCCCTTACAGACTGAAGTTCTAAAGCAGTTATCATCCATGGGGCGACTAGTAGTTTGTACTGGGGAAGGTGCAGTACAAAGCTCTACTAATCTGTAAGAACAACTTTCACTGTAATTAGAGGGCTTCCGTCAATTTTCTACCTGTGAATTCGTCTTTGTTTAATCAAAATCTACTGCATCTAATTACTTAGGGCTTTAATGAGACATGGTTTATCAATTTGGGTCGATGTTCCTTTGGATATTTTAGCAAATGAGATCCTTGAGACCGAGGTCCAGACGACTGCCTCAGAGGCCACATCAGATTCTGATTCTTTTGAAAAGGTTAGAAGCTCTTTGTTTTTCTTGATTGAAAGCAGTGTACCAAAGGATAGAAATAACCACTCTGAACAGGCTATACATACATCCTCTTTTAAGACAAAGTAATTGATGAAATGTTAATTATCCCCCAATGTTATGGAATGCGATCTGCAATTTCATGCGCTTGAGGACCGCATGGTGCATATGCGATTTGCATTATTTAAATTAATAACGTCCAAATATATATAAATGATAAAAACAAATGAGAAAAATATGAAAAAATTACTAAACATGGGTACAAAATATTTGTGTCCCTAATGTCAATGTTATGAACATTGATGAACTATAAGTCATTTCAACTTATTTGAAATATGCAAAAATAAAATGATATCATGATAATAATACTATGCTAAGAAATAGAACGCATCTCAACTACGTCTAAATCCATGCAATTTTAGCATAGATTTATAATAAAACACTAAATTGATTTTTAAGAATGAAAAATCAAAATCAAAATAATTTGAGGACCATAAAATCATCGATTATTACAAGTAGTAAATAGTTCAAAAAGACAATTAAATCATTGTCACAAACAAGCAAAATAAATATTTAATTAAAATCGACATCGTTTAACGACTCAAGTAATCACTCGTCGGGGTCATCAAATATTTAGATGGAAGTTCTTTTTATTCATTCTCCGAGTCCACCTTCTCGTCACCTTTATCCTCATTTCATCACCGTCTTCAGCCTCATTATGATGACTCTTAAGGTTTTATAGGCGCCCTTAACACATTGGGTTTAGATACAAGTATAGTAAAAATCCCAAACATGCTTCCGAACATTTTTTTATGCCAAAGCTTATCTTTTTACCACATATATAAAAAATGCGTCCGTTTCCATGCGCAAAGTGGCCGCCTACGCATATGCGGCCGCCTATGCGACCACATAGAACACATTTTATAACACTGTTATCCCCTTTCTAGAAAAAAATCCATTTTTGTTTATTTTGTGGGTAGAACAAAGAGAACCTCTTACAGCTGAAGCTATCGAGGGTAATGCCTTTATCGTATTTTTCACAACTTACAAACACAATATAACTGTGGGAACTAGTTCTCATATTTTGCATCCCCAATTATAATAAACTTGTTCTTATCTTTATTGTAAGACTTGTGTATGTTCAGGATTTATTTGTTTTGATCATGATTTACGTGCATAATATGATAATACAGGTATTGCAGAAGCTTTCAGCACAATATTACAAAATGAGAGAAGGATATGGAACAGCCGATGCAATTGTCTCACTCCGAAGTAAAAATAATTATTGAAAACAATAGTTTGCTCGTCATGATTCTTTATAATATTCTCTCGAATTTGTCATGAAAATATAATAACTAGAACTACTCTTTGCATGCAGAAGTGGCGACAGAACTTGGCTTTGAAGATTTCGGCTGTATCACTGCAGAAAATATGGCAATTGAGGTAAAGTGAAACAATATAAATCTGGACATATTTTACTATTGGGTAAATTACACTAAAATTCCCTAAACTATTCACATACTTCTCATACGTAATTTTTTTTTTCCTATCACAGTATAATACTTTAAGGCTGTTTTTGAGGGTATTTTAGTTGAAGAATCCCTGAAAAACCATGGTTTAAGGTATTTTACTGTAATAATTTTTTTATGGTTTTTTAGTGAAATCATGAGGTTATTTTTGTGTAATTTACCCTTCTAATTGATTCATATATGCGCTTTACAAGAATTGGAACTTAGGTAATTCTTATTCCACATTAAAGTCTCTAAACCAAAACATTTATAGTGTGGGTTGAGAAAATTATATATAAATAAGCTTTATTTCAGGCTTTGAATGAAATGGAAAGATTGACTAGAGTGAAAAAGATGTTGGAAGAAGCTGCAAGACCATTTTAATCGACAAGGTACACCATTTACATCCGAAAATTTTAAGTTACTTTCTATTATTATATTATATAAGTCTTGTTTACATTGTACTTCTATAGATTTATTTAATATAAATACTTCATCTTCCGATGAACATACATGAATTAGATCTATATTCGGTTAAGTGTTGATGTTTTCTGCATTGAGTTTTTTCCAATTAAAATCTCAAAAAGTTGGAACACTATCATTCCTTAGATTCCTAACATCAAATTTCTTTTTTTGGTTCTCTTGATCAATTGTCAGGTAAAGCCCAGGTTTAAAGTGCAGAAGTCCAACTGATTTTGCTCGAGGTTTTTGTGCAATATTTGTAAAGAAATTGATTTGCAAAATTCCGGTGCTTTTCCAAGGCGAAGAAAATTTGGGATTACAATGGCATAAATATATGCTTGTTAAACAAAGCTTGTACAAGTGTGTAAGAATCAAAATTATATATGATTGATGTTGGTCATTGTTTTGGACTCGTAATACAGTCCTGGTGTCTAATTTTTACGTTTTACATGCCATTTCTACGTAGATTATTGAACGATAATGATGTAATGCAACTATATTTCTTTTTATCTTTTATAATTACGAGAGATAGTCACTTTCACTATTAAGGTAAATTTTATACCTGTCAAGTTCAGAGGTAAATATTTCCTATCCAGAAATAGAATATTGGTCCTCAAGCAGTATTTTTATGTTTTGTATTAGACAATTTGAGACAATATTAAATCAAGATATTTGGGATAAAACATGGCTTTATACTAAAACTTTGTTGTGTTCTTGAATCTTAACCTATTTGAGCTAGAAAAATACTTAAACCTACACACCTAAAATTTCTATCAAAATCTATCCAAGAGTCAAACATTATGGGTCCATCTGTTTGATATTGTTACCGAAATGTTGTGGTTTCTATCATTTTGTCTCTCAGTTAGATTTTGATAGATTTTGATAGGATTTCGAGTGCATAAAGTGTTTCTTTCTGAGCTAAGCCTTATCTTTAATAACCAAATGAATTTTAATTAGGTGATTGGACCACGTGCATAATTTAATTATAAATTTGTACTTACACTAGCTTTATTAAGTTTTTCTTTTCAATGAAACGCCGAAGCATTTCGCCCATTTCAAATGAAATTGGAAATGATTTCTAAGTCCTGTCATAAGAAACACCCCCCCCCCCCCCTTCCTATTTGGATAATTAATAACGACAAGGTGAGATTGAAATGACTTGCTTAAAATAACAAAGGTATTAAACCGAGCACTTTTTCATAAATATGGATGAGATATTTTTTGACCGCAACGAAGCCCACGGGTCCTGCATGTCCCTTTTTGAAGCATCCTGGATCTGATTCCGGGTCTTTTCCCACAAACTATTATTGCCCTAAACCTCCCAGTGCATATTCATAAAATAAAAATTACAATTGCACTTGTATCTCTTAAACTTGGGTAAGATAATAATTAATGTTCGCAAATCTGTATTAAAAGTCAATCCATTTTAAATTAAACCAAGCTTTATGAGGTTCTCTCTTTACTTTTTGACATCAATGCTTGCCTTATAAGCAACAATGGGGCTCTCATTGAAAGTTTGCAGAACCTTGGATTAACAAATTTTAACCTGTAATCATTAAATTTGAAAATGAATTGCGCACGAATTGATGAATTTAAATCACATGTATTATAATAGATTTTAATCACGTGTACAATAAATCTATATAAGGGTGGAATCTATATATTTGGATTTTAATGGATTCCACTTGCAATTTCTAGCTATAATACCAATTGATAGGCTAAGATTCACTTTTTAACACTCAAGGTCACAAAAGCTATTTCTAAATGGATGAGATTGGCTACTTGGTTGCCTTAATTGCTCCAATAGTGTAATTGTTGACAAATTTCCCATACCTCCTCAACTTTAATGCTATAATTCTTCCCTTATACAAAAAAATAATTAAAAAATACAAGGTTGATCTTGTAATTTCGGTACATATAAAAAAGGATAAATAATTAATAATTGAGGATAATTTGAAATGAAGATATTTGAAAGAAAGTTGAAAAGTTTAAGCATCAACATAACCAAAGTGTTTAATTTTATATAAAGTAAGACACAAATAAGAGTTTACTTACTATATGACAATAATTAAAACATCAATTTTTATACCATAATGTTGCATGAGTATAAATTGCAAACTATTATGCAAAAATGCCTTTAAATTGCATTTTTCTTACTTGTTTTAACAAATAGGGTAAATTGCAAAAATGTAGCAATGAACTATCATGTTTTTTGCGATTGATACCATAAACATTCATAAATAGAGATTGCTACCACTAACTTTTTTTTGACATAACTACCACACGGCGTTAAAAATTGTGTTTGAATAGACCGTTATACCCTTCGATTTATCTTCAATTTCAAAAAAGGAAAAAAAAAATCAAGCCACCACCTCCTCCTTGTTAGTTATGTATACCCTGGAGACCATTATTGTATATTATAGCGGATACTTGGACATATGTATATAGAGGACAGTCTTGCTCGATATGATAATATGCTATCTGATTTGTTTTTATCTTAACATGTGTATTTATTTTAGTTTGTTATTTCTTTGATACATGTTGAAAAAACCCTTAGAATGTTTGCTTGACACCATAATTATGATAGAGATCATACCAGTGGAGCCTGAGTAGTCTATAAGCACATCCTTAAGTGTTCCTAGTCGAGAGAATATCGAGACAGGGCATCGATATTCCAGAATAGACTAGTGTATACATTTCTTGATCCTGTATGGGGTGATGGTTGATCCCACAACCATTGGTGTTTGACACCAAAGATTGTATACATGTGCTCATTAGAGACTGAGTATACCGAACGGACTCGCCGAGAACTCCTAGATGGTACCATTCCTATCGTCAGATAGCAGTTCTATGGTGACACTGCTACAGGTTACTCTGTACACCTGAGATCGTCATAGTGTCTTGTGTGGTTCCCTCTGTGCTTAGATTACTTTCCTACTACGGCTCTACTGAATCGTGCAAACAGGTAGTAGTTGGGTACAGTTCCGAATCACATGGAGGCAATGAGCGATAGGAGAGCTTTCGTCTCTCCCGATATTGTGAGTTGATGTTGTGCTATACGCAATTGGCTATAACCGTAAGTCCCTGGGCAGGGCTGATGAGATTTACTCATAAGTGTTATCAGTAGTTTCTCGATTGGTTATAGGCCACACATCGGCATGACTTATCGGGTTATTGGGGTCTGACGATACCACCCCCTAGACCCGATATGCAACATTAGACGAAGAGACCGGACTGTAGGGTAAGTGTCGCTTTTATGCTCTGTTGGATTTCAGACACGCTGGCTTGTTGATATTCCTATTCGTTCTATACCTGGGTAGCCGTTACGTACAGCTAGTGACACTGACGTGCTTGTAAGTATTTGATATGATCATTACCTACTAGCGGCGTATTGACAAGTTTTTAGGGTCCCACACAGAGATTTCCTAGTACGAGCAAAACGAAGTAGGGCATGTATAGCGATATGTGCGGGAGCTCGATTAAATACGGGTATATGATACCGTATTTTAATCTAGCGTTATTTAATATAAGCCAGATTATATATGATATAACTGGATTATTAAATCAAGTGTTGATATATATATATATATATATATATATATATATATAAAAACTAATATTATGCTCATTTTATTTTTCCTTCTCTTTATATATTATTTATATATGATATAAATAATATATATATATATATATATATATATATATATATATATATATATATATATATCATTTGTCATGGTTGTATATACACATTAGATCGTGTGTATAAAAATCACATAAGATTCAAAGATAAGGATTAAAAATATTTGCTCATTTAAATAAATGATTCAATGCATCATTTGTTAGAATGGTGTAGAATATGATGACTCATTATGATTTATTATTTAAATAAGCTATGATATTTTTGTTCTCATCTTAAGAATCCTGAGTCATTCTTATTTTCATCTTCTTCCTCTTGATTTATTTTTTATGCAAGAGTGAAGTAAAAGAAAATAAAAATAAGTGAGCAAAAAATCCTACTTCATGAATCTAAACTATATTAGCAAATTAGTTTAGATTGTTTTCTTCACTACTAGATTGTTTAGTGAAGTGAGAGCTTGTGTTAGTGCTATCTCAAAGTGGATCATCTTTGATCTAGGGGTTCATCAACCTAGCTTGTTCAAGAATTTAAGTGGAGCTTTAGAAGATGAAGGACATGCTACAAAGGTTGTAGTTCCATCTGAGTAGTTAAAAAGCTCTCCTTTTTGTTGTCAAGTTTAATTTTTTAGCATTGATCCCTTGGTTTGTGGAGTTTTTACTCTCTAAGTTTTTTGAAAACCATTCTAGCTTGCTTCTAAATTCACATTAGAGTGCTAAAACTCCATAAAATTGGTATCACAGCCAAACTAAATCATTAAACTTGTGGTGGTAGCCGAAAAGATATCGATAATTCGATTTTGAAAACTAGTTTTAGAAATCGCCTAAAAATCAACTTTTCGCTTGTGTAGGAGCCACCGGATTCTTGGTTTGGACCAAAAGTTTGGTATACTATCTTGACTACTCAATACCCATACAATTTGTGGTCTTTTCGGCTCCGACACGGGGCCGAACCAAGGCCGAATCAGCCATGGATGGAGGCTGGATAGCCACTGGATCGGCCCTGTTTCGGGGTTGTTCCAGTGCAGTTCCAGCCCCTATTCGGAGCTGTTTCCTCCCTAGATTTAGCCCTGTTTTGGGGCCGAATTAAGACTCAAAAGGTGTGAGCGGTTTGGGGGTTCACGGAATCCGATTTGGGATTTTTTCCGAACTCGTTTCGAAGCAAAACGTATGATTTTTTGGGCATCGGAATTCGTTCGAAGATTCAAGTGTTGGATTTTCGAATGAATTTCAAGCATGGATATCGATATAGTTTAGATATTGATTAGTTTTTCATTTCGTGCGTTGGTAGATGGCTTGCAATCGCTATATGCCGATTGGAAGGCATTGCGCATTTGCTAAATGTGATGTTGTTTGTTTAATGTATGAAATATTGGATCGTCGTGATTGAATAGCCGGGGATTTTATGAGATGGGTGTTTTATATTTTCATTCATGTAATTCATTGTATGTAATATTTTTTTATTGGGGCACATTCGGGAGTGAGGTTGTGTCACCTGTGATGTATATTATTTACTTTTTCGCATTAGGATAGACCCAAAGCGGGGTGCACAAGTGACCGGATTCTAAATTCCAATGGATGGTCATCTCGAGGGGTCGATACCGGTCACCTAACTTTAGAATTGATAGGGTTGCTTGCCACACTCGTAGGGGTCTAGGGGTGTGGGCTTGGCTATTCATCATGACCGTTGAATCCGTGATTTCGATGTTGGCTAAATAGAAACACGGAATTCCTAGGATATCCTATATTTCATATTACTTTTGCTGTGATACTTGTGATGCTCTTTTTATTGTCTGAGATGAATGCTATATATATATATATATATATATATATATATATGTTATAGTAGTTGACACTATATATATTTTGCATCCACGCTAGTATTGAGCTCGCCCTGTCGTAAGTTAAGCAACTTTACGGTGAAGACCCGGGTCCATGTGGCGAATGCAGATAACATATATATGTGTTTTATTTTTGTTTCTTCTGTGATGTTAGGATCTTAAATGATGGGACGACATTAATAAGATTAATATTAAGAAAAAGAAACCTAAAAGATATTGTAGAATCATATTTTTCAAAAAGGCAACTCTAGTTTTTGCTTTGCATAAAGGTATTCATTCACGAATATCCAGCACCTTATTCGATAAGGAAAGAATTTAGATCCCTTCACAGGAAATGACCACTTTAGTAAAAACTAGCATATGCTACAACCGACCTGGTTTGTTTTGAAAACCACTTGATTTTTAAAGCGGAGATTGAACCATTCCTTTTCAAATCACTAGGTTGTACAATGATATCAAGTCATTACGTTAAAGGTTTTCGTCAAAACCAGTTGTAGTCCTCCGTCATTTCAGATAAGTATCACTTAGTATTCGTGCTACGTTTGTTGACTTCGTTAAAGCGTAGTGTATGGTAGCTAATGGATACTTTTATGTCGCATGCGATGCGATTAGTTAGGACAGTCGCATAGCTTTGTTGACTTCGTTAAGGGCTTATGCGGGTGGGTGTAAATTAATCAAGAAATGATGGGTTGAAATTGACTAGCGTCTTCATTAAGCCCATAAGCCGTTAGGATTAAAAACCATTATTGGTTGAAATTTGCAATGAGATTGCATACCTTCTATATGATAGTTGGATCCTGAGACCCACTGTGAGTAAGCGTTACTCCTGAGAGAATTTTATACTTTACAATTAGCTAATCCAGTAGGTGTCTAGAAAAGTGTTAATGGGGTTATGCCTCTGCGGAAACGGGGTTTATTTTAATTAGGTCCGTGCGAAAGCATGGGGAACCTCCCTCGGAGTACCAACATTGGCCTGGCTGACCGATTAGCGAACTTGTAGAGTATAATTAATCCCGGTTAATTTTCTTTTTAGGATTTGAAGAAAGATTTGATAAAAGCAGTGGGAGCCATCCTGATTAGATAAGATAATAACCGTTCTAATCTTATAAGAGCATACGCTAAAGTGTTTCTTTTCCTTCTCTCTCCAGGTAGCAACCATGTCATGTCTTAATCAAGATAATAATATGAATGTATTGATCGAACCCGCTTATTATACTGGGCTGGGAAACGTTAGTTCCGTTCTAACTTATGACAACAGTCATAAGTATGGGCAAGGGAAAGCAGAAACCAACGATTTCGTTACGACCCTAATGAAGAAGGAGCATTCTGATGCATCTTCTTCGGGTGTGTTAGTTATTGAGAACCATTTCTCAGTCTGCTCTATGTTCTGAGTATTAGATACCGGATCAGGATCCCATATTTGCAATATATTGCAAGGGTTAAAGCGAAGTAGAGCACTGGGAATGGATGATATGTCCCTCAGAGTAGGAAATGGAGCAATTGTTGCCGCTGAAGCCGTATGCGAATATCACCTAGTATTGCCCACCGACAATACATTGATTTTGAACGACTGTTACTTCGTATTGTCTATGATGTGCAATATAATTTCCATTTCTTTATTAGATAAAGATGGATATAATTTTAGCTTAGAGAAAAATGTTACGAACATTTTCCTAAATCAAGTGTCGATTGGGTTTGGTACGCTATGTAATGGTTTATACGTTCTAAATCAAAACACGGTTTTAAACATACAAAACACACGCAAGAGGAAAAGTTCATATATGAACGAATCTTTCTTATGGTATTGTAGACTTGGTCATATCAATGAGACTCGACCAGCTAAGTTGCATAAGAATGGATATTTGAATCTGTTCGAATTTACATCTTATGAAACTTGTCAGTCTTATCTCAAAGGAAAAATGACCAAAACTCTGTTTACGGGACACAGAGCAAGAGCTACAGAACTATTGGGACTGATACATCGTGATGTATATGGTCCTATATCTACACATGCAAGGGGTGAGTACTCTTACTTCATTACATTTACTGATGATCTCTTTAGATTCAGATATGTGTTCTTGTTGAAACACAAATCTGAAACCTTTGAGAAATTCAAGGAATATAAGAACGATGTAGGGAACCGAACAGGCAAAAGTATTAAAATCTTACGATCTGATCGAGGAGGAGAATACTTAAGCATGGAATTCCAGAACTATCTAAAAGAGAATGGGATCCTCTCTCAGCTTAATCCTCCGTATACACCACAACACAATGACGTATTGGAGCGGAGGAATCGCACCTTATTAGATATTGTGCGCTCTATGATGAGTACTGCTGAGTTAGCTCTTTCATTCTAGGGTTATGCACTTGAGACAGCTACATATTTATTGATTATACTCCATCAAAATCTGTGCCTAAAACCCTATATGAGATATGAAGTGGAAAGAGACCATATCTTAAATGGTTTAGATTTGGGGTTGTCCGACTTATATTAAAAAGCAAAATCCGGTCAAACTCGAGACACATTCGGTTCAATGAAAGTTTGTGGGATATCCAAAGAAGTCTCTAGGATATCTATTCTACCACATCGAGGAACAAAATGTGTTTGTTTCTTAATATGTCACCTTTTTAGAAAAGAAATTTCTTGCAAAAGAAATTAGTGGTAGTGCAATAGAACTGGATGAAATTCCAAAAACATAAATTACAACTGAAGATTTGGTAGAACCGGAAAATTTGACAGTCCCCGACGAATCTCAGCCACTCCGCAGATGTACTAGGGTTTCTCATCCACCTGAGAGATCTACGGTTTTCTCATAGATGGTGAAAGTGAGAATTGCATCATGGAAGATGATGACTTGATCTGATATGGAATCCATGTACACCAACAAAATATGGATTTTGGAGGCTGCTACTGTAGGGTTAACACCCATTGGGAGCAAATGGATCTTCAAGAAGAAGATCGATGTAGATGGAAAGGTTGTGACCTTCAAACCTGGACTTGTGTCACGACCCGAAATATTAGCTCGTGACCAGCACTTAAATCACGCAACGTCTAGAGGCGTAACGTAATTCAAGTAAGATGAAACCCAGAAATCTAAACCTTTTTAAGAAAATAAAAGAGGTGAAGTTTTGAAATAAAGGTATAATGAAATCAAGTTTTCTTAATGCATAGAAAAGAAACATAAAAATGCAAGTGAAATTTACTAGTTTGAAAACGTGTTTCGTCTTTTAAAAATTTGGGCAGCACCTCCTTTATATATTTTGATCCAAAACCATAAATACATAACAAGAATAATGGCATCCCCAAGCAGGAGCTAGCTCTTCGCCAAATGGCGGATCACAACTACGCAAGACAGTATATGTAAGTATACGATACCCAATGGCGAAATTCACCACAAAAGATAAAGAAATAAGCAATACATCAAAACCACAAGTAGCGGAAAACCTCTCGCTCTAAGTCTCGTAACCACAATCTCACTAAGTCTCATTACTTATACAATTTACTAATTTTGATTGATAGAGTTGACTAGATACAATATGAAATATAAATACAAGAGTGGATACGATACAAATGCCCCACCTACCAATGCAAAACATCCAAATGAAGCTATGTGCCAGCGATGCCGCTACTGATCCATGCGGTCAACCTGCAAGAACTGTGGCACAACGGGGGTGAGTTGCCAACTCGTGAGTAGAAAAATATCTACAAGTAGAAATCGAATAAACAACGACTCCTAAGTTAACTATATCATAAAGGTAATACTATGATATTTAGGGTGACCGGGTCATCATATGTGCCAACAATGTAATCAATACCTATATGTATGCGGATATAATCCAACAATATAACCAATGTCTGTATTCATGTGGATCTCGTCCAACCATATAATCAATGTATGCATGCATATGGATCTCGTCCAACCATATAATCAATATATGTATGCATGGGGATCTCGTCCAACCATATAATCAATGTATGTATGCATGTAAGTATGAGGATATAAATCAACGGTGTCCCTCGCGACACATCAAAATTATGGAACCTAGGTGTCCAACATCGACACTCGAAAACATCATGAAACCCGTGTCCAGAATCGACACGTAAATCCTCATATCTCGGGCTCCGTCAGTCCGAATCGGCCCTCGGGCTCCGTCAGTCCGGATCGGCCCATTTCATCTCTCGACTCCGGTCGGTATCCTCTGGATATCCGCCGAGCCCAAATACTATCACCGGTAGGTAGTGGTCCCTCTGCCAGGCTCACCGTTTACTGCACAGCAAATCCGTTCTCACCCCGGGGTATCATACCGGGTCCACCATGTACCCGCAATAGGCCTCATCCAGCTCCTTGAATCGTGTTTCACATGTCACACGTCTCAGAACCGAGAAAACGCATGGTGGACGCACTGAAATATCATATCAAGAGAAACCGGGTTTTTTAAAACAACACATAATCTCTTTTAAAATGTCCACGGTTCTCAAATTCAAAAATCTCATGAAAATAGCATATCTCAATGCGTAAAATCATAGAGCATGATGTATGCGACATATAATAGAAATGTAAGCATATCCGTATATCATGCAACATGGAACAGTGATATGACATATTAAGGGAAAACCGCTTTTTTAAATGATTCCAGTTTTTTAAAATATAACATGCGGTTCCCAATTTCCCAATAAAACCAGTTATCTATGTAGATACAATATGTATATGCGCAAGTATAGAGGTACCAATATGTATGTGCGCTAATATGGGTATGCAATGTGTATATGTGCAAGTATGGATGTACCAATATATGTGTGCACCAATATGGATATACAAATGCATATATGCGCAAGTATGGATGTATCAATGTATATGTGCACCAATATGGATATACAATGTGTATGTGCGCAAATATGGACGTATCAATGTATATGTGCACCAATATGGATGTACAAGTGGTATATACGCAAGCATGAGTGTACAATATATATATGCGCCAATATGGGTGTACAAGTGGTATATACGCAAGCATGAGTGTACAATATGTATGTGCGCCAATATGGGTGTACAAGTGGTATATACGCAAGCATGTTATGCGAAGATTCATATCATGATGCAGCAATCCTACTGTGTGGTGACATGGCAATTATCGATGATGAAGTGTGTGAGCCTACAATATGTGTACGTGTAACATACGCATCACCGATAATGGTGCAGGTGCACTATCACAGGTATAAGTAATGCAATGTGAATAACATGAAGGCAGCATAAGGTAAATCATGTGCAAATGCTGACGGGTATACGTATCTAACATGACCGAGTCGGTGAATCTAACAATCGACATCTAGCCACACCACATCGCGTACGGTACAATCCATCATACAACATCCTCTAGTCAAGGGTATGGATCAATCATCAAGTCAAACTCATCTCGTATGGAAAATCATCGTACGGCGGCATTAAAACATTAGGGATCCTATCAAATTTTACGACAATGAGGGGTACGGACCTAACGTCTCGTACGATATATCACATATGATTCACGATATTCTATATATATATTTATATACCTATGTCCCAGGTCTCATCCATAAAAATCTCATATCAGGGGGACCGGCAATCAATCATTTCAATCGACTCGCATCCGTATACCAACATATCACCAAATTCATCATATCGCATCGTACAATTCTTTTCATCACATTTATATCCCACATCGAGTCAAATGTTATATATATACATTCTACCTTTACTATAAGAATACTGATCTAATCTAACATACACACCCGAACCATTCAATCAGTTTTTTTTATAAGATGCGAATCGTAGTTTTGAAAATAGGGGTTACGGTGTTTTTAAGGAAAATATATCATTTGAAAATCTGTAACGTCCCTCAAGGTATCTGTTTAAAAGATGTATACGATTCTTCGGTTTGGAAATAGCTATGGTTCGGATGACACACCTACGTCGACTATCTAGTCTTATACTACCCTAAACGGCAATATCATCAATATCATCCTCAAATCCCGTCATCATATACTAGTCGTATCAAAACACTTCTAACTATCCTATAGTTTCTAATATGGTTTCTATAGCTATCTTTTAATTCTAACCCTAGTTTGCTACTCTAGGTTTTCTTAACCATATGCTACAAATCGGTTTCCACCAAAACTTTGCGGGGGTGCTATACTCCATCCATCCGACTTCCCCCGTAGATATAGATCTACTCACCGTGGTCTTCGCTTGCCGAAGTTGATGACGCCACGCTCCGTTGCCTCGGAATCCATGCGAAAGTACCTACAATAACAACACAAATCATAACGCTATTAAAATCAAGTTCTGAAATCCAAAACGGCACGCGCATTGCTCATAGGTTAGAACCTATAGCTTACACGTACGAAACCAACAAATTACCCATAGTCGTTGATGTACAACATCCAACAACCAAATACAAATCCAAATATCAAAACTCATCATTCAAAATACGGAAAACCTATCCAAAAATCACACCAAAGTGCTCCCAGATTTTGACTCAGGCCAAAAGTAGTTGCACAAACAAGTCTAGGGTGTTGTACATAGTGTATAGGACCTACCGGATCAACCCCGACACCAAAGCTAACCAATTGGCCGGCCACAAGGCCCCAAAGTCGGCCTCCTTGGCCCCCATGCTCTGTTGGGTTTCGTTTGTTCATGGTGGTCTCCTATGGTCTAAAATGAGTCTCTGGTATTGTTTGCTAAACTCAGAAAGTCCCCGGGTTGCACACCCTATATCCTCACAAAACCGACATGGACAAAATCCTAAATCCTTATTTTGGTTTCTATACTAAATTCCAGGTCTTAAACAGTCGCTCAACAGCCACTCAAATATCACCAATCCATAATTTCACTCAAACCCTCACTAGGATTTCTAAGTATCACCAATCCATCACTAAACGAACTCTAAACTTAAACAAAAAGCTAGGAAACTTGAAACTAAACTAATGGAAGAAATTATACCTCATGGTTACATCCAAGCAAAACCCTAGAAGTCCTAAAGTTGTCAAAATCCCATTTTGCTTGGTCCAATGTGTAGAGGAAGAGGTGGGGATAAATTTTTGTGAAGGGAGTATAAGGTTTTGACAAGGTTTTTGAGATGATAATTGGGGTTGAAGTGGAGGGAGGTGAGCTTGAGGAAGATGAAGAAGGAGGTGAAAATGTTGGGGGAAATGAGAATGGAGACAGCCCCCCTCTCTCTCAATTATTCTCACTTCTCTCTTTCTCTACAAGCATGCATACCTTCATCATGATGTCCCCTCTCTCTCTCCTCAAGTCATCATGACACCTTTTTCCATTCTTTTCTTTTCTCACCACAATAAAACCATAACATAACACAACACAAATGAAATAACATATAACATGTCATGGTGCACTAACCATGAAAACTGTAGAAATACGGATTTGGCCTAATCGCGATTAGCAGTGCACTAATCGGGTTTTTATCGAAACTGCATATAATAAATTTTAAAAATGCCAAATCCTTTAAATATATTATTAAATGAATAAATAATTTTAATTTCCATTTAATTCACAATTATTGGTATATATTTATACCTCTTTTCGAAAACTCCAATTTCGCAAATCAGGAAATTTTCGGGAAATATATTATTTTAATATTAAATTCCAAAAATAATATTTTATATTTTCTGAAATGTTATAGTCTTCCCCCCTTAAATAAATTTAGTCTCCGAATTTAAATTTAAACCCCCAAAATCTAAAACATTTCAATAATCAGCTCAAGTCAACGGGGCTCCGAAATCATGGAAAATGCAGAAATACTACAGCGTATCGCGTGCGCCTGAAAACGAATACAAGACTCAAATCGAACTCCGTCAAGCGTCACGCAAATCATCTGATTTCCACGCATATCCTCGGAGTTACAGTGGAGATACAGATCTCGAAATCCAATACTGAAATCCAACATATACTAGTCCAATACTATAATACGTGTATAGTACGCATCTTTGGAAAACTTTCAAGAACTGAATAAAACTCATGCAAAAATCTTTTCGAAATCGCCGTGTGATGCATAACTCACGGCCTAAGTAACGGACGCTCATTTGTAAAATAATAATATATGTCCATATATGTTTTGCTAAATTTACGTTCCGTCGTTTTTCAAAATATCCCAAAAGGTTTTCTTTTTAAAAACGTTTGTGTCGCTCACGGACATGTAGGAAATAGCGAGACTATAGCCCTTTTTCAAAAACCTCTTGGTAAACTTTTAATGCATGCAAAGTACTCAGGTACTGTTCTCAGATCAGTCCTGTTTGGCCACTATATAATATGGTGCCCAATATGAAAACAAAGTGCTCAAAAGCAAGATCAGCCTCAAAAAGCGTACCCAACAATCACGTGCGTCTGGTGCGCATGGAAATCAAATCCAAACATAGGTGCCACAATATGTATAAAAGCAAAACTAAGTGTAACAGGTGTGCACGAAAACATCTGTCCAGTGCAACGGGTGTGCACGACAACACATCTGGCGCATCTATTGTGCACGAAAACAACATCCGGTACATCAAATGCACGAAATACAATCAATAACCCAAACGCATAAAAAGCAACACCGAGTACACCAAGGTGTATAAATCAAAAACTTGTGCAGCTATGTGCACAATATCTGTATCAATGCACTGCAAGTACATGTGAGCTACATCGAGTGCAAAAATCACATCATCCGTATGAAATACACGAAATCATAAACACATGCTACGAAGGTACAAAATCGACATCAAATGCAATGGATATGCACAAATCGCAATCAACACAACGGTGTATAAAATATATATCAAGTGCGATAACTATGCGCAAAATGTAAATACCAGCAGGTGCATCCATGGTGCACGAAAACAATATCATAAAGCTCAATCATCAAAACTCAAATCCAAGCGATAGAAGCGTGATACTCGGATCACAAACGCAAATCGCAACAAATGACATTGAGGTACACCTCCTACAATATCGAAAAATAAATCGGTGCGCCTAAAACCGGCAGAACAAGAACATCCGCTTGCCTCCCGCTCACGGTCTGGCGTCCTCAGTCTCTGGGTCCTTATCTTCTCTGCAGATTCACCAATCTCGCGATCCATCAGCTCATCGGCCCGGTCAGGTGTGCTAATGGGGATGATTCCGCTCTAGCATTTCTCTGGTCATCTCTCGGCCAATCATCACGACCACTCGTAAAGCAGCACGTTACTGGCGTTGGCCTCTGGCCCTCTGAATACTCATAACACATCTGATCTTCGGTGCGAATCTCATTGCAGCAGTGTCCTGGAAGGAATCTTGCTCAAGGTCTCTTCCGATCACGCCTATGCCGAACTGTACGGAGGCTGGTACTCTTTGATCATCTCCGAAGATTTTTGGGAGTTCAACTCCATTTGTCAAAATCTTTTGGAGTTTTTCGGAGTTTAACTCCATTCAAAATCTTTTAGAGTCTAACTCCACAAATAAATTCTTTTTAGGAGTTTAACTCCATTTAAAATCTTTTAGAGTTTAACTCCATAATAAAAATTCTTTTGGAGTTGAACTCCACAATAAAAAAAATAAAAATCATTTTGAGAGTTTAACTCCAGATCCCGAGGCTAAGCCCTTTTTTCTGCAGGCGCCCATGCGCCTTGCACATGGCCCGCGGGCACCCGGCGCCCATGTGCTGGGTGCGTGAGGTGCTGGCGCCCATCGCCATGCACCTTGTACGTGGCCCGCGGGCGCTCGACGCCCATGTGCCAGGCGTGTGAGGCGCCAGCGCCCACTGGTCCTTAGGACACTACCCACCCCTCTTTTTTTTCCATACACTTCCCACTAAAAATACCTCTCTAACGGGGCGTTGCCCCGCACCCCGCAAGGGGGCTGGTAGCCTTCTTGACCCTCAGCCCGTTATCCGGGTAGCGGGACCCCCGTAAACTCTGCGAGTCCCCCGATACGTCCAAATACCCTTCAAAACACAACATACGCATACGACATATTGAGTTCTCATGACCAGTTTGACCCATCAATCGGAGGTTCTCTCGCTTCAAAAGCGAGGGGTATTTAACTGTAGCTTAGTTCGCGGCTTTAGGAGATTCGGATCCCCACAATCAATAAACCCTGGCGTGCCCCAAGCAGGGGGAATCTGTACATGCCTGAAAAGCGTGCGCATTCCCATCTCAATAGGGTGACGAAAAACATCCTACAGATTCTGACACGCCCGTTGGGACCCCTTCTCTCCTCCCATATTTCGGGTTAAACGTTCATGCGAACTCAATCAACATATATATCAATTGCATGTACTGAAGTCATTTTTGTGTGTGTACAGGTTAACAAGTTTTCAGTCATAATCTCGAACTTAGCAATCATGTCTCCCAAGACGAGCTTCATTTCTGACGCGACTCCGATTCCCTACGTGGTCAAAATCAATGCCCGCGTGGTTCTCCCTGCAAGTCTTAGCCGGCAATGGGAGGAGTCACCCCGCCAATTTAGTTCCGTCATCATCTACCCTGCCGGGAGCACTCATCTGGTAGAAATCCTGGCAAACCAGGTGGCCAAGCCGGTCTCAAGAGGCAAGAGGCCGAACGTTGTGATCGCTAAGGCACCACAACCCAAACTTAAGACGGTGTCCGAACGACTCTCTGGTGCTCCAGCTGGGGGCAAGACTTCTGGTACAAAGGGCATCATCAAACGTTGCGGTCGAGCTCAGGCGACGACTCCAACAAGTGCACAATCAGGTGTATCTCCAAAGCCCTCCATCACCCGGTCTACGACGGCTTCCCGAAAAGCCGTAGCCATCCAAGTGCTCAAAACAGAAAGGTAAGATAGAAGCGGCTCAGGTATCGAGCCAACAAGAGGGTCAGGACTCCGGACAAATGGAATCTTATGAGGTTACAAGAGCAGGGTCACCCCACGACGACGGTTGAGTCGGCCGTAAAAGTCAGCAATTCTTTCGAACCTCTGAAGTGGGTTCAGAAAAACGCCATGACCACCAGAATCAGGAAGACAACTATCCAAATGATGCTACAAAGAGACGTATCCCAGCCCCAACAGAGAAAGCATGACACCGTCTCTTCAAGAGACTATCAGGCACTCTGTGCCGCGTGAAAACAGCGGGGCAAAGCCAAAAAGGAAGCGCCAGCACCATTCAAGAACCCGGTCAGGTCAGTTTCCTTCAGTCGATTGCCCGTTACTGAAAAGGAAGGGCTACGACATTAGTCCGCAAAATCAGCTGCCAATAATAAAAAGACGGCTGGATATGTTATCCATACGGTCTATATGGCGGACGCATGTCCTAGCGACAACTTACGCAGCAAAAGCAAGGATGGGGCCACTACATCCCAAACCCAATCTGGCTTGAATGTGGTTGCCGTTTCCTAAGATCAGCCGCCTCCGCTTGACGATGAAAACCCTCTCGATGAGGACGATAGGCAGAAGGACCTCTCAGTCCATGTAGAGTCAAGCTCAGACAGCGAGGAAGAGCGGACTTTCCGCCCCAGGACCGCAGAGCAAGAGCTGCTTCAAGAGTTTCGAAAACAGCTAAGGAGCAAAGATAAAGAGATGGCCAAGCTCTATTCAAAAATTGATGACCTGACGAATGTTTTGATGCAGCTCACGGCTCAAATTGCTCAGGTGCCTTCCAATCAGGCACATGTCTCTACTCATGAGCTGGGTGATGATAACCCTGTTAGTAATATGTATGCCCTAGAGGCCATTATTGTACATACGATGTATATTGTAGTGGATGCTTGGACATATATATGGAGGACTTTCTTGCTCGACATGATACTATGCTATCTGGTTGCACTTTATCTTAACATGTACACTGATTGTCTCTATATTACATATTGATAAAGCCCTTAGGATGAGTACTTGACTACCAGGACTATGATGTAGATCATACTAGTGGGGACAGGGTAGTCGATAAGTACATCCTTCAAATGTTCCTAGTCGTAGGAGTATCGAGACAAGACATCGATACTCCAGTGTAGACTAGCGTAACGCTTCTCGACCCATATGATGGGCGATGGATGATCCCATAACCATTAGTCTTTGACATCAAAGATGGTATACGGGTGCTTAGTGGAGACTGGGTACACTGGACAGACTCGCCGAGAACTCCTAGATGGTATTATACCTATCGTCGGATAGCAGTTCTCTGGTGACACTGGTACAGGTTAGTCTGTAGACCTGAGATCGTCATAGAGTCTTGTGTGATTCCCACCATGCTTTGATTTCCACCTTACCACGTTCAAGAGAACGTGCAAAACATTGGCTTTTGGGTACAGTCCCGAGTCACATGGAGGAAATGAGCGACAGGAGGGGTTTCGTTTCTCCCGGTATAGGGAGTTGATGTTGCGCTATGCTCGATTGGCCATAACAGGAAATCCCTGGCCAGGGTTGCTGAGATCTACTGGTAAGTGTTATCAGTAGTTTCTCGAACCGTTATGGACCTTGCATCGGCATGACTTATCAGGCTATTGGGGTATGACGTTATACCAACCCTAGGCTGTGATATGCGATATATCAGACGAAGAGACCGAACTGTACGGTAGTGTTACTGATTGGATTCGCAAGAGTACGAACAGGCTTGCTTGTTGATCTTCTGATCGCTCAATACCCGGGTGGCCATTACGTTTAGCAGACTGCTTGCGGCTTGTGGGTGTTTGATATGATCATCACCTACTGCCGGTGTATTGACGAGTCCTTAGAGTCCTACACAGAGGTTTCCTGGCTCAAGCGAAACAGAGTAGGAGCACATATGTGATATGTGTGGGACCGAGGTTGATACGATATGAGATACCGTATTCTATTCTCGCGATATGTGATATCGGTCGGTTATATATGATATAGCCGGGTTATCGGATCAAGTGTTGATTCGATAAGTTGATTTATATAGTATTAGTCGGTTGTATATGATATAGCCGGATTATTAAATCAAGATTTGATTTGATAATTTAATGTATAATTATATATTTGATATATTATATTACATTAACTAATATAAAGCTCACTTATGTTCTTTTCTCACTGGATGTGTACATTGTATATATATGATATGTATATTTGTGTACATGTATTGTATCATGTTCGATGATACATACAAGATGGGTGTATGAGATTAATACCATGCTAGGGTTAAGTTAGGGTTTCTATTTATGTTAAGCTAATTCAAAAGAGATTGAGTTTGTCATGGTAAAGCTTGGACAAAAGATTTTGGATAAGCTTTGACAAAGTCAACTTTTTTATCTAGTTAAAGATATTTATCAAACCCAACCCTTAACCATAGTGTGTGGTTTATTCTCTACATGAGTTAAGCATGATGGCTTTAACTCACCCATACTTGCAATAATTCATTTGGATGAATGATTGATAAGATATTTTCTTCATCTTCTTCTTCTTCATCAAAAGCTTCTAGCTTCAATGGAGTTTTGAGAAAAAGTGTGAGAAAATAAAATCTAAAGTGAGCCCACTTCCTATTTCATCATCCTCTACTACTTTCCATTTAGTAGAGTTTGTTTGCTTCACTAATTATATGATCAGCGAAGAAATAGCTTGGGTTAGTGTCTCCTCGACGTAGATCATCTTCGGCCTCGAAGACATCGAAGCAAGCATGTTCGTTTCTTCAAGGGATCCTCTCTAGAGTTCGGAGTTTGCAATCGTAGCGAAGGGGACTACTACATGGAGCTATTTGAAGTGAAGGACCGGTCTACAAAGGTTGTATTCCTTGCTCACTATAGCTTGCAAAGTGTTTGCATATGTTTTCCGTATTATTTCTAGTAAACGATCTATGTTTAGGGTTACCTAGAACGACAAAATTTTAATTTGGTATGGACGATGCCTCCCGAAACCTTGCTGCCGTTGTAGACAACCCTTCAAACCCGAAGCAACCGATGCCTGTCCCCTTGGATCCAAGATTGGGTGAGCCTCATGAAAGCCGGCCACATTCCGCTTCTAAGGACGCCTTGGCCCAAGATAGCACTATCCCGTTAACACAAGATCGAATAATGGATTTGGTCACCAGCAAGGTTAAAACATTGGTGGCCAAAACCGAAACTCAGAAAGAAATTGACAGTAGTGGGCGGCCATATCCCGCACAGTACGATCTGATCGAGTTCCCGAGCAGCTAGGTCATTTCTAAGTTCGGAAGATTTGACAGGACGGGAAACGCAAATCAGCATGTCGCCCACTTTAAAGCGTCGTGTGGAAATACAGGGGATAATGATGCGCTCCTTCTTTGTCAGTTTGTCAACAGCCTGACTGGTGTCGCTTTCGGCTGGTACGCAAGTATTCCAGATGGGTCCGTCACTACTTTCGCCCAAATGGAGTCTCTGTTTCGGCAAAGATTCATGAGTATTAGTGACAAAATTTCCATTGCTGACCTCATGAGAACCAAGCCGGGGAAAACGAAAGCAATACGGACTTTATTGCCCGATGGCGCAACCTCACTGTCAAGTGCGAACCGCCGCTAGAGCAGGACCGGTCCGTCAACCTCCTCATTGGGAATCTCAGCAATTGGATGGTCCCATTCTTATGTACTGCAGGCCTCAAGACATTTCAAGAGATGACCAAGAGAGTACAAATGTTGGAACGCTCGAAACAAAAGTCTATCCCGAACTCTTAGGGTGACAAGTTTTGGAAGAGCAGAAAAGATGACAACCGTAAAAGTGGGAGCTCCAACAAAACCAACGCCTTCAATACATCTGACAGTGAAGAAAAGAGAAAGGAGGGCGGGTAAAAAACATACCGGGCCCGAAAGCCAGTGCTAGGAGGAGAAGGGCCTTCCCTAGAAGAGAAAAAGAACAAAGTCTACTCTTTCAGGAGGGAGAAGGTTCGCAAAATATTCAAGGTTGTCTTGAACAACGGTCTACTATTGCCAGAATCAAAGAGACCTCACGAAGCAAAAATGACCGACAATCCCCTGTATTGCCCGTACCACAGAGTAGTGAGCCATGCGATTGAGGATTGCTACATTTTCAAAGACTAGGTCAAAAAGCAATACAAGACCGGAGAGATCGATCTATCTAAGAGTGTGTTGGTGAATAACCAAGCTGCAACCACCAACTTTATACAGATAGAAGCTGAAGCCTTTTGGGAGAAGACGGCCGAATCCGCTGCCCTGAGAAATGAATCCGACTCACCACAGCCTCCATGGAGCATGCAAATGTCCAAAAAGACGAAGAAGATACTAAAGCTATTTCAGAAAGAGCCCAGAACAGAATGGGAGGGGCAGAAGGAGCTCACCGTTTCAGCTACCACTTCGGCTCAATCAGGTTCAAAATCTAAAAAGCTCAAGAAGAAGAAAAGTGTAGCTCGACGTGAAAAAGAGTCTGCAGGGAGATCGGCCATTCAAAAATATATCGATTCCCTTGAAGACTATGAACAAAAGGAAAGAACTCTATTTCAATTGAAGGATTTCTTCCTCGTAGAAGCGGCTGAGATTCTAGAGAAGCTTGAAGAAGACTCCGATGACAAATTCCCTATAGTGACCTGCTATGTCGTCCATCTTGGTAGCGACTCTGAGGAAGAACTTTTTTTCCTGAAAAGGACGAGGAGCTCGCCATGAAGGCCAACCAAATCCAGCTCAGAAGCGGCAAAGCTCTACCGCCAAATCAGGGCAACGCCTCAAAAGGGAAGGAAAAACAAGTCGCTAATGAAGAAGATGGCAGAGAGCTTGCTCATGAAGACTCGAGTCCTTCCCCAGTGGACTATAATGTCTTGGCTCATCTCCGGAAGCTTCTGTCTCTCTTAAGCATCTATGATGCTCTGGTTCTGTCCAAGGATCTCAGAGATATTCTCATTCATACTCTGCAAAACCCCGAGTGGTACCAGGCTCGCTTTGCGGAAATTAATATGAAAGACGCCTAGTACACTCTGCATACAGCTGTAGTCACATTTAAGGATGATGACATGTTACTGGGAACAGCTGAGCACAACCGATTGCTTTACGTGACAGGGTACAACGACGGAGATCGGATTAATCACATATTGATTGATCCGGGGTCCTCAGTGAACATTATGAACTTACAGACTCTAAAGAGTTTATCAATAGACATCCGACACCTGTCAAGGGAGAGGATTGTCATCCAGGGCTTCAATCAAAACTGCCAGCAAGTTTTGGGATCCATAGGCTTGCCGATCAGGTTTGGGGACCTGCAAACCGAAGCTAAGATATACGTGATCGACGCCGACACGTCTTATAAGACCCTCCTGGGACGACCGTGAATTCACGATTATGGCATCGTTCCGTCAACTCTCCATCAGTGCATGAAGTAAACCAAAAACGGCAAAGAAAGACGCATTGACGGAGGCATCCATCCGTTCGGTGTGCATAAAGTCCGATACGAAGATTCTCGGTACTTTATGAACCTCCAAAGCGCTGAGCCATAGCTGACCAAAAATAGAACGACCACGAAACTCAAAACCAAATCTGAGCCGGCTGTCACTTGCAAAAGCAAAAACCTCTATGTGCGTCCGCATTTCGGAAGTGACACTGATGAGTCCGACGCTGGAAGTCCATCCTTCCGTAAAACTCGTCCTCATTTCGGTAGCGATACGGACGAGTCTGATATTGAAGGCTCATCCGGCAGCAAAATTCGCTCTCGTTTAGGCAGTGAAACTGAAGAATCAGAAGAAGAGGATCCGTCTTTCAACTGCTGTGCAAATCAGGCTCTCGTGCAAAAAGCGAAGCTAAGAGAGACCTTCGAAGTTACGGAAGGGTTCTTAGCCGTCACAAGGGTGCCGGAGCAGATGTGCAAAGAGCTCTATGCATTGTCAGTCTCCACCATGGACCAGCTAAAGATCTTCTACGTTCCCGGAAGAAAGAGTGGACAGAAGGGCATCCTGTTTTATGGGTCAAATTCTGTCGTGCATCCGGACGATTTGTTTGTCACATGCCTTCCTTATGAAAGAGGCATAAGAGCCGTCCTAAACCCCATATATTATGCGCTCGAGATGCGGGAATATTTTAAAAAGTGCGGATGTCGGTTATATCAAATGGACTCCGGAGCAAAGTTTTATGAGGGGCTGTGGCACCCGCCTCAGGTCCGAACACTCATCGATTGACAAATCCTAGATAGACGGGGTATAGGTTTCATTCAACCTGACGTCAAGGCATGCTACATGATCCATATTGGTGAAGCCAGCGAAGAGTCAAATGATGAAGACGAGCTCGCCGAGCCAGAAAAAGCCCCTCAAGGGTTCGAAGATGGCAGACAAGCAACCTTCGACGAGCTAACCGAGATTGATTTGGGAACGCCTGATAATCCAAGGCCGACCTACATCGGCTCACTCTTGTCAGAAGAAATGAAAGATCAGATAATCGCCCTGCTGCATGAGTTCGCCGACTGCTTCGCATAGACGTACAAAGAAATGCCTGGCCTTTCCCCTGAAGTGGCCGTGCATAAGCTGGCTATATCTCCTGATGCCAAACCATTCAAACAAGCTCCTCGAAGAATGAGAAGAGAACTGGAAGAAAAGGTTTCGAGGAAACCAAGAAACTCATCGATGTCGGTTTCATCAGAGAAGAGAAATATGCGGACTGGATCGCATGCATCATCCCAGTGAAAAAGAAGAATGGGCAGATCCGAGTCTATGTCGATTTTAGAGACCTTAACAAGGCATGCCCTAAAGATGATTTTCCGCTACCGGTCATGAAAATGATGGTCGACGATACCTCAAATTACGAGCCGTTCACCTTCATGGATGGCTTGTCTGGATATAATCAGATCAAGATATCACCCGAGGATGAGAAACACACAGCGTTTCGAATCCGATCGGGATATACTGCTACAAGGTGATGCCGTTCGGACTGAAGAATGCGAGCGCCACATATCAAAGGGCAATGAACAAAATCCTTGATGACTTAATCCATAAGGTCGTCAAATGTTATGTTGATGATTTGGTCATCAAGACAAAAGCCAAGGCCGATCACATCCGAGATCTCAGGACCGTTTTCACCTGACTGAGGGAATACGATCTGAAGATGAATCCTCTGAAGTGCGCTTTTGGTGTGTCGTCGGGAAAATTCTTGGGCTTCATAGTCCGACATCGGGGGATCGAAGTTGACCCATCAAAGATAAAGGTCATCATGGAGATACCTCCTCCGAAGAATCTGATGCAGCTAAGATCCTTTCAAGGCAAACTCGCTGACATACGAAGGTTCATCTCAAACTTATCAGGGATATGTCGGCCTTTCTCAAAGCTCATGAAGAAGGGAGCTCCCTTTGTCTGGTATGTCGAATGTCAAGAAGTGTTCGAAAGTATCAAACAGTATCTATTGCACCCTCCAGTGCTTACTGATCTTATTCCAAATAAACCGTTGATTCTTTATACTGCCGCGCTAGATGAGTCACTCGGTGTGCTCCTTGCCCAGAACAACGAGGATGGAAAAGAAAATGCACTCTACTACCTCAGTCGAACTTTAATCGGGGTGGAACACAACTATTCCCCGATCGAAAAGCAATGCCTAGCTCTGATATTCGCTGTGAAGAAGCTGAGGCACCATCCGCTCGCTCATCGGGTTATGCTAATCTCCAATGTTGACCCGCTCAAACACTTAATGACCAAAGCAAGTCTAGCCGGTAGAATGGCAAGATGGGCTGTCATGCTGCTTAAATTCGACATAATCTATACTCCTCAGAAAGCAATAATATTAGTTTATATATATATATATATTATTTATATATATGTATATATATATAAATAATATATAAAGAGAAGGAAAAATAAAGTGGGCATAATATTAGTTAATATATATATATAATTATTAAATCAACACTTAATTTAATAATCCGGTTATATCATATATAATCTGGTTAATATTAAATAACGTTAGATTAAAATACGATATCATATATCTCTATTTAATCGAGCTCCCGCACATTTCGCTATATATGCCCTACTTCGTTTTACTTGTTTTAGGAAATCTCTATGTGGGACTCTCATTATTCATCAATACGCCGACAGTAGGTAATGATTATCAAATACCTATAAGCACGTCTGATATGTTGCATATCGGGTCTGGGGGGTAGTATCGTCAGACCCCAATAACCTGATAAGTCATGCCGATGTGTGGTTTATAACCAATCAAGAAACTACTGATAACACTTATGAGTAAATCTCATTAGCCCTGGCCAGGGACTTGCGGTTATAGCCAATCACGTACAGCACAACATCAACTCCCAATACCGGAAGAGACGAAACCCGTCCTATCAATCACTGCCTCCATATGATTTGGGGCTGTACCCAACTACTACCTATTTGCACGACTCAGTAGAGCCGTGGTAGGAAAGTAATCTAAACACAGTAGGAACCACACAAGACACTATGATGATAGCAGGTCTACAGACTAACTTGTACCAGTATCACCAGAGAACTGCTATCTAACGATAAGTATGACACCATCTAGGAGTTTTCGGCGAGTCCGTTCGGTGTACCCAGTCTCCAATGAGCGCCTGTATACAATCTTTGGTGTCAAACACCAATGGTTGTAGAATCAACCATCGCCCTATACAGGGTCAAGAAACGTATACACTAGTCTACTCTAGAATATCGATGCTCTGTCTCGATATTTCCTCAACTAGGAACACTTAAGGATGTGCTTATAGACTACTCAGGCCCCACTAGTATGATCTCTATCACAATTCTGGTAATCAAGAAAATATCCTAAGGGCTTTATCAACATGTATCAATGAAATAGCAAACTAAAACAAATACATATGTTAAGATAAATACAAACCAGATAGCATACTATCATATCGAGTAAGACCGTCCTTTATATACACATGTCCAAGTATCCACTATAATATACAATAATGGCATATAGGGCATATATAACTAACAATCTCCCACTTGCACTAAGGCCAGTTGTTGTAGTATCGCATACCCAACATCCCAAAATATCTCTCGAATTGTGCCGTGGGAAGGCTTTCGCGAGTGGATCTGCCATGTTGTCCTTCGTGTCAACTCTCCTAACCTTGATCTCGCGGCGATTTACTATCTCCAGATCAGGTGATACCATCTCAGAATATGTCTAGATCACTGATGGGATTGAGGTTTCTTAGCCAATGCCGTAGCTCTATTGTTATCACTGTAGGGTGTTTTTCGTCACCCCATTGAGATGGGAATGCACGCGTTTGTCAAGCATGTAAAAATTCCCTCTTCCTGGGGCAGGCCGGGGTTTATTGATTGTGGGGATCCGAATCTCCGGCAGTCGCGGACTAAGCTGCCGTTAATTACCCCTCACTTTTGAAGCGAGAGAACCTCCGATTGACGGGTCAAACTGATCATGCGAACTCAATATGCCGTATACGTGTGTTGTGTTTTGAAGGGTATTTGGACATATCGGGGGCCTCACAAAATTTACGGGGGTCCCACTACCCGGATAGCGGGCTGGGGGTCATGGGGGCTAGCAGCCCCCTTACGGGGTGCGGGACAGCGCCCCGTTAGAGAGGTATTTTTAGTGGGAAGTGTATGGGAAACAAAGAGGGGTGGGTAGCGTCCTAAGGACGTATGGGCGCCGGTGCCTCACACGCCCGGCACGTGGGCACTCGGGCGCCAGCGCCTCACGTGCCCGGCACGTGGGTGCTGGACGCCTGCAGAAAAAGAGGCTTAGCCCCGGGATCTGGAGTTAAACTCCCAAAAGGATTTTTATTTTTTTTATTGTGGAGTTAAACTCCAACAGAATTTTTATTATGGAGTTAAACTCCTAAAAGGATTTTATTTGTGGAGTTAGATTCCAAAAGATTTTGAATGGAGTTAAACTCTGAAAGACTCCAAAAGATTTTGACAAATGAAGTTGAACTCCCAAAAATCTTCGGAGATGATCAAAGGGGACCCCTTTCTTCTCCTCTTTAGCCTTGGATCTTCTTTTGAGTCTTGGATCTTTCCAAAGTGGGATTTTTGGAGATGGGTCTCCTTCTTCCTCCTCTCTGTTGGCTGGATCTATGTTGGCTGGATTTTGGAGAAAAAGGGGGTGAGACTTAAAAATCTCCCATTTTGGAGATTTAATGAAAGATCCGAGTTCCCCTCCAAGGATTTTATGGTGAAAAACTATTTCTTTTTGGGAAAAAGAGTTAAACTCTTGATTTAATTCAGAAAAGAGAAGAAGATTTAGAACCTTGAGAAAGGAGAAGGAGGCACAGAACCCTAACTTTTGGAGAGAATGAAAAGTTGTTGATTTTTTCAACATGTTTGCCTTTATAGGCTACATACTTTACATATAGCCCTTTGGGCTTTGCCAAATGGCACTAGTTCCACCCCATGCCTTATTTGCTTATTTCTTTTTGCACATAAGCCATGGGGTTTACAAAATTTTGGCTTTTTGCCCATTTTTCATACATTTATTTCTAAAAAATTGCATTGAACTAATTTATTGCTTCATTCTTGGCATGGAGCCGGTCTCTTTCATTCTTAGTCTTGACTTGGGCTTGGTCCCACTTCGCCTGAGCGTGGGCCCGCTTGGCTGGGGGTTGACTGATTTTGACTTGGTCAACCGGGGTGTAATTTTTTACCCTAATAAAGTGCCCCCCATCAATAAATGCACACCACTTATATGGGTCGTGTGCATGAAATTGATGGATTTTCTTTCGCATGGAGGTTGACTTGATTTGGTTCCCGCTTTGACGACGTGGAGGTCGATGCTGCTCTTTTCGCGACATGGACGGTCGGTGCTGCCCTTTTAGCGACGTGGACGATCGGTGCTGCCCTTTTTACTACATGGACGGTCGGTGCTGCCATTTTTGCAATGTGGACAGTCGGTGCTGCCATTTTATCGACGTGGACGGTCGGTGCTGCCCTTTTTACGACTTGGACGGTCGGTGCTGCCATTTTTGCGACGTGGACGGTCGATACTGCCATTGTAGCGATGTGGACGGTCAGTGCTGCCATTTTTGCGATGTAGACGGTCGATGCTGCTCTTTTTGCGACTTGGACGGTCGGTGCTGCCCTTTTTGCGACTTGGACGGTCAGTGCTGCCCTTTTTGCAACGAAGACAGTCGATGCTGCCATTTTTGCGACTTGGACGGTCGGTGCTGCCATTTTTGTGACTTGGACGGTCGATACTTGATTTGACTTGCTCCGCTTCTTGCGGTGTCGGGATTGAAGTTTACTTGCTTCGCTTTTTGCGGTGTCAGCATTGATTTGTTTCCGAGATGGAGCTTGATTCTACCGATAAGGTGATTAGTTGACTTGTTTGATTTGATTTGTTTTGGGAGTTCCCTACCCGCCCAGCGGGACTTTTGAGCTTAGAAGTGCTGCCGCGTAGGATGTTGATTTAATCTGTTTGATTTTTACCTTATTTGGCGAGACTTTTGAATTTGAGAGGAATTTGGAATTTGTTTTGCATCAGCATTGCTGCCCTGGAATAATGCCAGGAGCAACTCATCATTTGCCCTGGGAGGACTTGGGATTTGGTTTTGGGTCGGCATTAGCATCGCTAACACTGAAGCGTAGTGCCAAGAGCGACTCATCATTTGCCGTTGGGAAAACTTAGGATTTGGGTTTTGGGTCGGCATCAGCACCGCTAACACTGAAGTGTAATGCCAGGTGCGACTCATCATTTGCCGTTGCCCGTTAGGGAACGATGA
Source organism: Agapanthus africanus (assembly GCA_030015575.1). Taxonomy (NCBI): domain Eukaryota; kingdom Viridiplantae; phylum Streptophyta; class Magnoliopsida; order Asparagales; family Amaryllidaceae; genus Agapanthus; species Agapanthus africanus. The sequence continues at coordinate 301,791,740 of JASDDO010000019.1, forward strand.
CTTAAGAGACAGGTTTAGATCCCTATCACCTAAAGCTTTTCAATTTTATGAGCCGTAAGGGTCTCATAAAAGTATTTCTCCCCACAAATTGAGAGGATCTTGCATGTGTATTTTCTCCCTAGGAATCGTGGGGATTCCTAAGTGTGTTGCTCTTTGTGAGTCGTAAGGATCTCACGCGGGGATTTTCTCCTCACAAGGTCGGGAGAACTTTACGAGTGTATTTAATCTCTTTTCACGAGTTTTCGCCCTTTCGGGTTTTCACAAACTCGTTGGCAGTCCTGCTGTTTTTTACTCACAGAGCCCTTCCCGGTTTTCATCCGTGCCCGTTTAGCTTGTGGACATACCTTTTTTCTCTTTTTTTTTGCATTGGTGGAGTTTCATCGCCGGTGGGACTTTAAATGTAGTCTCACCGGTAGAACCTGGGAGAGATAGGTGTCGTTTATGCCCATGAATTGTATACGGTTTTACAGGATGTATGATCTGGACCGTAGGGCCGTTGTGCTTAATTTTCTGCGACTTGGAGTATTCATGCGCAGTATTTCTTGAGATATCGGCCGTTGATGGGTGGCATGGGCCTTTCTCCCTCGGCACTTATTAGTTGGTAGAATCCTCCGTCGAACACTTTCTGGCCCTTCCCAATTTGACTCGAATTTTCCCTTGGCATGTCGATTGGGGATGATCGGTCTTTTGAGGACCAACACCAATTCGCCCTTCTTGAAAGCACGTAGACGGGTCGTCTTGTCATAGTCCCGTAACATTTGGGCTCGGTACAGCTCCAGATTTTGTTGTACTGCTGGCCTCTTTCTTCGAGGGCGTCAAGTTCTTTGAGCCGAAGGAGAACATTTTCCTCCTCGGTCAAATTATGCTGGACGACCATCCCGAGGCTTGGAACTTCGACTTCGAGGGGGAGGATCGCCTCAACTCCGAAGAATAATGAGTATGGAGTGGACTGAGTTGGAGTGCGGTGCGTGATATGATATGCCCACAACGCCTCGTAAAGTTTGAGATTCCAGTCTCTCTTGTTGGCTGAAGCAGTTTTCCTCAGAAGCTTGCATGGAGTTTTATTGAAGGTTTCGGCTAGCCCATTGGCCCTTGGATTATAGATGAAGAAATATCTCCAGTCTATCTTGTACTGAGTAACGAACCTTGAGACTTTGAAGCTCTTGAAAGATGACCCGTTGTCAGAAATGATTTTTCTAGGTGTACCAAAGTGGTATAGAATATTATGCCAGAAGAACGTCAGAATATCTTCTGTCTTGACTTTTTTTAGCAGGACAACTTCAGCCCATCTGGAGAAGTAGTCAGTTGCGGCCAATATGAACCAGTGGCCATTGGATGACGGAGGATCAATTGGACCAACTATGTCGGTGCCTCAAACTTTGAAGGGCCATGACGCCATCGTAGGATGCAATGGATTAGGGTGCTTGTGAATGAAAACGCCGTGAATTTGGAAGAGATGACATTTCTTCGCATGCTCTTCGCAATCCCTTATCATGGTAGGCCAGTAATACCCAATCCGTTTGATTTGAAGCCGCATTTTGGGGCCAAATTGGTGAGCTCCGTAGACGCCTGAGTGAACTTCTTTCATGACTTTTTAGGCTTCGGCCGATGACAGACACCTGAGCCAGAGTTGGTCATATGATATGCGGTATAGCGTATTATTTACAAACACATATCGGAGGGATCTTTTCTTCAACTGAACCCTCGCAGATTTTTCTTTGGGCAGATTGTTGTATCGGAGGTACTCTATGAAGTGTTCTCTCCAATCGGGCTCGTCTTGAATGATCAGAGCTTTTTTGGCAGGATTGCTCTTTTGTTCTGTGCTTTTCTCTTCTTGTAAAGAGACCAGGGGCAAAATTTGCCGGCTCCTGGCCGTGATAAGAATTTCATCCATGTCGAGATCAGCCAGCTATTTGGCTAGGCGAGCGAGTACGTCGGCTTTTCCGTTCAACGCCCTAGGGACTTTTATTAGTTCAATATGAGTGAATTGTTTCATGAGTTCCACCACCCGGCTTCTGTATCAAGCTAATTCGAGCTTATATATCTTGTAGTCGCCGCTCACCTAGTTGACAACAAGCTGGGAGTCACCGTAAACCCATAGCCAAAGGATTTTCATTTCTATAGTGAGCTCCAGACCAGCTATCAGAGCTTCGTACTCATCATCTGTAACACCGTACAGATGTGAGATCCAAATCTGGTAAATACATACTCTGGGGTCAGAATTAATTATGAAAACAGTTCTCTTTTACATGTACACAGAAATACTGAAACATGAAAAATGTTTCATAGGGGTGGTCAGATATTCCTAGTAATGCCTTTTCAATTATCCAGATTCATGACAATAGTCGCAATTTCCTTTGTCCTCACTTCAATCTATTTATATGTCTCTACATCTTACCTTCTGCACACCGTCCTTAGGCTAATTGGTTTTCTTCCTTCCCTACCTTTCGGCACCAGCCTGAGATTTGGAAGAAGATTATTCAATAAGCGTAACAGATGTACTCACATAATGCAAGGAGTTCTCGCAATCTGAGAGAAGGTAAAGGGAAGAGACAACCGAATAATCCTATTCAATTTCTTCAGAACCTGTGGCCATCCTCGACTGAAGTAACTTTTTCGAGTTCGTATGTAACTATACGATGGCAGTTCCAAGCAATATGGATCATCATAGTGATACGACGTGTTCTGAAGAAATGCAAAGGGTAAAGTAGGAGTGGCAGGGATATATACGACTTTGTCGCGAATCAAGACAAGCCAAAGCCAAAGGGTGTAAGAAGGTTCGGTCAAATTAGTTCATGAGTTTTTAAGATAAGTCATGGGTCACTGTACCAGAGAGAGAGAGAAAAGAAACACTCAGTGTGCACTCTATCAAGATTAGATTGGTTTTCACTTTATCTAATCAGGATGGCTCCCACTGTTTCCTCGAATTCTCCTTCAAACCCTAAAAAGAGAACTAGTCAGGGTCATTTACACTTTACAAGTTCGCTAACCGTTCAGCCATGCCAGTGTTGGTACTCCGAGGGAGGTCTCCCGTGCTTTCGCACTGACCCAATTAATAACCCCATTTCCGCAGATGCGTGACCTTGTTAACACTTTCTAGACACCTAATAGGTTAGCTAATTGCAAAGTGAAAAAATCTCCTGAGGAGTAATACATACTCATCAGTGGGAATCGGGACCTAACTATCATCATGTGATAACTTGACGGAATCCACTCAAGTCACCACACTCCATAAGGTATGCGCATGCCTGGCAAGTTTCCCGTATATTTGAAACTCCCGATATGGTTTTTGCCCCAAACGGCTTATGACCTTGACATAGGTCAACATATCATAAGTCACAAGTCAAGTTCAATCCGTCATTGTCCTGGATTAATTTAGACCCACCCGCACAAGCCCTTGACAGAGGTCAACATAACCGTGCGACTGTCCTAAATAATCGTATATCCATGCAACAGAAAAGTATTACAGAGCTACAGAACACTACGCCTCGGCAAAGGTCGACATACGTAGCACGAATACTATGCAATACTAATCTAAAATGATGGAGGGCTACGGCTGGTTTTTTGCGAAAAACCTTTAACGTAATGAACTTGATATCGTTGAAGGAACTTGAGTGGCTTTGAAATGGAGTGGTTTAAGCTCCGCATTTTGAAACTAGTAACATAAACTTTTGCTTAAGAGCGAACTTCCAGTGAAGGGATCAAGGCTCTTCCCTCATAGAATGAGGTGCGGGATATTCCTAACCGAATACCTCTATGCAAAGCAAAAGAATACGACCATGAGCTTTGAAGAAAACCGAGTAGTTTTAAAATTGGTTCCGACAACATCATTTAGGTTTATTTTTCCTTGCATTATTTCGATAATGCGTTCCCGTCATTTTATGTTTCCAAGCCACAAAAAAAACAACAAAAATAACATGCTTTTTATATGCCATCCGCATTCGCCATGGGGCTCCATCATGCACCGTTAAGTTACTTAACTAACGGTAAAGCGGGGGATGGACTGGCGTGGATGTAAAACATATAGAAGTATCTACTAAATATATATAATATATATATCAACTCGCAGGCAGATAATAGTCATCACAGGCAGATAAAAATCATCACAAGCATGCGAACAACAATATGGAATAGTGGATAATCTAGGAGCCCTGCGTTTCATTTGAGCCATACATGAGACGCGACGTTCTCCGGTCGTATGGATAGCCAGTGCAATGAAGATCCTAGATCCCTACGAGTGCGGCAAGTTACCCGCCAATCTCCGAAGTGAGGCAATCCCAATCAACAAAGTGAATGGGCCACCCAGCACTTCACGGAATCCAGTAACTTGAGCACCACTCCGTGGGTCAACCTATACCCCCTACGAGTGCGGCGAATAGCCTTCCAATTCTAGAGTAAGGCACTCTCGGTCTCAACGCCATGAGATGCGGGCTTGTTGCTCTCTAGAACCCGGCTATTCAAGCACTCCTCCGCGGGATAATCCTAGTACAGAAAAGAATATATATATACAACGGCGACATCGACCTCAACCCGGTCATGCCCCAATAAAAGAATATACAAACTGGCAGAAACGACAGTCCACATGTCGGACGCTCGCCCCGCAATAATGAATATACAAATGAATCTGCACCGTATATCTAACATTGCACACAAAGCTATCCATCACGATAATCCGCACAAACCATAACCATATATATATATATATATATATATATATATATATATATATATATATAACCGCAGAAGCAAGCAACACCAGAATGTGTACAACCCCGTCTAAATGAACATATAGCAATTAGACGACGTTCAGCAACACATGTATCACATATACCGATGATGCAAAAGTTTCGAGTTTTTAAAACTCCCGAATTTTCCCAAAGCTAAGATGACACAAATAGAAATCTGGGAAAAATCAAACAACACCAAAAATACCAATTTACAAAACCCAAGGCACAACATGAAAACGAGGTCCAAAGGTGAATAGTGAAAAGGTGAGGCCGGCCAAAACCTCATTCTCGCCAGTCCAATCATGATGAAATCCGCTCGTTTTCATTATGTGTCACTATCTAGTCAAGAATAAGCTTCTGCACTTATTTAAAAAAAATTTAGAGACCAAAAAGTTTTCTGGACAAAAATTGGGTTTCGAAATCGGAGTTTTCGGTTTTGAAACTAAAGTATCGTCTAACACTAGTTTGGGTGGCTCTGATACCATATTGGGATCCGACGCCCGAGCCGTGGAGGCCGCGGGCGAGGCGGAAGTGAAAACAAAAACTTTTTACGGGCACCGGACGCACACACCCGAGGATTCGATCCAAACACCCTAAATTAGAAATCTAAAACATGTAAGGTTTGAGAAATACAACCTTTGTCGCGTGTCCCCCCAATCATGGAAAACCACTCCAAGTTTGTAGCCACTGGGATCGCGCTTGAGAATCGACCACCCTTCGCCGAAGATGATCCACCCGAGGGAACGCGGAGGAGGCTCTAACTGACGACCCAAATTTGCTAGGTTTGGATAGTCGGTGATTTAGAAACACTCCACTAAAAATTTCTCTCTTAAACCATGCTAAAAAATGAGAGCAAGAAGAAGGGGGTGAAGGAGGTTGAAGCATGGACGAAAAATGGAGCAAGTGAGGAATCAAAAATCATCAAGTCAAGAGAGTGAGCATGGCCTGCTCTTTTTCAACCATCCATCAATAGTGCACCCAAATGAATATATCATTTTTAAAGAACAAAGCCATGCCTCTCTACAATGTTTGCACCATACTTCATAACTCCACTTTCCACCTCATTTCTAATTTTAATTTTCCAAAAAAGAAAATCAAATATGAGGTGTCCTTTTTCTAGAAGCATTCCCGTATAAATACGGAATACTTCACTTGGAATACGTATCGCTACATATACGCGTATCCATATAAAAATACAGATAGCACCAAAGAGAGAAAATAAATAGTGAACAATAATACTAAAATATATGTATCAAAATACATATATAAATTATCGAATCAAAACCTGATTTAATAATTCGGCTTAATCTTAAGCCGGATAGTATTATCAACCGTCCGATTAAATTCTGTGTATCGCATACACGTATTTAATCAGACCCCTGTACGTACTACCGAACGGCTCCTACATCTGTCGCCTGAACCGGAAAAACCCTCTGTGTGGGACTCTAAAGACTCGACAGTACGCCGGCAGTGGGTTTAACCACAAGCATGTCAGCGACACTATTTGTACGTAACGGCTACCCAGGTACTTATCGAAAAAGGGGGTCGACAATCAAGTGTGTCCTTACCCTACTGAGCCTGAATATGACAATCTCCATACAGTCCGGTCTCTTTGTCAAAGAGTATCGCATATTGGGTCTAAGGGGTGGATAACGTCAGACCCCTACTAATCCGATAAGTCGTGTCTGAGTCAAGCTCATCACCAACTGAGATACTACTGATCAACTATCAGTAAATCTCCCCTACCGTGGCCACGGATTTCTGATGATATCCAACTGAACACAGCGCGACATGGACTCCTAATACCAGGAGAGACGAATCCCTGACAGTCGACCACTGCCTCCATGTGGCTTGGGACTGTACCCAACTAAAACCTTTTTCCACGACTCCTTTAAGCCGTGGTAGGGTAGTAATCAAAGTACAGTGGGAACTCACACGAGACAAATGAAGACTTCAGGTCAAAGGACTAACCTGTACTCATGCTACCTGAGAACTTCCATCTGATGATAGGTATAATACCATCTAGAAGTTCTCGGCGAGTCCATCCAGTGTACTCACCTCGAGTGAGCACCTGCATACTATCATAGGTGTCACAACCACAATGGCTTGTGAGACCGGCCACCGCCCCTCGTCGGGGTCTCGAAGCGTATACACTAGCCTACTCCGGAATATCGATACCCAGTCTCGATACTCCCACGACTAGGGATATTTAAGGATGTGCTTATGGACAATCCAGCTCCCACATATATGATCGCCATCACAATGCTGGTCGTCAAGCAACAATCCTACGAGCTTCATCAACGATGAAGATAAACCAGATAGTATACTATCATCTCGAGTAAGATTGTTATAACTGTATAGGTCCTCCCTCAATTATCATAATCGCCTACTCGCAATCATAATAATTGCCTTGAGGGCACTATATCCAACACATGGAAGGCAGCAATGGCAAGTAGGATCCGAATGGATTTGAGCATAGCCACTGGAGAAAAGGTATCGTCATAGTCCACACCTGGTCTTTGTCGAAAACCTTTTGCAATAAGTCTAGCCTTATAGGTTTCCACCTGTCCATCTACACCAAACTTCCTTTTGTAGATCCATTTGCATCCAACGGGTTTGACCCCAGGTGGAGCAATATCCAAGTTCCACACTTTATTGGTGTACATGGACTCCATTTCGGATCGCATAGTATCCAGCCATTTATCAAAGTCTCTACTGATAATGGCCTACTTGAAACTAGTAGGATCATCTTCTTCTAAGATGCAATCCTCTCGATCCCCATCAATAAGAAAACCGTAGTATCTCTCGGACGGATGAGAAATCCTACTAGATCTGCGGAGTGACTGAGGTTCGTCTAGGACTACTGAATCTAGCGGTTCCACCATATTTTCAGTTACAGTTTATGGTTCAGAAAATTTTTCCGGTTTTACCGTACTCCCACTAATTTTTTTTGCAAGAAATTCCTTTTCCAAAAAAGTGGCGTGGCGAGATACAAACACCTTTTGTTCCTCAGTGTGGTAGAACATATATCCAGGTGAATTCTTTGGATATCCTACAAATTTACATAGAACTGATCATTCCTCTAGTTTGTTCGGTTTTTGCGTTTTAACATAAGCCAGACAACCCTATGTCTTAATGAATTTAAGACACTGTTTCTCACCACTCCATATTTCATATGGAGTGGTAGGCACGGATTTGGTCGGAACTTAATTCAAAAGATATGCTACTGTTTGAAGCGCATGTCCCTAAAATGAAAGAGGCAACTCAGCACTACTCATCATGGAGCGAACCATATCCAAAAGGGTACGATTCCTCCGCCCCGATACACCGTTGTGCTGTGGTGTATACGGAGCAGTAAGTTAAGAGAGAATTCCATTCTCTTTTAAGTATTCTAGGAATTCCGTGCTTAAGTACTCCCCTCCTCTATCAGATCTAAGAATCTTGATACTTTTCTCAGTCTGGTTCTTTACTTCGTTTCTGTATTCTTTGAATTTCTTAAAAGCTTCAGATTTGTGTTTCATAAGATACACATATCCGAACCTAGAAAGATTGCCAGTGAATGTGATGAAGTACAAGAACCCACCCTTGCTTGTATAGAAATTGGACCACATACATCACTGTGTATGACTGCCAAAAGCTCTGTTGCTCTTTCTCCGTGTCCGGTGAATGGATATTTGGTCATCTTTCTCTTGAGACAAGACTGACAAGTTTCATCAGATGAAAATTCGAACGTATTCAAATATACATCTTTATGCAACTTACTTAGTTTTTTGTCTCCGATATGACCAAGTCTACAATGCTACAAGTAGGATTCGTTCACTTCTGAACTCTTCCTCTTGCGTGTGTTTTGTATATTGAAAACTGTGTTTTGATTTAGAACATAGATACCATTACACAGTGTACCTTCTGCAACCAATACCTTATCAAGATAAATGTTCATGATATTTCTATCTAGAACAAAATTATATCTATCTTTATCAAGTAAAGAAACTGATATGATGCTGCAAACCATGGAAGGTACATAGTAGCGATTGTTCAAAATTATAATATTGCCATTTGACAATACTAGGTGATATTTACCGACGGCAGCAGCATCAACTTGTGCTCCGTTCCCTACTCTGAGGGATATATCACCAGATCCAACCATCCTACTTTTTCTCAGGCTCTGCAATAAATTACAGATATGAGATCCTGATCCGGTATCTAGTACCCAGGAGGTAGGACTGACCGAAAAACAGTTCTCAATAACAAGAACACCTGAAGGAGACGCAATAGTATACTTCTTCTTCATTGGGGTCATCAAGGAATTCATGCAATCCTCTTTCCTTTGCTCATTCTCATGATTGTTGTCATAAGTTATAGCCAAACCGACGTTCTCCAGCCCAGAATAAGAATTCGGATCGGTCAAGCGATACATTTTATTATCTTGATTAAGGTATGAATTGGTTTCTACCTGGAGAAAGAGAAAAGAAATACTCAGCGTGCGCTCTTGCAAGATTAGATTGGTTATTAATTTATCTAATCAGGATGACTCCCATTGTTTCCTCGAATTCTCCTTAAAACCTTAAAAGGAGAACTAGATGAGATCATTAACACCTTACAAGTTCGCCAACCGTTCAGCCGGGTCGGTGTTGGTACTCCGAGGGAGGTTTCCCGTGCTCTCGCATGGGCCTAATTAAAATAAACCTCGTTTCTGCAGAGGCATAGCCCCGTTAACAGCTTTCTAGGCACCTAATAAGTTAGCTAATTGTAAAGTGAAAAATATCTCCCAAGAGTAATCATACTCATCAGTGAGATCGGGATCCAACTATCATTGCGTGATAAACTAGATAGAAGCCACTCTAATCACCACACTCCAGAAGATATGCAACAAGCCACTCTAATCACCACACTCCAGAAGATATGCAACACTAAGTTTCCTATATATTTGAAACTGCCGCTGTGATTTTTTCCCCTAGGACCTTAATGACCTTGACGAATAATCAACAAATCAAAAGATCCTAGTCAAGTTCAACCCGTCGTTATCCAAGATTGCATTAGACCCACCCACATAGTCCTTGACGAATAATCAATAAAACCATGCGACTGTCCTAACCAATCGCATTATCTATGCAATAGAGAATCATTACTCAGCTACCGTTCACCGCACCTTGACGAATAATCAACAAACGCAGCACGAATACGAAGTACTAATTATCTGAAATGACGGAGGGCTATAGCTGGTTTTTAGCGAAAAACCTTTAACGTAATGAACTTGATATCGTTGAAGGAACCGAGTAGTTTTGAGAAGGAGTGGTTTAGGCTCCGCTTTTGAAAACTTGTGGTTTTGAAGAAAACTGAGTAATCTACAGTATAAATTTTTTCTCAAGAGGTCATTCCCCGCGAAGGCATTTAGGCTCTTGCCTCCTCGAATGCGGTGCTAGATATTCCAGACCGAATACCACTATACAAAGCGAAAGAATATGATTATAGTTTTTCGAAATTTGTTCCAAAATCTTTTAGGTTTCTTCTCTAGCATTAATCAAAATTAATACGGTCCCATCAATTAATCCCTATCAAACCAGAAAAGAACAAAAATACAATGTACGTATATACCATCTGCATTCGCCACGGGGCCCCGTCATGCACCGTTAGGTTAACTAACGGCAGAGCGAGGGCTGGACTAGCGCGGGTGTAAAACATATACAACATCTGCTAGTATATATAAATATATATAATATTTGTCCCAAGCATGATATAAGCAACATCACAGAACAACAACAAGCAACACATAATGGTGGATAATCTTGGAGTCTCGGATTTCATTTGAGCCGCAAATGAGACCCGACGTTCCCGATCGTGTGGATAGCCCGTGCAACGAAAACCTGGACCCCTACGAGCATGGCGAGTTACCCGTCAATCCTAGAAGTGAGGCAACCCCAATCAACAAAGTGAATGGGTCACCCAGTACTTCACGGAATCCGGTAACTTGAGCACCCCTCCTTGGGTCAACCTATACCCCCTACAAGTGCGGCGAATAGCCCGCCAATTCTAAAGTAAGGCCCCCTCTATCTCAACACCATGAGATGCAGGCTCGTTGCCCTCTAGAACCTGGCTATTCGAGCACTCCATTGCGGGGTAATCCTAGTATAGAAAAGAAAATATGTGTACAATGGTGACATCAACCTCAACCCAGTCGTACCCCAATAAAATAATATACAATCCGGCAGAAATGGTTGTCTACATATCGGACGTTCGCCCCGCAATAATGAATACACAAATAAATCTAAACTGTACTAATACCATTGCACCATAGGTTATCCACCACGACAATCCCATCCACAATATCAGCATAATACAGAACATCAACGTGAATATCATGTTCGCAAACCCGTCTAATTAAACATATAGCAATTAGTCGGGTTATACCGCTAAATAATATTCACGGTCGCAGATACTAACATATGCACTGATAAACACTTATATAAAATTTCGATCGACTAAAAATTTTCCGTATTGGCCCCAAGTGCTAACCAGTACTCAAACAAATCTGGGCCAAAATCATACATCTCAAAAATCACATTTCCACATAATAGAGTGCCAGAAGAAATTTGGTGCACAACGGTCCCATTTCAACCGCGGAACCGCTGCCAACAAGCATGTTATGCGGCGGTTCCGCGGCCGTATGTAAGGCTTATGTGCCCAAATTTCTTCAGGCCTTCTAAAATCGCCTGCACGTATTTTTAAGGTACTCTAAATAATTTTTTGAACAAGTTTTAAAATCGACAGCATGGCAAATGAAATTGTGATTTGAAAAATTTCGTCGATCGATATTTAAAACTTGTCTAAACTAGCTAGTAAGGGTTTATGGGATGGCTCTGATAGCATGTTGGGATTTCCTAACGCCCTGACCATCTACCGTGGCCGTTGTGGAACAAAAATTTTTGGCGTTTGAAAAACTGGCGCTAGAAAAAACCGTCATAGAATCTACCATAAACCTAAATTAGCTAACAAAGAAGAGATCTAACTACTATGATAGAAGGGTCTCACCAAAAGATCCGTGGCCTTCGGTTTTCTATCCTCCTCATTTGCTCCTAGGGATCTCTTTGAACGAGATTGATCACCTTTCCTAGCTCCTTGAGATCTCCTGGATCGAGCTTGATCACCGATCTTCCTCCGTCGAAGATGATCCACCCGAAAGATGTAGTCCATGGCTCTAGCTCCACACTAAGAGTCTAGTGGAGCAAGTAGAGACTTTAGATTGCTAATCTAAAGTGTCTAGGATGTAGTGAAAGGTTCTAAGTGTGTATCTATCTCACCTCCTCTCTTGATTCTCAACACATGAGATTGTAGAGAGGAGGTTGAAAATGAAGGAGGAGGAGTTCAAGAAAGCTAGTGAGGAGAGTGAAAACAAATGGTGAGAATGAAAACTAAAAAGAGAGAAAAACTCAACCATAGTTTTGTAAAACATTTTTCTAAAATAAAAACTCAACCATGCTTAAATAGTTTGTACAAATGAATTGAATATTCATTTGTCAACACTATATAAGCATGGTTTTCACCATACCCACCTCACCACCTTTACACCTCATTTTTCATTTAAAATAAATGGATAAATCTAAAATGAGGTGTCCACCTTCTAGAATGTTTTCTGTATAAATACGGATTACACTCAACTGTATATACATATCTGTATTCGTATCAAAATACGAATACCCAAAGAGATAGAATAACACAAAGAACATAATACTAGAATATACATATCGAAATACATATACGTAAATTATTAAATCAATACCTGATTTAATAATCCGGCTCAATCCCGAGCCGGCTAGTATTATCAACCGTCCGATCGAAAGTCTGGGTAACTAGTACAATCATTCGATCGGAACCCGACACGTATCCAATACGGCTACTACGTCATTTCTCCTGAACCAGGGAAACCCTCTGTGTGTGACTCTAAAGACTCGACAGTACGCCGACAGTGAGTTACTGGATAAATCCATAACCACAAGTACGTCAGTAGCACTAGCTGTACGTAACGGCTACTCGGGTACCTGTCGAAAAGGAAGACCGATGAGCAAACTCATCAGGATCCCTACTGAGCCTATCTGTGACAATCTCCGTACAGTCCGGTCTCTTCGTCTGAGAGTATCGCATACCGGGTCTAGGGGGTGGTAAACGTCAGACCCTAATAACCCGATAATTCGTGCTGATGTGGCTCAGGACCAATCCGAAAAACTACTGATCCACCTATCAGTAAATCCCAACTTCCTTGGCCAAGGTCTTATAGTGCTGGCCAATCGAACACAGTGCGATATCGACTCCCTATACCGGGAGAGACGAATCCCCAACACGTCCACTGCCTCCATGTGGCTCGGGACTGTACCCAACTAAAACCTATTTGCACGACTCAGTAGATCCATGGTAGGGTAGTAATCAAAGTACAGTGGGAGCTCACACGAGAAAAATGACGATCTCAGGTCTGAAAACTAACATATACTCATGCCACCTGAGAACTGCTATCCGACGATAGGTATAGTACCATCTAGAAGTTCTCGGCGAGTCCGTCCAGTGTACTCACCCCCAATGAGCACCTGTATACGATTTTAGGTACGAAAGACCAATGGCTGTATGACCAACCATCACCCCTCGTCGGGGTCTAGAAACATATACACTAGTCTATTCCGGAATATCGATGCCCAGTCTCGATACTCACATGACTAGGGCAATTTTAAGGATGTGCTTATCGACTACCCAGCTCCCACAAGTATGATCACCATCACAACACAAGTAGTCAAGCAATGATCCTATGGGCTTTATCAATATGTATAAATGATACGTAATAACAAGTAAAACATATGCACATGTTAAGATAAAGACAAACCAGATAACATTCTATCATATCGAGCAAGATTGTCATGTACATACATATGTCCAAACATCCACATGTATACATATACAATAATGGCCTATAGGGCATACATATCCAATAGATTGATCTCGTTGTTGCATGAGTATTCCGACGTCTTCCCTGGACATTTACGGACATGCCAGGATTGGATCCGGCGATCGTGACTCACTATCTACCACTATCCGAAGGAGCGAAATCAGTGAAATAGAAGATGAGGAAACTTCGACCAGAACATTCTATACAAGTCAAAGAAGAAGTCATGAAGCAGCTCAACGTTGGTTTCATCCGAAATACGAATTTTCCAATCTGGATAGCAAACATAGTGTCGGTGCCGAAGAAGAACGGAACCATAAGAGTATGCGTCGACTACAGAGATCTTAATCGTCCAGTCTGAAGGATGAATTCCCTTTGCCCATAATCGACATCATAGTAAATAACACCGCAGGGCATGCAATGCTATCCTTCATGGACAGGTTCTCCGGTTACAATCAAATCAAGCTCACGATAGAAGATGAAGAGAAGATGGTCTTTATCACACCGTGGGGTACATTTTGTTATCAAGTAATGTCGTTCGGATTGAAAAATGTTGGCGTGGCGTATCAGAGGGCGATGATAGCATTATTTCATGATATGATACACAACGAGCTAGAGGTATACGTTGACGACATGATCTCTAAATCAAAAGAACTATACACTACGTCGATGATCTAAAGAAGTTGTTCTCATGTTTAAGAAAGTATAAATTGCGTCTGAATCCAGCATTTTGGGACAACTTCGGGCAAGCTTTTAGGCTTTATCGTCACCGAAAGATGAATCGAGATTGATACATCCAAAGTTAAAGCCATACAGGAAAGGCCATCGCCGAGGAAAGAAAAAGAAGTCGGAGGCTTTTTCGGAAGAGTCCAGTATATCGGCCGCTTTATAGCATAACTCACTCCGACTTGAGAACCTATCTACAAGCTACTTAGAAAAATCGGTCCTGCGAAATGGAATGAAGATTGCCAGATAGTATTCAACAAAATCAAGTCTTACCTATCCAATCCCCCAGTCTTAGTGCCGCCAGTTCCTGGAAGACCGTTGATCATGTATATAGCCACCTTTGACACATCCATAGTTTGTGTTCTTGGGCTACACGACAAAACGGGACAAAAAGAAAAGGCAATATACTATTTGAGTAAGAGGATGACAGTATATGAAGCAAAATACTCGTTCATCGAGAAACTGTGCCTAACATTGGTATGGGACTACAACATCTTCGTCACTACGCACTCAGTCACACAATCCTGATCATCGCCAAGCATGATCCTCTACGATACATCTTCGAGAAGCAGACACTCATTGGAAGAATCGTAAAATGGAAAATGATTCTCATACAGGATCACATCCAGTTCATCACCCGGAAAGCTATCAATAGGCAAGCAATCACAAACCACCTCGCCGAATATCCTATCGAGAACTACGAACCTTTAAAAGTAGACTTTCCAGATGAAGATATAATGTCAGCTACCAAAGATATTGAAGACGATGATGCGTGGATTGGATATTTTGATGGCGCGGTCAACAAGAATGGTAAAGGTGCAGGAGCAATACTTATCTCCCTGATGGGGAACCAATTGCTAGCAGCCCTCCAAATCAATTTTGAATGCACACACAATATGGCAGAATATGAAACTTGTATTCTTGTAGTACAAATGGCGATACAAAACAAAATCAAGAAGCTGCATGTACGTGGCGATTCTTTGCTTGTAATATCTCAAACCACCGAAGAATTCCATGTTAGTTATATGTATGCCCTAGAGGCCATTACTATACATAGGATGTATATTGTAGTGGATGCTTGGACATATATAGGGAGGACTTTCTTGCTCGACATGATAGTATGCTATCTGGTTGCACTTTACCTTAACGTGTACACTGATTGTCTCTCTGTTACATGTTGGTAAAGCCCTTAGGATGTGTACTTGACTACCTGGACTATGATGCGGATCATACTAGTGGGGACATGGTGGTCTATAAGTATATCCTTCAAGGTCCCTAGTCGTGGGTGTATCGAGACGGGGCATCGATATACCAGAGTAGACTAGCGTATACCTTCTCGACCCATACAGATGGGCGATGGATGATCCCATATCCATTGGTGTTTGACATCATAGATGATATACGGGTGCTCAGTGGAGACTGGGTACACTGGACGGACTCGCCAAGAATTCCCAGATGGTATTATACCTTACGTCAGATGGCAGTTCTCTGGTGACACTGGTACAGGTTAGTCTGTAGACCCGAGATCGTCATAGAGTCTTGTGTGATTCCCACTGTGCTTTGATTTCCACCTTACCACGTCCAAGAGGGCGTGCAAAACGGTGGTTTTTGGGTACAGTCCCGAATCACATGGAGGCAATGAGCGATAGGAGGGGATTCGCCTCTCCCGGTATAGGGAGTTGATGTTGCGCTGTGTTCGATTGGCTATAACCGGAAATCCCTGGCCAGGGTTGCTGAGATTTACTGGTAAGTGTTACCAGTAGTTTCTCGAACTGTTATAGACCTCATATCGACATGACTTATCGAGCTATTGGGGTCTGACGTTTACCATCCCTAGACGAGATATGCGACATATCAGACGACGAGACCGGACTGTACGGTAAATGTTACTGGTTGGATTCACAGGAGTGTGAGCGGGCTTGCTCGTTGATCTTCTGATCGCTCAATACCCGGGTGGCCGTTACGTTTAGCAGACCGCTTGCGGCTTGTGGGTGTTTGATATGATCATCACCTACTGCCGGCGTATTGATGAGTCTTTAGAGTCCTACACAGAGGTTTTCTGGCTCAAGCGAAACGAAATAGGAGCGCATATGAGATATGTGCGGGACCGAGAATAATACCAGTATGTGATACTGTATTCTATTCTCGCGATATGTATCATGGGACGGTTATATGTGATATAGCCGGGTTACCGAATCAAATGTTGATTCGATACATTGATACACTTGATATTAGTCAGTTATATGAAGTATGACTGGATCATTAAATCAAGTGTTGATTTAATGATTTAATATATAATTATATATTCGATATATTACTTTACATTAACTAGTATTTGTTCATTTAAGATGGATTTTCTCACTAGATTGTGCACATTGTATATATGATATATTCTTGTGCACTAGTTTGTATCATGTTTGATGATACATGCAAACTTGGGTGTGTATGCTTTAAAGCATGTTTAGATAATGGTTAGGGTTTTGTATTCTTTATTGATTTTATCTATTTAGTTAAAACAAAATGGTGGCTTTATTTCTTTTCTTTGCTAGAAGCCTCATATTGTTTTCTAGCATCTTTGAAAGAGTCATACCATTTTGTTTTATTCCTTAACCCTAACCATTTACCTAAACCCTAGTTCATTCTCTACATGAGTTTACTCACCCATGGTTGCTAAATGATAAGCATCACTTGAGTTTTCTAATTACACAATTGATTCTTTTCTTTTCTTCTTCTTCTTCTTCTTCAAGAAGAAAGAAAAACCTTTGCTTGAAAATTATCAAGTGATGAATCCAAGTGAGAAATCCAAATCCAAAGTGAACCCACTTCCTATTTCTTCATCCTCTACCACTTGCCATGTTGTATAGGGTGTTTTCTTCACAAGTTTCATGAGCTAGTGAAGATGGAGCTTGAGTTAGAGTTGCCTCGACGTAGATCATCTTCGGCATCGAAGTCAACGACCTAGCCCGCTCATTTCTCCGACGAAACCATCGCTAGAGTCCGGGATCCCGGTGATCGCAGCGAAGGGACGTCATCACGGAGCTAAAGAAGTGGTGGACCGGATCTACAAAGGTTGTATTTCCATTCACTTTCTAGTAAAGTTGTTTACTTGCATCTTGTTTCGCCTATCCTCTAGTAATCGATCTAGTTTAGGGTTTCTCGGCACCGGAAAATTTGTATTTGACATGGTTGATGCCTTGTGGAACCTCTTGAGTGTGCCTAGGAACCCTACAGTGATATCAGAGCCTAGCTAGAGCCTTAGGCGATGCGTAGTCGATGTTTTAAGTCCGATCGAAACACGAAACCCTAATCCGACCCCTTCTCTGTAGAATTTTTAAAACAGTGGATATTTCCAGATTAAAAATTTCCAAAAAATTCAGCAGGGAAATGTAGGAATTACTGTGCAGCACGTACACTTAACTCGACAGAAGCGCCGCGGAACCGCGGCCCCACCCTGGTTTGTGCGGCGGTTCCACGGCCATTTTGTTGAATTAGTGCACGTGGTTTGCACAGTAATTTGTTTCTGTTAGTGCTGTGTTTTATGGGAATTTTTAATATTTACTCAAGAGTTGAGTTTTCTGGGTTGTATTGGGGACTCGGTGTTTCGATTGGGAAGTTTAACTTCGTCTATGGGTTTTTCCGGATAATTTTAGAAAATGTTGAAAAGTTCGACCGGATATAAATACTCACTTTTTCACCTGTCGGGAAATTTTCAAGTGTTGGATCTTTCCGTAGTTTAAGAACGTTCGAAGTAGTGCAAGCAACGCGATGGACCCTCTAGAAGACAACAAACCTTAACTCGATTATGTGACCGTCTTGAACTGCCCTTTGAACCTTAGGGTTTGGGGCAGTACAGCGTGCCACATGTGAGGCGTTGGCTTGACCCTTCTACGGCTGGACCGTTGGTACTGTGGCACGAAGTGAATGTTCTTAAACTTATTTCATGTGTTGAGCTATTTCGGGAAAACTTGGGTGTTTGACTGTTCGATCGGAAAGTTTAACATTCTCTGTTTATCTGGAAAGTGATACAATATTTGGAATTCACAAGTAGTTATGAGATAACTAATATGAATGTTATAAACATAGCACTTTAGTCTCACTTGATCGGTTGCCACGGAATTTTGATGCGATCAAAACTCCGTCGCAATCACGTAGCGTACGCGAATACTCGCCGGGTAAACTTAATAGACAGCTACACCCCATAGCCCCGACCAAGTGACTGTAGAAGAACTCCATCGCCGAAAGCATCCGTTCGGGTGCTCGCGGCAGCGGTGTTCCGCCTTAGTGCACTTCGTCGACGGTATCGGGGGTGCGGCCATCTAATAAAGTTTGCGACGAGCATTCGATCAAAATGTCGGGAATCTTGTTGAATTTCCCGACTTGATATTGAAAAGAGTTTTCGATAAATGAGACCAAAATGCGGGGTTTATAATTGTTAGGCATGTGATGTCTAAGGAATTCATTTGATTAGGCATACGATGTCTAAAGTGTTTGCAGATTCCAACTGTTGTAGTTTTACATTTTCTTTTCTGCGACCGTAAGTGCAATATGTGATATCGCCGGTTTCGTTGCTATATGTCAACGACAATTGGGATGGGCATATTTACTTACGTTGATGACATGTGATGTTATGTGTTGCTGGATATGTTATATTGGATCGTCGTGTTTGAATAGCCGTGTTTTTTTTATGTGAGATGAGTGTTTTTCATTTTCATTCATGTAAAAACTTGTATGTAATATTCTTTTATTGGGGCACTTCCAGGTTGCGGAAGATGTCACCATTGTATATTATTTTCTTTCCGGCACTAGGATAGACCCAAGGAGGAGGGCACAAGTAACCGGGTTCTGGAGTCCAGTGGGAGACCAACTCGAGGAGTCGAGTCCGGGTCTCCTAACTCTAGAATTGGTAGGGTTTCTTGCCGCTCTCGTAGCGGTCTAGGGGTGTGGGATTGGCTATTCATCACGACCGTGGAATCCGTGTTTTATACTGGCTCGTATTAAAAACACGGACGTCCTAGTATATCCAATATTTCATATGATATTTTCTGCTGCGTTATCTGTGATGTGATCATGTGATATGTTCTATGATAAATATTGTATATAGTATATACGATATATTATATAGACGTTACTTATGTTGTACACCCGCGCTAGCCCTGCCCCGCTCTGCCGTTAGTTACCTAACCTAACGGTGCACGAGGGGACATCGAGGCGAATGCGGATGGCATAAGTGTACGTCGTATTTATCTGTGATGTTTAGGTAACTTAAGTGATGGGACTTCATTAATGTGATTAATGAAAGAAAAGAAACCTAAGATGTTGTGAAATCGAATTTTCAAAAAAAAACAGGTAGCTACAGTTCTTGCTTTGCATCGAGGTGTTCCTTGCAGAACATCCTGCACCTTATTCGATGAGGAAAGGGCCGAGATCCCTTCACCGGGAGTGACCCCTTTAGCAATAACTGGCAGATGCTACACACTCGGTTTGTCTTTTGATTATTTCTATAGTTTCTGTGCCCGCACCTCATTCGACGAGGAAAGGGCCGACGATCCCTTCACCGGGAGTGACCCCTTTAGCAAAACTAGAAAAGCCTAAAAAACACTCCATTTCAAAATTCATTTGATTCTACAACGATATCAAGTTCATTACGCAATAGGTTTTCAGAAAAACCTGTCGTAGCCCTCCGTCATTTCAGATAAGTAGTAGTTAGTATTCGTGCTGCGTTTGTTGGCCTTTGTCAAGGTGTAGTGTGAGGTAGCTGACTAGTATTTATCTGCTTATACATATGATGCAGATCGGATTAGGGTAGTCGTGCGACCTTGTTGGCCTTTGTCAAGGGCCATGCGGGTGGGTTTATTTCAATCAAGAAATGACGGGTTGAACTTGACTAGCAGCCTATGATTTGGCCTTTGTCAAGGTCATAGGAGGCTTGGGGCAAAATATTATCGGGAATTTCAAGCGTTGAAATTTGCAATGAGATTGCATACCTTCTATGAGATAGTTGGATCCCGATACCCACTGCGAGTAAGAGTTACTCATGGGAGAGTTTTACACATTACAATTAGCCGATCAAGTAGGTGTCTAGAAAGGTGTTAACGAGATTACGCCTCTGGGAAAACGAGGTTTACATTAATTAGGTTCGTGCGAAAGCACGGGGCACCTCCCTCAAAGTACCGACACTGGCCTGGCTGAAAGATTGGCGAACTTGTAGCGTATAATTAATCCTGGCTAGTCTTTCCTTTTAGGGTTTGAAGGAAGATTTGATAAAAACAGTGGGAGCCATCCTGATTAGATAAAATAATAACCAATCTATTCTTGCAAGAGCGCACGCTGAGTGTTTTCTTCTCTCTCTCTCCAGGTAGCGACCATATCACACCTTAATCAAGATAATAATACGGATATATTGACCGAACCCGCTTGTTATACTGAGCTGGGGAACGTTGGTCCCGCTCCAACTTATAATTGTTATAAGACAGAGCAGGAAATTGGGGAATACCAAAATTCATGTGCCGCCCAAACGAAGAAAGTGCATAATGATGCATCATCTTCGGGTGTGTTCATTTCAGAGAACTGTTTCTCAGTATCCTTTACGTCCTGGGTATATGATGCCGGATCAGGATCACGTATATGTAATCAGTTACATAGGGCTACAGAAAGATAGAGAACTGAGAACGGGTGATAAGTTTCATGAGACAGAAAACGGTGCAAGTGTTGCAGCCAAGTCTGTTGGTCACTGTCACCCTGTATCCCAAATACTTTGATTCTGAATGAATGTTATTAGATACCGAACCTGATATACAAAATCATATCAGTCTCTTTATTGATAAAGAAATGATAAAATTTAGTATTGTTGGATAATGTTTTGAACATTTCCTATATCAAAAGTTGATCGGTTCAGGCACGTTATCTAAAAGCATTGATGTTCTAAATCAAACTACAGTTCTTAGTATACGGAACACACAAAGAGGAAGAGTTCAGAAATGAACGGATCCTTCTTGAGGTATTGTAGACTAGGTCATATCAATGCGACCCGACTAGCTAAGTTGCATATAGATGCATATTTAAATATGTTTGAATTTACATCTTGTGAAAACTTGTCGGTCATGTCACAAAGATAAGATGACCACAGCTCTGTTTATTGGAAACAGAGAAAGAGTTAGTAAACTCTTGGGATTGATACATGTTAATGTATGTAAGGTCCCCCGTCTACACATGCCAGGACCGGTTCTTTGTACTTCATTACATTCTCTGATGATCTCTTAAGATTCAGTCATATGTTCCTGTTGAAACACAAGTCCGAACCTTTTGAGATATTCACAGAATATAAGTTAGAAGTAGAGAACCAATACGGGTATAAGTATTATGTCCTTTGATGAGATCAAGGAGGAGAATACTTGTGCATAGAATTCCTGGACTATTCTAAAGGAGAATGAGATTCTCTCTCAGCATTACTCCTCTGTATACACCATAGCACGATGGTATATCGGGACGGAGCAATTGCACCCTATTCGATATGGTGTGCTCTATGATGAGTACTACTGAGTTACCTGTTTCCTTTTGGGGGGTTATGCACTTGAGAAGCTGCATACCTATTGAAATTAGGTTCGAATCAGATCACAGCCTACCACTCCATATGAGATATGGTATGGGAAGAGCCCATGTCTTAAGCTAGTTAAGATTTAGGGTTGACCGGCCTATGTCTAAAAGCAAAATCCGGACAAGCTCAAGGCAAGGTCTGTTATGTAGAACTGAAAAGGTTCCAGCTATACAAACTACAGCAGATGATTTGATAAAACCAAAGCATTCAATAGTTACCAACGAACCTCAGCCTCTCCGCCGATCTAGTAGGGTTCCTCACCCACCTGAGAGATACTTCGGTTTCTCTATGACAGTGGGAGCGAGGATTGCATCATGAGATGATGACCCAACTAGTTTTGAGCTGGCCATCAGGAGTAAGACTCTATAAGAATGGCTGGATGCTTAGTGATCTGAGATGGAATCCTTATACACCAACAAAGTATGGACTTTGGTTGCTTTATCTGAAGGGTTAAATCCCCATCAGGAGCTAGTATATCTTGAGAAGATTACTTGGTGTACATGGAAAGGTTGAGACTTTCAAAGCTAGACTTGTTAAAGGTTTGCATCGTAGACCAGTTGTGGCTAATAATGAAACCTTTTCTGGGGCAAATGCTTAAGTCCATCCAGATCCTACTTGCCACGGTTACATACCATGACTACGATATCTGGTGGTTGGGTGTCATGACAGCTTTTCTAAAATAATGTTTTAGAAGAGGGCGTCTATAAGTACATAGCCAGAGGGCTTCGTAGACAGTGGGAGCAGCGGAAACGTGCACAAGTTGCTTTATAGGATAAAGCAGGCATCGCGGAGTTGGAACGTCTGTTTTGATGTAGTAGTCAAATAGTTTGACTTCATCAAAATGGTAAATGAACCTTGTATATACAAAAAGGTAGTAGGGAGTATGGTGGTGATCCTCGTAGAGTACGTGGATGACATACTCTTGATAGGGAAGGAGTTTTCTATGCTACGCTCGATCAATCTCCGCTTATCACAATGATTCTCCATATAGGATCAAAGTGATACCTCCTAAATCCTGGGTTTTGGATCTATGAGATAGATCTAATTGGATATTAGGATACTCACTAGTTGTAGTGAGGTGCTATCAGTTGATCCTGGGGAGAATCACTGGAAAGGTTCCAGAGTGATAAGGACGACTGAAAGTCAGTCACAGGCATTGTCTTTACCCTCAGTAAAGGGACGGTATGTTGGAAGAGTTCCAAGCTAGATACCGTGGCAAACTAGACGATAAAGGCTGGATACATCGCTACTTAAGATGCTACCAAAGAGTAAGTCTGGGTGTATATTAGTTCATGAGATGAACTTCGTTCCTACCATTGTGAGACAATGGAGTTGTGGCTTATGCCTAGGAACGCCCGTCCCATCAGTGATCCAGACATATTCTGAGGCAGTGTCACCTGATCATGGAGATGGTTGATCTCCAAGGGATCGAGGTCAGGAGAGAAGACTCAGAGGACAACACGGCGGATCCACTCACAAAGGCCTTTTCCCAGAGAGAGACATTTATGGGATGGTTGAGTATGAGATACTACAACCACTGCTATCAGATGGCCCTAGTGCAAGTGGGAGATTGTTACTTATATGTATGCCCTAGAGGCCATTACTATACATAGGATGTATATTGTAGTGGATGCTTGGACATATATAGGGAGGACTTTCTTGCTCGACATGATAGTATGCTATCTGATTGCACTTTACCTTAACGTGTACACTGATTGTCTCTCTGTTACATGTTGGTAAAGCCCTTAGGATGTGTACTTGACTACCTGGACTATGATGCAGATCATACTAGAGAGGACATGGTAGTCTATAAGTACATCCTTCAAGGTCCCTAGTCATGGGTGTATCGAGACGGGGCATCGATATACCAGAGTAGACTAGCGTATACCTTCTCGACCCATACAGATGGGCGATGGATGATCCCATATCCATTAGTGTTTGACATCAGAGATGATATACGGGTGCTCAGTGGAGACTGGGTACACTGGACGGACTCGCCGAGAACTCCCAGATGGTATTATACCTTATGTCAGATGGCAGTTCTCTGGTGACACTGGTACAGATTAGTCTGTAGACCCGAGATCGTCATAGAGTCTTGTGTGATTCCCTCTGTGCTTTGATTTCCACCTTACCACGTCCAAGAGGGCGTGCAAAACGGTGGTTTTTGGGTACAGTCCCGAATCACATGGAGGCAATGAGCGATAGGAGGGGATTCGTCTCTCCCGGTATAGGGAGTTGATGTTGCGCTGTGTTCGATTGGCTATAACCGGAAATCCCTGGCCAGGGTTGCTGAGATTTACTGGTAAGTGTTACCAGTAGTTTCTCGAATTGTTATAGACCTCATATCGACACGACTTATCGAGCTATTGGGGTCTGACGTTTACCACCCCTAGGCGAGATATGCGACATATCAGACGACGAGACCGGACTGTACAGTAAGTGTTACTGGTTGGATTCACAGGAGTGTGAGCGGGCTTGCTCGTTGATCTTCTGATCGCTCAATACCAGGGTGGCCGTTACGTTTAGCAGACCGCTTGCGGCTTATGGGTGTTTGATATGATCATCACCTACTGCCGGCGTATTGACGAGTCTTTAGAGTCCTATACAGAGGTTTCCTGGCTCAAGCGAAACGAAATAGGAGCGCATATGAGATATGTGCGGGACCGAGAATAATACCAGTATGTGATACTGTATTCTATTCTCGCGATATGTATCATGGGACGGTTATATGTGATATAGCCGGGTTACCGAATCAAATGTTGATTCGATACATTGATACACTTGATATTAGTCGGTTATATGAAGTATGACTGGATCATTAAATCAAGTATTGATTTAATGATTTAATATATAATTATATATTCGATATATTACTTTACATTAACTAGTATTTGTTCACTTAAGATGGATTTTCTCACTAGATTGTGCACATTGTATATATGATATATTCTTGTGCACTAGTTTGTATCATGTTTGATGATACATGCAAACTTAGGTGTGTATGCTTTAAAGCATGTTTAGCTAATGGTTAGGGTTTTGTATTCTTTATTTATTTTATCTATTTAGTTAAAACAAAATGGTGGCTTTATTTCTTTTCTTTGCTAGAAGCTTCATATTGTTTTCTAGCATCTTTGAAAAAGTCATACCATTTTGTTTTATTCCTTAACCCTAACCATTTACCTAAACCCTAGTTCATTCTCTACATGAGTTTACTCACCCATGGTTGCTAAATGATAAGCATCACTTGAGTTTTCTAATTACACAATTGATTCTTTTCTTTTCTTCTTCTTCTTCTTCTTCAAGAAGAAAGAAAAACCTTTGCTTGAAAATTATCAAGTGATGAATCCAAGTGAGAAATCCAAATCCAAAGTGAACCCACTTCCTATTTCTTCATCCTCTACCACTTGCCATGTTGTATAGGGTGTTTTCTTCACAAGTTTCATGAGCTAGTGAAGATGGAGCTTGAGTTAGAGTTGCCTCGACGTAGATCATTTTCGGCATTGAAGTCAACGACCTAGCCCGCTCATTTCTCCGACGAAACCATCGCTAGAGTCCGGGATCCCGGTGATCGCAGCGAAGGGACGTCATCACGGAGCTAAAGAAGTGGTGGACCGGATCTACAAAGGTTGTATTTCCATTTACTTTCTAGTAAAGTTGTTTACTTGCATCTTGTTTCGCCTATCCTCTAGTAATCGATCTAGTTTAGGGTTTCTCGGCACCGGAAAATTTGTATTTGGCATGGTTGATGCCTTGTGGAACCTCTTGAGTGTGCCTAGAAACCCTACATTCCAAACTTTAGACGAAAAGCAGATCTCTTATCATGATTTATTGATTCAGCTCTAGGAAAAATTCAATGAAATTCAGTTCGAATTCCTGCCATGCACCACCAACCACTTCGCCGACACATTAGTTACTTTGGCTATATGGTGTGACATCCTAGAAAGCGGAATATTCAAAATCCAAATCACCAAGAGAGAAACTCTTATCTACTGTTGTAGCACAGAGCAGGTCATGCCGAACAATGATGAAAAACCCTGGTTCTATGATATCAAGAGGTTTCTAAAGGATTTCACTTTGCTTGAAGGGATCCAGTAGATCGAAAGACACTTGTTAATCTCCCCCGAAATTTTATAATATGTAATGAAGAACTCTATAAGCGTTCGTTTGAAGGAATACTGTTGCAGTGCTTAGACGAAGAAGAAGCTCATAAAGTGATGAAAGAGGTGCATTATGGGATCTGCGGAGCCCATACAAGCAGCAACACACACGCGAAGAAGATCCGACGACAAGGTTACTTCTGGTTGACCATGGAAGCAGATTATCATCAACTCGTAAAGAAATGTCACCAATGTCAAATACACTCAAATCTCATCCACGCCCCGTCGACCGGGCTTCATAACCTCTCTGCACCATGGACTTTTACAACATGGGGCCTATATGTGGTCGGCAAGATATCGTCGAAAGCTTCAAACGGTCATGAGTTTATATTAGTCGCAATCGATTATTTTACTAAATGGGTTGAGACTGCATTATATACAAACATCAAAGCCAACCAGGTTGTCAAGTTCTTAGAAAATATGATTTGCCGATTTGGACTTCCTCACGAAATCATAACACACAACGGGACAAATTTCGCCGCAAAGAAGCTTCAAGACTTCTGTGAGGAGCACAAGATCAAACATCGCTTCTCATCACCCTACAGGCCATAAATAAATGAAGCAGTTGAAGCAACTAACAAGAATATCGTGCGGATACTAGAGAAGATGGTCGTGACCCACAAGGATTGGCATGAGAAACCCCCTATGCTTTATGCGCATTTCTAACGACCATTAGAAGTTCTACTGGAGCCACACCATACTCACTTGTGTACAGAAATGAAGCAGTCGTCCCTGTAGAAGTGATGATACCGTCAATGAGAGTCTTGATAGAAGCTGAAGGTGTCACCGAGTTTGAATGATTCCGAAACAGATTCGACGAATTGGATTTCATTAAAGAAAGGAAACTAAAAGCTTCATGTCATTCACAATGCTATTAACGAAGAATGGTGAGAGCATACAACCAGAAGGTCCATGAAAGATCATTTCGGAAGGGTGATCTCGTCCTAAAAAAGATATGGCCAACAAGTGCCAACAAAAGTAAATTCGCGCAGAACTGGGAAGAACTGTTCGTGGTTGATCATGCATACCCTGAAAATGCTTTCCTACTGATCACCATGGATGAAATGGATAGCTTCGGGCCTATAAATGCTGGATACCTTCAGAAATACTACGTTAAATTCGGGTCTCCACTATAAAGTTTGTTGGACGAGACCTTCATTTGACCGTCACTTACCCAAAAATACTATGTATAAATTATTTCCATTTGCACACCATTGTAGGCCTTTTAATTTCTTTGATACACCCTTGTATATATTAGAAAAGGAATTGTCATCCCAAAAATGCTAAAAAAAATTTTGCAAAATTAAAAGAAAAAACAAAACAAAAAAAAGCAAAAATGAAAGTGACAAGAAAAGGGATGAGCAAATTATCGATACTCTTGATCTTAGTCGCCAGGATTACTGTCATAGTTTGAACCTAACTGATATATTTTGATCAAACCTATCCCCATTACAACCGAAAAAGTCCTCACAAGCCCGACAAGTAATATAATGAGAGATAAGAGTTATGACGTATCCGATCCCAGTTTTTGTAGTCTTTAAGTTATCTTTCAAAAAAATCTTATTGGGGGCATGACTGTTATCATTGTATATATTTATTTCTATTTATAAAAAAAGGAAAAAAAAGAGTTCAAAAAATCAAAGAAAAAAGGGTTAGTCCACAAGCAAAAGCGGTATGAATGAAAACCTGAAAAGATTTCGTGAGTAAAAACAGCGAGACTATTCACGAGCTTGCGAAAACCCGAAAGGACATAGACTCGTCAAAAAATGAGAAAAAAAGAAAGATAATAACACCCCATTACTAGGTGAAAACTTGCAAAGGCCCTAACAGCACTTGCAATAGTTATGTCGTCGGTACTTTTCCAGTATGACCAATAATGCACAACATCGACAAAGAAGAAAGTGCATCAACGAGTCACGGTTTTTGACTAGGAGCAGTGTAAAGCAATGATTAGAATGACTAGTTGATTTCAAACAAGTCTCATCTATTCGGAGTCCGAGTTCATTCACCTTTATTCAAACGCGTATCGCATGCTCTACGTCGATAACCAATGAATCTATCACATCTTGTCTATGATTCGAATGCACCTTTTCCAAAATCACAATACGCATCTTAAAATAAATGATGGATGACACGACTCCATGAATCTAACATGGATTCATTCTTGGACCCAGAACCAAGCGTTTGGAATTCCACAACTTCTCAGGATGACAAGTTCCCATCAAAAGCTCGGTTCGTCCGAAGACGTAAAACTACAGTCTTTAATTAGATGAGCTCGTCTTACTGGCTGATGTAAAATGGATCCAGTGCCCTACTTGGTTAGACAGTTGTGGTAGTAATGCATGTTAAGAAACAGAACTTATGTTTTCAAAAAAACAAAAAAAACTCTTTGGCTTCTTTTCTTTAAAAAACAATAATATTTATTTTCTAGACTTTCCAAACTAAAAAAACTCTTTTCTCATAGGATGAAGTACTAACTAGTTGATTCTCCATATCATTTAGTTGGTTTTCATTTCCAAAAGTCAAATTCAAATAAGTTGGTATTTGTTTGAAGATGTAAATCCCAATCCATAGGATGAGCTTCCAACTCCGTACCACTCGAACCAATAAGTTCTCATCCGTTATCTAATTACAGGAATAAATCCTTTACCACTAGATAGTTCTCACTACTAGGTTTCGACTCATTACAACTTTGATTTAGAATAGCCGCATCATATAAAATAGTTGCATCATCCGTACATCACATAAAACAGTAGCATCTTGCATCCTGGCACCCGACACGGGGCAGTGTTTAAGAGTGAATTGGTCACTCGTCCAAGAACGAATTCCTCTTGCGGCTAAACCCCCTTCGCTTCATAAGCTCCGAGTAGTAGTCCCTTCGCCGCGATCCATGAACTTCCAGACTCTAGAGAGGCTCCACAAGCCGAATGATCCATGCTTGCTTGAAATCTTCCTTTTCGAAGATGATCTACCTTGAAAAATCTTAAACCCAAGCTTACACTTCACTAAACAACTTATTCGAGAAGTGAACACCCTAATCTAAGTGGCTAGAATAGATGAGAATGATGAAGTAGGAATTTAGCTCTCTTTTATTTTCAATTTCTTACACTAAATCATCACAAACACAAAAACTAGTAAGCTTTTCAAGGAAGAAGAAGAAGATGAAACCTTTTGTGATGAATAATGAATTATTGTTATGGTTACAAATCAACCCTTGAGTTAAGAATGAATGGCTTAACTCATGTAGAGAAGAAGCCTAAGGTAAAGGGTTTGGGTTGGGTTAAGAAATATCTACAAAATATCATAACAAAATATCTTAGCTAAAAACAAAGAAAGCTTCTTGAAGCTTCTTGAAAAATCTAACCCAAATGCTAACCCAAATCAAACCCTAACTTATTTAATCTCCACAAATCTTGTTGCATGTGTAATCATAACTTATTACAATATTATATATCATATATATAATATATTTTTGTAACAAAAGAAAATAATACAATTAACATATATCGTATATATATCAATGTATTAACCGGTGAGAAAATGAATCAATAAAGCGAGCTAATATTAGTTAATGTAATGTAATATATCACATATATAATTATACATTAAATTATCGAATCAACACTTGATCTGACAATCCGGCTATATCGCATATAACCGACCAATATAACATGTACCAATTCATCGAATCAACATTTGATCCGATGACCCGGCTATATCACATATACCCGACCCATATCATATATCGTGAGAATAGAATACGCATCTCATATCGTATTATTCTCGGTCCCGCACATATCACATATGTGCTCCTGCTTCGTTTTGCTTGAGCTAAGAAACCTTTGTGTAGGACTCTAAAGAATCGTCAATACGCCGGCAGTAGGTGATGATCATATCAAACACCCACAAGCTGCAAGCGGTCAGCTAAATGTAACAGCCGTCCAGGTATTGAGCGATCATAAGATCAACAAGTAAGCCTGTACATTCTCCTGTGAATCCAATCGGTAACACTATCGTACAGTCCGGTCTCTTCGTCTGATATGTTGCATATCTAGTCTAGGGGTGGTAAACGTCAGACCCCGGTAATCGATAAGTCATGTCGATGTGAGGCTCATAACAGGTCGAGAAACTACTGATAACACTTACCAGTAGCACTCTATATCAGCCCTTGCCAGGGACTTCCAGTTATAGCCAATCGAACACAGCACAACATCAACTCCCTATACCAGGAGAGACGAATCCCCTCCTATCGCTCATTGCCTCCATGTGATTCGGGACTGTACCCAAAATCCACCGTTTTGCACGCCCTCTTGGACGTGGTAAGGTGGAAATCAAAGCACAGTGGGAATCACACAAGACTCTATGACGATCTTGGGTCTACAGACTAACCTGTACCAGTGTCACCGGAGAACTGCCATCTGACGTGAGGTATAATACCATCTGGGAGTTATCGGCGAGTCCGTTCAGCGTACCCAGTCTCCACTGAGCACCCGTACACCATCTTTGATGTCAAACACCGATGGATATGGGATCATCCATCGCCCATCATATGGGTCAAGATGCGTATACGCTAGTCTAATCTGGTGTATCGATGCCCTGTTTCGATACACCCTCGACTAGGAACAGTTATAGGATGTACTCATTGGCTACCCTGGCCCCACTAGTATGAACTCATCATAGTCCCAGTAGTCGAGTACATATCCTAAGGGCTTTATCAACATGTGAGAGCAAGACAGTAAACTAATATAAGTCAATATGTTAAGATAAAGTGAAACCAAATAGCATACTATCATGTCGAGCAAGAAAGTCCTCTCTATATATATCCAAGCATCTACTATAATATACATCATATGTACAACAATAGCCTCTAGGGCATATATATAACTAACAATCTCCCACTTGCACTAAGGCCAGCTGTTGTAGTATCTCATACCCAGCATCCCGAAGAGTCTTTCAAATTGTGTCTGGGGAATGGCCTTCGTGAGTGGATCCACAGTGTTGTCCTTCGTATCAACTCTCCTGACCTCGATCTCTCGGCGATCAACTATCTCCCGGATCAGGTGATACCGCCTCAGAATATGTCTGGACTTCTGATGGGACCTGGGTTCCTTGGCCAAAACCACGGCTCCATTGTTATCACAATACAAAGGTATTGGATGCTCAATGGACTGAACCACACCAAGTTCAGTGATGAACTTTTTCATCCAGACAGCCTCTTTGGCAACATCGTTGGCAGCGATGTATTAAGCCTCCATCGTTGAGTCTGCCATGGTTTCCTGTTTGGAACTCTTCCAACAAACCGCCCCTCCATTTAGGGTAAAGACAAATCCCGAGTGTGACTTAGAGTCGTCCTTATCACTTTGGAAGCTCGAATCGGTAAAGGACTCCACCTGGAGTTCTCCGTTACCATACTCCAAGAACGTCTCTTTAGTCCTTCTCAAGTACTTGAGAATGTTCTTCACAGCTGTCCAGTGATTCTCTCCAGGATCTGCTTGATACCTACTCACTACACTTAGTGAGTATGCTACATCGGGTCTGGTACATAGCATCGCGTACATGATAGAGCCTACTGCCGAAGCATAGGGTATCCCTTGCATGCGAGCTCTCTCCAAATCAGTCTTGGGAGGGAGAGAGTGAGTCCAGAGATCGTGGGTAAATTCCCACGCTTGGATTCTTCCATACTAAACCTTTTTAGTATAGTGTCAATGTACCTGGATTGGGACAATCTCAGTATCCTTTTAGATCTATCTCTATAGATCATAATTCCCAGTATGCAGAGGCATCACCAAGATCTTTCATTGAGAATCTTTGTGATAAGAAGAGCTTGACCGATTGCAGCATAGGAACATCATTTCCTATCAAGAGTATGTCATCCACGTACAATACGAGGAAGACAACCTTACTCTCTGCAACCTTCTTGTATATACAAGATTCATCTACGTTTTTTATGAAGTCAAACTCTTTTACTACAACATCAAAGCAGATGTTCCAACTCCGTGATACCTTCTTTAACCCGTAGATGGATTTAAGCAACTTGCACACCTTTCCGTTGCTTCCACTGTCTACTAAGCCCTCTGGCTGAGTCAAGTACACGCACTCTTCCAAATCACCATTTAGAAAGGCGGTCTTAACATCCATTTGCTAGATTTCGTAGTCATGGTATGCAGTAATGGCAAGTATGATCCGGATGGACTTAAGCATAGCCACTGGAAAAAAAGTTTCGTCATAATCCATACCTGGTCATTGACGAAAACCCTTTGCAACAAGTCTAGCTTTGAAAGTCTCAACTTTTCCATCTACACCAAGTTTCTTCTTAAAGATCCATTTGTTCCTAATGGGTTTTACCCATTCAGGAGCAACTTCCAAAGTCCATACTTTGTTGGTGTATATGGATTCCATCTCAGATCGCATTGCATCCAGCCATTTCACAGAGTCACCACTCGTGATGGCCTGCTCGAAACTAGTCGGGTCATCATCTTCCATGATGCAATCCTTGCTCCCACCATCAACGAGAAAACCATAGTATCTCTCAGGTGGATAAGGAACCCTACTAGATCGGCGGAGCGGCTGAGGTTCGTCGGGAACTACTGAATCCTCTGGTTCTAATAAATCATCAGTCGTAGTTTGTGGTGCTGGAACCTCTTCCAGCTCTACCTCTTTGCCACTAATTTCTTTAGCAAGAAATTCCTTTTCTAAAAAGGTGGCATGTTGAGCAACAAACACCTTTTGCTCCTCACTGAGGTAGAAAAAATATCCATAAGAATTCTTCGGATATCCCACAAACTTGCAAAGAACTGATCGTGCCTCGAGTTTGTCCGGATTTTGCCTTTTGACATAAGCCGGACAACCCCATATCTTAACTCGTTTAAGATATCTCTTCCCACTCCATATCTTATATGGTGTGGTAGGTACAGATTTAGACGGAACTTGATTCAACAGGTATGCCGCTGTCTCAAGCGCATAACCCCAGAAGGAAATAGGTAACTCAGCATTGCTCATCATAGAGCGCACCATATCTAATAGGGTGCGATTCCTCCGCTCCGATACACCGTTGTGCTGTGGTGTATAAGGAGGAGTAAGCTGAGAGAGAATCCCATTCTCTTTTAGATAGTCTAGGAACTCATTGCTTAAGTATTCTCCTCCTCGATCAGATCGAAGAATCTTAATACTTTTGCCCGTTTGGTTCTCTACTTCGTTCTTATATTCCCTGAATTTCTCAAAAGCTTCAGACTTGTGTTTCATAAGGAACACATGTCCGTATCTTGAGAGATCGTTAGTGAATGTAATAAAATAGGAAGAACCGTTCCTGGCATGTGTAGACATGGGACCACATACATCACTATGTATCAGCCCTAAGAGTTCCGTAACTCTTTCTCCGTGTCCACTAAACGGAGTTTTGGTCATCTTGCCTTTGAGACATGACTGGCAAGTATCATAAGATGAAAATTCGAGCGGATTTAAATATCCATCCTTATGTAACTTATCTAGTCATGTCGTATTGATATGACCTAGTCTACAATACCATAAGAAGGATTCGTTCATTTCTGAACTTTTCCTCTTGTTTGAGTTCTGTACATTAAGAATTGTAGTTTGATTTAGAACATACATGCCATTATTTAACGATCCTGATCCTATCAACTTTTGATTCAGGAATATGTTCATAACATTATCCTGTATTACAAAATTATATCCTTCTTTATTCAATAAAGAAACTGATATAATATTGCATATGAGGGTCGGAATGTAATAGCACTCGTTCAAAACCAATGTATTACCATTTGTTAATATAAGATGATATTCGCCAACTGACTTGGCTGCAACATTTGCACCATTCCCTACTCTTACGGAATGATCACCCTCTCCCATTTCCCTACCTTTTCGTAGCCCATGTAACATATTACATATGTGGGATCCTGATCCGGTATCTAATACCCAGGACGTAGAGTGAACTGAGAAACAGTTCTCGATAACTAACACACCTGAAGAAGATGCATCAACATGCTTATTCTTCGTTTGGGCGGTATGAGAATCCATATATTCTCCTATTCCCTACTCAGTCTTATAACACTTATAAGAAAGAACGGGACCAACGTTCCCCTGCTCAGTATAATAAGCGGGTTCAGTCAATACATCCATGTTATTATCTTGATTAAGGCCTGACTTGGTCGCTACCTGGAGAGAGAGAGAAGAAAACACTTTAGCGTATGCTCTTGCAAGATTAGATTGGTTATTATCTTATCTAATCAGGATGTCTCCCACTGTTTTTATCAAATTTTCCTTCAAACCCTAAAAGGAAACACTAGCCGGGATTAATTACACCTTACAAGTTTGCCAATCTTTCAGCCAGGCCAGTGTTGGTACTTTGAGGGAGGTTCCCTGTGCTTTCGCATGGACCTAATTAAAGTAAACCTCGTTTTCCCAGAGGCATAACCCCGTTAACACCTTTCTAGTCACCTACTTGATCGGCTAATTTTCCTGTGTAAAACTCTCCCAGGAGTAACTTTTACTCGCAGTGGGTATCAGGATCCATCTATCTCATAGAAGGTATGCAATCTCATTGCAAATTTCAACACTTGAAATTCCCGATAATATTCTGCCCCTGGCGATCTATGACCTTGACAAGGTCAACAAACCATAAATCATAAGTCATAAGTCAAGTTCAACCCGTCATTTCCCGATTGAATTAACCCACCCGCATGACCCTTGACAAGGTCAACAAGGCCGTACGAATACCTTAATCCAATCACATCTCATGTTTTAACAGATAAACATTAATTAGCTACCGTACACTGTGCCTTGACAAGGTCCACAAACGCAGCACGAATACTAAGTAGGATTTATCTGAAATGATGGAGGGGTACGACAGGTTTTTCAGAAAACCTATTGCGTAATGAACTTGATATTGTTGTAGAAACAAGTGATTTTGAAAAGGAGTGTTTTTGAGGCTTTTCTAGTTTCGCTAAAGAGGTCATTCCCGGTGAAGGGATCTCGGCTCTTTCCTTATCGAATAAGGTGCTGGGTATATCATATATACCACTATGCAAAGCAAGAACTATAGAAGCAATCAAAAACTAAACCGCGAGTTTGTAGCATCTACCAGTTTTGCTAAAGAGGTCACTCCCGGTGAAGGGATCTCGGCTCTTTCCTCATCGAATAAGGTGCAGGGTATATCATATATACCACTATGCAAAGCAAGAACTATAGAAGCAATCAAAAACTAAACCGCGAGTTTGTAGCATCTGCCAGTTTTGCTAAAGAGGTCACTCCCGGTGAAAGGATCTCGGCTCTTTCCTCATCGAATAAGGTGCAGGGTATATCATATATACCGCTATGCAAAGCAAAACTGTAGCTACCCTTTTTATAAAGTTTTGATTCTATAACATCTTTTAGGTTTCTTTTCTTCATTAATCTCATTAATAAATCCTATCAATTATGCTTCCTAAGCATCACAGAAGAAACGAAAGCAATAATATTTATATATCATCATATATATAATATAAGCATTCGTCTCAGGCAGTAATATGATCTCATCACAGAACATTGCAGCAGAAGATAACATATGAAATATTGGATATACTAGGACGTCCGTGTTTTATATCGAGCCTGTATAAAACACGGATTCCACGGTCGCGATGAATAGCCAAACCTACATCCCTAGACCCCTATGAGAGCGGCAAGTAACACTGCCAGTTTTAGGGTTAAGAGACCCGGTCTCGACTCCTCGAGATGGCCTCCCTCTGGACCCTAAAACCCGGTTACTTGTGCTACCCTCCTCGGGTCTATCCTAATGCAGAAGAGTAAATAATATACAATGGCGACATCATCCTCAACCTGGAAGTGCCCCAATAAAAGAATATTACATACAATGAATTTTACACGACTGAAAATAAAAACCCTCATCTCACATAAAACCCCCGGCTATTCATAACACGACGATCCAATATAACATATCACAGCAACACATAATATCTCATATCATCAACGTAAACAAGTATGCGTATCCCGATTGTGGTTAATGTATAGCAACGAAGCCGGCGATACACCACATACTACGCATACAGTCACAGAAAAGAAAGGTGTAAAACTACAACATTTGGAATCCACAATCACTTTAGACATCTTAAATCCGAAATATCACATACTTCGCATTTCATGCCTAACTATATGAATTCCACATATTGTATCACATTCCAGATAAATAGACAATGTTAAACTTTCCGATTGAATAATCAAATACCCAAGATTTCCCAAATAACTCAACAATTGAGCGGAGTTCAAAAAACCCAGAATATGTCACAGCTCCAATGAACGAGTCGTAGAAGGGTCAAACCAACGCCTCACATGTGGCAATGCTAAACTACCACAAACCCTAGGGTTCATTGGCAGTTTTGACGGTCACATAATCGAGTTAAGGTTACGTTCTTCTAGAGGGTCCACAGATATGCTTGCATGTTTTTCCGAAAGATTCAAACTCAAGAAAAATTCAACACTTGAAAGTTTTTCGTGTCGGGAAAAAGTGAGTTATTGATATCCGTTCGAACATTTTAACACGTTCTAAATTATCCGGAAAAACTAAACGAAGTTAAAGTTTCCGATCGAATCAACGAATTCTTAAGATCTCCAGAAAACTCAACACTTGAGTAATATTAAAAATTCCCAGAAGTATGTAGTAATACCTACGGATGTTACCTAGAAGTATCTGTCCCTAATACCCAAGTACGGCCGCGGAACCGCCGCGCAAAGCATGGTATTGCCGCGGTTCCGCGGCGACTTAAGGGAATTTGGAGCTCATGTTTCACAGTTATCCATAGAATCACCTGCTTAATTTTCTGAGTATTTTTAATACGGAAAAAACTACCTTTTAAAAAAATTTCCAAAGAGGGGGTCAAATATAACGTTTCGGGGTTTGATCGGACTTTAAACATCGTCCACACGTCGCCTAATGCTCTAGCTTGGCTCTGATACCACTGTAGGGTTACTAGGCACTATCACAAGGGTCTATAAGGCATCAACCATGCCGAATTTAAAATTTTCAAGTGCCGAACAACCTAAAGCGAGGATCTTTGCTAGATAATTAAGGTTAACAAAGCATGTAAATATCTTTACATCTAAGAGAAAGGGATTACAACCTTTGTAGTCCATTCCTTCGCTTCATAAGCTCCGAGTAGTATTCCCTTCGCCGCGATCCATGAACTTCCGGACTCTAGAGAGGCTCCACAAGCCGAATGATCCATGCTTGCTTGAAGTCTTCCTTTTCGAAGATGATCTACCTTCAAGAATCTTAAACCCAAGCTTAAACTTCACTAAACAACTTATTAGAGAAGTGAACACCCTAATCTAAGTGGCTAGAATAGATGAGG
The DNA here is from genome assembly GCA_030015575.1 of Agapanthus africanus. Taxonomy (NCBI): domain Eukaryota; kingdom Viridiplantae; phylum Streptophyta; class Magnoliopsida; order Asparagales; family Amaryllidaceae; genus Agapanthus; species Agapanthus africanus. The sequence continues at coordinate 301,829,230 of JASDDO010000019.1, forward strand.
ATGATGAAGTAGGAATTTATCTCTCTTTTATTTTCAATTTCTCACACTAAATCATCACAAACACAAACGCTAGAAAGCTTTTCAAGGAGGAAGAAGAAGATGAAACCTTTTGTGATGAATAATGAATTATTGTTATGGTTACAAATCAACCCTTGAGTTAAGAATGAATGGCTTAACTCATGTAGAGAATAAACCTAAGGTAAAGGGTTTGGGTTGGGTTAAGAAATATCTACAAAATATCATAACGAAATATCTACAAAATATCATAACAAAATATCTCAGCTAAAAACAAAGAAAGCTTCTTGAAGCTTCTTGAAAAAGCTAACCCAAATGCTAACCCAAATCAAACCCTAATTTGTTTAATCTCCACAAATCTTGTTGCATTTGTAATCATAACTTGTTACAATATTATATATCACATATATAATATATTATTGTAACAAAAGAAAATAATACAATTAACATATATCGCATATATATCAATGTATTAACCGGTAAGAAAATGAATCAATAAAGCGAGCTAATATTAGTTAATGTAATGTAATATATCACATATATAATTATACATTAAATTATAGAATCAACACTTGATCCGACAATCCGGCTATATCGCATATAACCGACTAATATAACATGTACCAATTCATCGAATCAACACTTGATCCGATGACCCGGCTATATCACATATACCCGGCCGATATCATATATCGTGAGAATAGAATACGGTATCTCATATCGTATTATTCTTGGTCCCGCACATATCACATATGTGCTCCTACTCCGTTTTGCCTGAGCTAGGAAACCTCTGTGTAGGACTCTAAAGAATCGTCAATAGGCCGGCAGTAAATGATGATCATATCAAACACCCACAAGCTGCAAGCGGTCAGCTAAACGTAACAACCACCCAGGTATTGAGCGATCAGAAGATCAACAAGCAAGCCTGTACATTCTCCTGTGAATCCAATCAGTAACACTACCGTACAGTCCGGTCTCTTCGTCTGATATGTTACATATCTAGTCTAGGGGTGGTAAACGTCAGACCCCAGTAACCGATAAGTCTTGTCGATGTGAGGCTTATAACAGGTCGAGAAACTACTGATAACACTTACCAGTAGCACTCTATATCAGCCCTTGCCAGGGACTTCCAGCTATAACCAATCGAACACAGCACAACATCAACCCCCTATACCGAGAGAGACGAATCCCCTCCTATCGCTCATTGCCTCCATGTGATTCGAGACTGTACCCAAAAGTCACCGTTTTGCACTCCCTCTTGGATGTGGTAAGGTGGAAATCAAAGTACAGTGGGAATCACACAAGAATCTATGACAATCTCGGGTCTACAGACTAACCTGTACCAGTGTCACCGAAGAACTGCCATCTGACGTGAGGTATAATACCATCTGGGAGTTCTCGGCGAGTTCGTTCAGTGTACCCAGTCTCCACTGAGCACCCGTACACCATCTTTGATGTCACACACCGATGGATATGGGATCATCCATCGCCCATCATATGGGTCAAGATGCGTATACGCTAGTCTAATCTGGTGTATCGATGCCCTGTCTCGATACACCCTCGACTAGGAACAGTTATAGGATGTGCTTGTTGACTACCCTGGCCCCACTAGTATGAACTCATCATAGTCACAGTAGTCGAGTACATATCGTAAGGGCTTTATGAACATGTGAGAGCATGACAGTAAACTAATATAAGTCAACATGTTAAGATAAAGTGAAACCAAATAGCATACTATCATGTCGAACAAGAAAGTCCTCTCTATATATATCCAAGCATCCACTATAATATACATCATATGTACAACAATGGCCTCTAGGGCATATATATAACTAACATCTACATCATGTTATTTGCCTCATTTCTGCATAAAAATAACTGTTTGGTATACATAGAGGCGACTTAAGTGAATGGTTCATGATTCGTTCCAATGACCGAATTAACTTTTTCGATACACTAAAAAATACACATCTCATGATCTTTTGAGCCATATGATATCAAACTTTTCTGATTATCTTATTATATTTATGAGGACATGCCATAAAAAATTTCAACTAAAATCGACAACATTTACCCGATGAGCCAAAGCCTCTTATTATTTTATCATTAAAATAATATGATGGGCCCATGAGGGTAAAATTGTCAATTTTTCTTAATGGATCCGTATAACTCATTTAGATGATCCTCCATGCAAAAATATTTCCAGTCATTTGAGTATTGTTTGCTATTTGGTTTGAATATGAGCGATTAGGGGTTAATTAAGCTAATCGTTGTTATCAAGCACTTGATTAGTGATAACTAATCCCCACTTGACTTATCAAACCTATGACATAGGATCCTAATGAACCATTAACTTAACTTGCATCTCATGAATATCATAACATGCACTCTTTCTACTTTAAAACATACCTAATTTGCATCTTTTTGCTTTGTTAGGAAATTCTATGGAGACCAAGCATTTTAGGGTGAAATAAATTTAGGTATTGACAGAGATCGGTTCATCTCTGCAAAATCTCAACCATTTTATCCCTACAATTAATCACAACTGTTGGGGTAAAAATTTGCACCCCAATTTACCGGGTCAAAGTCAAGGTCAACCCCAAGTAAGCGGGCCCAAGCCCAGATCAAGTGGGCCCATGCCCAAGTCGAGCCCGCGGCCAGCCTTCCCATGCCGAAATAAAAACCATGTAATAAATATTTTTTATGTAATTTTTTATGCAGGGATGTAAGCAAAATGCGCATAAAGCCAAATTTTTGTAAGCCCATGGCTTATGTGCAAAAAGAAATGGCACATGAGCCATGGGATGGGCAAAATGCCATTTTGTAAAGCCCAAGTGTAGGACTACGGTAGCGCCCCGGCCGTCTTTCCGAGGCCAAAATGCGGAAACGAAAATTTTTCTTGACTTGAAAACCGGCACTACCGCATCCTAAAAACCCGGATCGTAACCATTAACCTAATGCTAGCTAAATAGAGACGGGATAGAATGCTATACTGAACGATCCGTGTTCTTCGGTCTTCGGCCTCCACTCCGATCTCCTCGCGGAATCTCCGATCTTCATCTCCTCGTCGGAACGGGCACCACATCGCCGGGTTCTTTTACGGGCTTCCACCTCTGGACCGAGGCAACTCGAGCACGAAGTTGGCGAGTCGACGTGCCTAAGAATGCTGTAGGCTAAGTGTAGTAATGTTTGTCTCATGGGGTTGTGAAGTTGCCTTTTGATGGAGGAAACAACAATGGTAAATGAGCTTGGGATTTTGTAGCAAGCATAATATGATATGATAATTTTTCCCACACATAAATGAACCTCTCCACCTCTCATAATGTGGCCGGCCATTCTCTTGAATGGATGAAGGAAAAAACACAAGGGATGTGAGCACAAGAGGAGAATAATGGTGAGCATAAGAAAAGTGATGATAATAAGGGATTAATGTCACACCAAAGCCAAATCAATTCACATCTCATTAATGCTAGCCATTATGAAAGAAAAAGGCAAAGATGCTTTGAATTATCATAATCCCTCATTTATAAATAACCCATCCACATAACTAATTTGCACACTTGCAAATAACCCCCTCCATTGGAAAAAACCGGCCATGAAGGAACAAAGGAAAACTGGCCGAAACGGAATGCAAACTGGCAACTTCAAAAAACTAATCCCGTAATAAATTACAGGAAAACCCCGCGACCGTATATACATACCCGCATTTGTATTCCGACCAAATACAAATGCAATGAGACAAAATCTATACTGCACAATACTAGGATCCGGCTTAAACCAAAGCCCGCTAGTATTATCCGTCCGATCATGATCCGTGCAATACCGCACGTATCTGATCGAGCCCTGCCATATCTCCATACGGCCTCTACAGTTTTTCGCCCGAAACTTGAGCAACTGTCTGTGGGGGACTCTAAAGACTCGTCAATACTTTGGCTGTAGATTTAACCACTAGCACATCAGAGGTATTAGCCGTACGTAACGAGCTACCAAGTATTGACCAAAAGGGACGTCGATGAGCGAACTCATCCTGACACCCTACTGAGCGTGTCAGTGACAATATCCGTACAGTCCGGTCCGTTCGCCTATGAGCATCGCATGGCGGGCCTAGGGGGTTGGTAAAAGTCAGACCCCCAAAAGCGGTACAAGTCGTGTCGGAGTGTAGCCCAGAACACCCTGAGATACTACTGGAATACCTACCAGTAAATCTCCTGCCTCGGCCGAGGGCTTTGTGTAATGGCTCTCCTAGACACAGCGCGACCTCACCCCCAATACCGGGAGAGACTAACCGATGCAGATCCGCTCACTGCCTCCATATGGCTCGGGACTGTACCCAACTAAAACCTGTTTGCACGACTCCTTTGAGTCGTGGTAGGGTAGTAATCAAAGTACAGTGGGAACTCACACGAGACAAATGACGATCTCAGGTCGATGAACTAACCTGTACACATGTCACCAGGGAACTGCTATCTGACGTCAGGTATAATACCAACTAGCATGTTCCCGGCGAGTCCTGTCCGGTGTACTCATAACCCAATGAGCACCTGTATACATCTCAGGTGAACCAACTGACACCAGTGGCTTGTGAGATCGGCCACCGCCCCTCGTCGGGGTCTCGACTGTATACACAAGTCTACTCTGGAGTATCGATGCCCTGTCTCGAAACTCCCACGACTAGGGACCTTTTAAGGATGTGCTTATAGACCCCAGCTCCCACGTATATGATCGCCATCATACTGCTGGCAGTCAAGCAAGAATCCTAGGGGCTCTATCAACGTGCAATAGTGATCAGTAATGTCACCTAAAGCAGTACACGATGATAAAGATAAACCAGATAGCATACTATCATCTTGAGTAAGACTGTCCTACCGGCATAAGTCCTCCCTCAATCATTGCAATCGCGTGCCTGTGATCCAATAATTGACTCTGAGGGCATTATATCCAACAATCTCCCACTTGCACTCAAGGCTAATTATTGTGATGTCGCATACTCACAGCCCGTGTGATACCGAACACCCAACTCCTCTTCTGATCAGTCTCACAAAGCCTGTTTATGAAACTATTACGTTCGAGGAATAGCCTCAGTGAGTGGATCCGCCCTGATGTTTCTTTCTATGTCTCTCTTTATCTCAAGTTCGCGGAGAAAACCATCTCCCGAAATGAGCAATACCTGTCTTAGAATATGTTTGGATATCTGATGGGACCTAGTTCATAAATGAACTCCAAATCCAAACTTCTTAGACTGTATCGTCAACTGAACTTAATCAGTATCCTGCGCTATGCCTCCCTCAGTATCCACCTGGACCACCTGTCCAAAATACTGTCCCTCGTCAGAGGGAAAACTATAACTCTGACAGTCACTCTGTCATCCTGGTCACCTTGGAAGCCTGGAATGATAACCGTCACCTGAATGAGGCTGACGTTATCATATCCCTAGAACATCAACTTATGTTCCAAAACAGCTTCCGAATGTTTCTCCAGAATTGGATTAATATCAACTTATTGCATCTGGTGCAAAAACAACATCTGGTGTGGTACTTGACATCTCATGATTGACTCAATTGCCTAAGCAAGTGATCTGCCAATCATGCGCATCCCTCTCCCCTTTAGTCACACCTTTAGAGAGGGTGACTCCGTCACCTGCAGGTCCCCTACCGTGCCAGGAGTCGTCCATTCTAAATACTCATAGAATGCTGTCTAAGTACCCTGATTGGGAAACTACCCAAATCTAGATCTAAAACCATAGATCTAGTAACCAGAATATCTGATATAATATCTATATCCTATATGGAGAAATCACTGTGTGACAACCAAAGTATAACCGACCGTACTATAGGAATTTCACTTCCTACTCTGTGTATGTCATCCAAATACCAGGACATCACACCTTACTACCTTCTTAACAGATCCATCCCCTATTCTGATGAAGTCAAACCTATGATTGTTACATCAGAAATAGATGATCTACATCTGCTTTAGTCTATAAATAGACATAAGCCACTTGTCCACTATGCTTCCGTTGCTCCCACTGACTACGACAACCCTCTGGCAGAGTCATATAGACGTACACTTCTAAAGTTAGTTCAGAACGACGCTATACTCATCCTCCTGCCGGGTCTCACAGCCTGGAGCAACAGCAATGGCAAGTCTGGGTAAACAAGAACCTCCCTGTCACCGTCCTTGAGGCTACCGGAGTACCTCTCGGGTACCTGAGGTTACCCATCATGTCTGCGGAGTGGCCAATGGAATGTCAAAACAGATTGAATCTTTAGGTTCTTATCAAATCTTCAGTAATCGTTTGCGGTTCTGGAATCACTTCCAGTTCTACCATACTCCCACTACTGTTTTCTGAAAAAATCTATTTTTATTAAAACTGTGGCGAGTCAAGAACAATATCATTATTGATCTTCCAGATGGTAGAAAATCAACCCTCGTCATAGCCCGGGTCAACCCACAAACAGCCATTACAGAAACGTGCCTTGAGTTTTCCAGTGTCTAGTTTTAAGCATAAGCTGGACAACTCCCCGTACCTTAACATCGTCAAGATACGAACTGTTCTATATCCAATACAGAAACAGAGGCACCGATTTAATTGGAACCAGATTCAAATCATGCAGCTGTCTCCAGTGCATGTCAACTAAATGGAAAGAGGCCGATCAGCATTACTCAACTTAGGAGTGCTTCCAATTATGAGTAACCTGAAAGAGAAGCAAGTTCTCTTAATCATTACTATCAACTGAATACCATGCACAAGTATCTACATCTTCGATCACCTTGAAGAATCCCGATACTTGCAATACCTGGTTCTCTACTTTATTCTTATACCTATAACTTCTCAAAACTTGGACCTTGCATTTCTACGAAACACATGTCTAAGAACTAGAGAAGTCACAAGTGAACAGAATATAGTACGAGTACCAACCCCTCTGTCCTAATGGACACTGGACAACATACAATACTCTGTATAAGTCACCTGAGTCTAATAACTCATTCCCTGTGTGTCGTAAGTTGAAAACTGTACTTATGGTTAAGAAGAATTACACCGCTGTTTAATGCTCCTTACCTAACCATCCACTGATATAGGTAAATATCATAGACATAATTTCAAAAAGGTATATCTCACTCTATAAAAATAGACGTACAGATATATCAATTTTGAAATTGGTGCATAACAACGGATATTCAAAACCAAATATTTGCCGTCCGGCAAACAACCCAGGTGACTTCCTCAAATATTATCAATTACAACGAATTCCGATATAATGAGGATAATCACCTAATTCCCAATAACTTACTCCCACTCATCATCTGTAAAACCATACAGATGTGAGAATCATACCTGGTAAATACATACCCTGGAGCAAGGGCTAATTGGGAAATCGGTTTTCTTTTAACAGTACACAGTGAAACTGAAACATTGAAATGTTTCATAGGGGTATCCGGATATTCCTAGTAATGCCTCTTCCATTATCCAGATTCACAACTGTAACCGTATATTTCTTTGCCATCTCTCCAAATCCCTTCATATGTCTTTAGTCATTGCTTTCTGTACACCCTCTTAGGCTAAATGGTTTTCTTCCTTCCCTACCGTTCGGCACCAGCCTATGGTTTGGAAGAAGACTATCCAATAAGCATAATGGGTGTACTGTCCTAATCCTAGGAGCACTCGCAATGCGAGAGAAGGTAAAGATAAAAGACAACTGAATAAAACCTTATTCCTATTTCTCCTGAACCAGAATCCATCCTCGAACTGGAACAAGTTCCTTTCGAGTTCGTATATAACCATACGATGGAGTATCCAATAAACTGTGGATCTTCATAGTGATACGGAGTGTTCTGGAGAAATACAAAGGTGATGCGGGAGTGGTCATGAAATACTTGGTTTGGTCGTGAATAGAAGTCGCAATTTACTTTGCCCTCTTACTAATCCCTTTATTTGTCTTAACTTAATACCTTCTGTACACCACACTTAGGCTAATCGGCTTTCTTCATTCCCTACCGCTCGGCACCAGCCTAAGGTTTGGAAGAAGACTATCCGATAGGCGTAACGGGTGTACTATCTCCTAAACCAAGGAGTACTCGCAACCTGAGAGAAGGTAGAAGGAAAAGACAACTGAATAGTCTTATTCATTTTCTCCAGAACCGGAAACCATCCTCGAATAAATTCCTTCGAGTTCGTATATAACCATACGATGGTTTTATCCAATGGAAGTGGACATTCGTAGTAATACGGGGTGTCCTGGAGAAAAAGGGTAAAAGTAGGAGTGGTAATGAGGTATGCAACTCTGACAATCCAAAAGTCAGTGTTATAAGAAGGTTCGGTCAACTTGGTCACTATGTCATAGTCAAGGGTCGAGCCATGGTCGCTGCCAAAGAGAGAGAGAAAAAAAACACTCAGCGTGCACTCTAACCTAGATCAGAATGGTTATCAATTTATCTAAACAGGAAACCTCCCACTGTATCCTCAAATTCTTCTCCAAACCTGAAAGAAGAATTAGTCGGGATCATCCGAGGAGTAAACCAACTCATCAGTGGGAATCGGGATCCAACTATCATCGCATGATAACGTGACGGAATCCACTCACGTTATTACACTCCAGAAGGTATGCGCAAGCCTGGCAAGTTTCAGTTTTTACCCCTAGGACCCAAGTGACCTTGACGAATAATCAACAAATCAAAAGGTCCTAGTCAAGTTCAACCCGTCATTATCTTGATTGCGTTAAATCCACTCGCACGATCCTTGACGAATAATCAACAAAGTCGTACGACTGTCCTAACCAATCCACATATCTATGCGACAGAAAAGCATAACAGAGCTACCGCACACTACGTCTCGGCGAATAGCAACGACAAACGTAGCACGAATACTAAGCAATACTAATCTGAAATGACGGAGGGCTACGGCTGGTTTTTGGCGAAAAACCTTTAACGTAATGAACTTGATATCATTGAAGGAACCGGATAACTTTTTATAAAAATATAGTGACGAAAACCTTTGCTAAAGAGGTCACTCCTGGTGAAGGGATCTCAGCTCTTTCTTCGTAGAATGAGGTGCAGGATATTCCAACTGAATACCATGATGCAAAGCAAACGTAATCGACTATAGTGAAGTTATTGCCCTGACACAAACTTCTGTCCAAGGGGTCACTCCCGGTGAAAGGATCTCGGCCCTTGCCTCGTCGACTGAGGTGCTGGATATTCATAACCGAATACCACTGTGCAAAACAAAAGTGAACGTCCTTGCAATAACAGCTTTTTAGAAAAATTGTTCCAACAACATCAGAATAGGTTTGTTTAGCTTGCATTGATCCGAATCAACGCAGTCCCATCAATTGATCACACCAATAAAGAACGAAAATAATGATGTACATATATGCCATCCGCATTCGCCACTGGGTCCCGTCATCACCCGTTAGGTTACTTAACTAACGACAGAGCGGGGACTGGACTAGCGCGGATGCAAAACATATACAACATCTACTAGTATATATATATCAATATATAATATTCGCTCAAGGCGTGATAAAATGCAACATCACAGAAATTTAATAAGCATCACAGAACAATACAGATAACTGGGATCCCCGGGTTTCATAGAACCGCTACTGAAACCCAACGTTCCCCTGGTCGTGTGGATAGCCTGTGCAATGAAATCCTAGACCCCTACGAGCGCGGCAAGTTACCCGCCAAAACCTGAAGCGGGGCAGCCCCCTTCAGCAACGTGAATGGACCACCCAGCTCTTCACGAAATCCGATAACTTGAGCACCCCTCCTTGGGTCAACCTGTACCCCCTACGAGTGCGGCGAATAGCCCGCCAATTCTAGAGTGAAGCCCCCTCCGTCTCAACGCCATGATGCGGGCCCGTTGCCCTCTAGAACCCAGCTATCCGTGCACCCCACCGCGGGATAATCCTAGTAGAGAAAGTAAAATATACAACGGGTACAACGACCTCAGCCCGGTCGTGCCCCAAAAGAATAATATACAAACAGGCAGTAACGGCAGTCCACATGTCGGACGCTCGCCCCGCAATATCAAATGTACATATACAACCAAATTGTACTAACATTGCATCCAGGCTATCCACCACGACAAATTCGCAACATCACAGCACAACACAGAACATCAACGTGAATGTCACGTTCGCAAATCCGTCTAAAAGGGCTATAGCAGTTAGACAGGATTTACCGATCAAATGACATTCACGGTCGCAGATATAATGTAAATACTGTGAACTAATATGTTTAAAATTTTCGATCGACTAAATTTCCCGAAGTGGGCCCCAAGCACTACTGTAGCACTCAAAGAAAATCTGGGCCCAAAAAGAATATTACAAAAACCCTATTTCCATGTCAGAGAGCCACTGTAGAAATTTGGTCCAATGTAGAGCAATAATGGCCGCGGAACCGCGGCCAAAACTAGGGTTTGGCCGCGGTTCCATGGCGATCCTGAGGAATCAATCTACCAAATTTTCACAGAAAGCATAGAAAACCCTGCACGATTTTTTGACATGTACCAAATAATTTTTTGAGCACTGCAAAAATTCGACAGAAAACTGATACATGAAAACGCGGTTTTTAGAAAATCCGTTCGATCGAACTTGTAAACACGCTAGTGCAAGCTAGACTAGGTTAATGGCGTGGCTCTGATACCATGTAGGACTACGGTAGCGCCCCGGCCGTCTTTCCGAGGCCAAAATGCGGAAACGGAAATTTTTCTTAACTTGAAAACCGGCACTACCGCATCCTAAAAACCTGGATCGTAACCATTAACCTAATGCTAGCTAAATAGAGATGGGATAGAATGCTATACCGAGCGATCCGTGTCCTTCGGTCTTCGGCCTCCACTCCGATCTCCTCGCGGAATCTCCAATCTTCATCTCCTCGTCGGAACGGGTACCACATCGCCGGGTTCTTTTACGGGCTCCCACCTCTGGACCGAGGCAGCTCGAGCATGAAGTTGGCGAGTCGACGTGCCCAAGGATGCTGTAGGCTAAGTGTAGTAATGTTTGTCTCATGGGGTTGTGAAGTTGCCTTTTGATGGAGGAAACAACAATGGAAAATGAGCTTGGGATTTTGTAGCAAGCATAATATGATATGATAATTTTTCCCACACATAAATGAACCTCTCCACCTCTCATAATGTGGCCGGCCATTCTCTTGAATGGATGAAGGAAAAAACACAAGGGAGGTGAGCACAAGAGGAGAATAATGGTAAGCATAAGAAAAGTAATGATAATGAGGAATTAATGTCACACCAAAGCCAAATCAATTCACATCTCATTAATGCTAGCCATTATGAAAGAAAAAGGCAAAGATGCTTTGAATTATCATAATCCCTCATTTACAAATAACCCCTCCACATAACTAATTTGCACACTTGCAAATAACCCCCTCCATCGGAAAAATCCGGCCATGAAGGAACAAAGGAAAACTAGCTGAAACGGAATGCAAACTGGCAACTTCAAAAAACTGATCCCGTAATAAATTACAGGAAAACCCCGCGACCGTATATACGTACCCGCATTTGTATTCCGACCGAATACAAATGCAATGAGACAAAATCTATACTGCACAATACTAGGATCCGGCTTAAACCAAAGCCCGCTGGTATTATCCGTCCGATCATGATCCGTGCAATACCGCACGTATCTGATCGAGCCCTGCCATATCTCCATACGGCCTCTACAGCGTTTCGCCCGAAACTTGAGCAACTGTCTGTGGGGGACTCTAAAGACTCGTCAATACTTTGGCTGTGGATTTAACCACTAGCACGTCAAAGGTATTAGCCGTACGTAACGAGCTACCAGGTATTGACCAAAAGGGACGTCGATGAGCGAACTCATCCTGACACCCTACTGAGCCTGTCAGTGACAATATCCGTACAGTCCGGTCTGTTCGTCTATGAGCATCGCATGGCGGGCCTAGGGGGTTGGTAAAAGTCAGACCCCCAAAAGCGGTACAAGTCGTGTCGGAGTGTAGCCCAGAACACCCTGAAATACTACTGGAATACCAACCAGTAAATCTCCTGTCTCGGCCGAGGGCTTTGTGTAATGGCTCTCCTAGACACAGCGCGACCTCACCCCCAATACCGGGAGAGACGAACCCCTGCAGATCCGCTCACTGCCTCCATATGGCTCGGGACTGTACCCAACTAAAACCTGTTTGCACGACTCCTTTAAGCCGTGGTAGGGTAGTAATCAAAGTACAGTGGGAACTCACACGAGACAAATGACGATCTCAGGTCGATGAACTAACCTGTACACATGTCACCAGGGAACTGCTATCTGACGTCAGGTATAATACCAACTAGCATGTTCCCGGCGAGTCCTGTCCGGTGTACTCATAACCCAATGAGCACCTGTATACATCTTAGGTGAACCAACTGACACCAGTGGCTTGTGAGATCGGCCACCGCCCCTCGTCGGGGTCTCGACTGTATACACAAGTCTACTCTGGAGTATCGATGCCCTGTCTCGAAACTCCCACGACTAGGGACCTTTTAAGGATGTGCTTATAGACCCCAGCTCCCACGTATATGATCGCCATCATACTGCTGGCAGTCAAGCAAGAATCCTAGGGGCTCTATCAACGTGCAATAGTGATCAGTAATGTCACCTAAAGCAGTACACGATGATAAAGATAAACTAGATAGCATACTATCATCTTGAGTAAGACTGTCCTACCGGCATAGGTCCTCCCTCAATCATTGCAATCACGTGCCTGTGATCCAATAATTGAATCTGAGGGCACTATATCATCTTTTTGCTTTGTTAGGAAATTCCATGGAGACCAAGCATTTTAGGGTGAAATAAACTTAGGTATTGACAGAGATCGGTTCATCTATGCAAAATCTCAACCATTTTATCCCTACAATCAATCACAACTGTTGGGGTAAAAATTTGCATCCCAGTTGACCGGGTCAAAGTCAAGGTCAACCCCAAGTAAGCGGGCCCAAGCCCAGATCAAGTGGGCCCATGCCCAAGTCGAGCCCGCGGCCAGCCTTCCCATGCCGAAATAAAAACCATGTAATAAATATTTTTTATGTAATTTTTTATGCAGGGATGTAAGCAAAATGGGCATAAAGCCAAATTTTTGTAAGCCCATGGCTTATGTGCAAAAAGAAATGGCACATGAGCCATGAGATAGGCAAAATGCCATTTTGTAAAGCCCAAAGGGCTATATGTAAATGTGTAAGCCTATATAAGGCAACATGATGATGAATAAAGTATACACTTTTCATTCCCTAAAAAAATATAGGGTTCCTGTGCCTCCTTCTCCTTCTTCAAGGTTCTAAACCTTCTTCTTTCTTTTGAATTAAATTAAGAGTTTTACTCTTCCTTTTTCAAAACTAAATAGTTTTTCACCACAAAACCCACAAAGGGGAACTCGGATCTCCTATCAGATCTCAAAAGTAAGAGATTTTTAAAATTTCATACTTCTTGTTCTTTAAGATCTAGCCGACAGAAGAGGAGGAAGGAGACCCATCTCCAAAAATCCCACTTTGGGGAAGATCCACGGTTTAAGGGAGAAGCCCCTTCATCAGCTCCAAAAATATCTTAGGAGTTTAACTCCATAAGTCAAATCGGGAGCACAGCTCCAGTGCAGGGACCAAGTCCCTTTTGCTGCTGGCGCACAGCGCCCGCGTGCCAGGCACGTAGACCGCTGGCGCTCTGGAACACAGCACCCGCGTGCCTGGCACGTGGGGTGCTGGCGCTCTGGAGCACAGCGCCCGCGTGCCAGGCACGTGGGCGCTCTGGCGCACAGCGCCCGCTGTTCACCGCCGGAAGCCGGGAAGACTGGACGTCTCCACTGAATCTGGGGGCAGATGCTAATTGCTGCTATCCGTCCATCTCTTCGAAGATGCCAAGTTGATTTATGGCACCGTGTATCGAAGGTTTAAATGGATACGGCCGATATAGCAGACTTCGTCAGATCCCCCTCGCTTGAGGGGTTTTTGATTGTGGGGACGCTCTTCCCTGCAGGCGCAAGCCCCTGCAGTTAATTACGCTACCGCATCGCGGTAACAACTTTCTCCTTCTCCATATGGTCACTTCGTGTCGTGGGTGTTTGTTTTGTGTTTGGTTGCCCGTGGATTGTATACGGAGACTAATTTGTGTTGTCGCCCGTAGGACGTGGATTAGTCCAAATCCGTATCTTTCTTAGATTTAGGTTTTGGGGGGGTTGTGTTTAAGGATATGTTAGCCTTATTTGAGGCTAAGATCAACTTAAACGTTTGTTAAGGACACGTTAGTCTAATTCTAGATTAAGATCAACTTAACGGGATCGTTTAGATCCGACAAGAGAGCAATTGTGCTCTATTATTTAGTTTAATGACATTGCGGTCGATAATTAGTTTAAGGACATTACGGTCCATTGTTAGTTTTAAGACATCGCGGTCGAGGTTAAGGACATCATAGTCCGTGGATTTAAGAACTCCACAGTCCGATGTTAGTTTTAAGACATCACGGTCAAGGTTAAGGACATTATAGTCCGTGGATTTAAGGACTCCACAGTCCGATGTTAGTTTTAAGACATCACGGTCGAGGTTAAGGACATCATAGTCCATGAGTTTAAGGACCTCACAGTCCGATATTAGTTTTAAGATATCACGGTCGAGGTTAGAGACATCATAGTCCATGAGGTTAAGGACCCTACAGTCCATCGTTAGTTTTAAGACATCACGGTCGAGATTAAGGACATCATAGTCCATGAGTTGAAGGACCCCACAGTCCATAGAATGTATGGTTGTCGGGACCCGTCACCTCTCTGACGACGTTAAAGGATTACAACGACAGATATCAGAGGAGTGAAGAGATGTACCCTCAAACCGGGTGTAAATTGATTGGAAGAGCAGATGAGCTCAGTTCAATTTAAATTGAGGACTTATGACCAGAATTGGGCTAGGTCCAGTTAAAAGAATGTTGAACATTCTATTTTTGTTCTGCCTGTTAGGCCTTTGTTTGGGCTCTGCCCTTTTAATAATGCCAAGTATTGGGCTCTGACATTTCTTGTCTTATACTGAATGCACAGCATTTATCAGAACAAGGTACGTTCTGACAGAGCGCCACGTGGCGCACTAGGTGCTTTGCGCCAGTCAAAGAGCGTGTTGCGCTTCTGTCGGTTAGCGCACACGAGAAGGATACGTGTCGCTTAGCGCTAAACGCTAATTTGTTAGCACACTGTGCTTTTAATTTATGAGCGCGCTGCGCTAGTTTATGGGTGCACCAGTGAGTGACACGTGGCGTGCTTGGCGCTGAGCGCCAACCCAAGAGCGCAGTGCCCTGTTTTCAGAAGCGCAAAGCGCAGATCGTGTCTATGGTTGACACGTGGCATGTTATGGCGCTGAGCGCCAGTCCAAGGAGCGCAAGGGCGCAGTTCATGAGTGCAAAGCACTTTCCAATAGCGCAAAATGCATTTTGATCAATTTAAGATTAAAGAACAAGTTTTACGTTCTTCTTCAAGGAGGCTTTGCCTCAAGATTCAAGAACTAAGTTCTTATTCTTATAAAAGGCTCTGTCTTTATAGATCAGAAGATCTGTGAAGTAAAAATACTTCTTGTTATGATTAGATCTTGATCTTTTCTTTTTTAATCAGAGACCTTGGTCTGTTTTTTTAATAAATCTAAGATCTTTTTAGAAGACGTTTCTTCTTTTTACGAGATGTTTTCATCTCTGTTTTTCAAGAACGCATTTCTTTTTACCTTGAAGATGAAAAAATCTTCTTCTTTCTAAGAGCTTCCTCTTCTTTTTGCAGAGGGTTTTTCTCTCTCTTTCTATGTATTCTCTTCTTCTTTTTTTCTTCTCTTTTTTTTTTGAAGTCTTGGGGCATTTATATAGGGCCAATTGATTTGTTAAATCAGTTAAAGAGATCTTTCTCTGATTGATTTGGGGATGTTTCCCCACCATTGGATCTTTGATCCTAAGGCTTTTGTTTTACAGAAGACAATCTTCTTGTTTTTAACAAGATTGGAAAATCTTTCCATGCAGAATTTGTTCTGTTTTTTGGTAATTCATTATTTACCATTGGATCATTGATCCAGCGATGCTTAAAGCGCAATCTTGTCGTTTGGAAAGATTTTGAGAAATCTTTCCTTAACAGAATTTAATTCTAGTTAATTAATAATTTATCATTATTATTAGATCTTTTGATCTAACGGTGGGAATTTTAATTCCAGCGCTGGCGCACCTGCGTTGGACACGCAGAGCGCAGCGCAACTGCGCTAGCGCACCCGTGCTTGACACGTGGCGCCAGAGCGCTGGATCTGAAGCGTTGCTTCAGCAGAGCGCTGGATCTGAAGCGTTGCTTCATCAGAGGTGTCTTTTCACCTTCCTTTTTTAGTCAAACTTATATTCCCTAGAATCTTTCATTTCCCAATCTTGGAAATAGTTCCATTGCGCACAAAATTTTCTGTGCTTCGTCTTTATAATTCAAAGCAAAGCTTCTTCTTTTTCTCATCTTCCAAAAAACCCTCTCAACTATGGCTTGTAACCGCCCCCATGCTCGTAGACAGCCGTGGGAAGTGCCCATTCAGGACCTTGTTCCTCGTTTTGCTGCGCGTCTGGTGGATCCTTCTCTCACGGATGAGCAGTGTGACGCTGCACTGCATGATCTTTTGATTCGTGTGGGGTCTCCCCTTCCCCCACACTCTATTTGGCTTCGGATGATCCTTGCATCTGTGCTCGCCGATCTTCCCCCTCCTCCAGCAGAGATGTCCTCGGCAGTGCTCAATACTGCCGAAGACAAGATTGAGTGCTTCTTCGAGGCGCACTTAATCACTCAAGTCCTGAGGGATTGCTCCATCCACTTGCTGAGCCAGATACGGGCTCGTTGGGTTGTCATCACCACTTTCTCTGAGGAGTGCGGCGCCGATCGTTGGATGGCTACCCCTCGAGAGGATCGCCGCTTTGACATGGTGGAGAAGACGGAGAGGGAACTGGATAATCTCCTCTTTAGCTTTGTGAACCCCTGTCCTTTTGATCCCATATTTGGTGATCTTTTTTAAATGTAATAACAATAATAATAATAAAAAGATATTTTAATTTAGTATTTTATTATCTGTTAAGTGTTCTCTTGTTTTTTAATTCTTTGTTATTCCTTCGTAAGATGTTTATGCACTGCATAATCATGAAGCGTTGCTTCGCTTTATAATCATGGAAACAGAGCTTTGCTCTAATTTGGGGTGCGCAGCGCAATTGTGCTAGCGCTAGCGCATTCGTGTTTTGACACGTGGCGCGCAACACACCTTGCGCTAGCGCACTGGCGCTCGACACGTGGCGCGCAGCGCAGAGCGCAGCGCAACTGCGCTAGCGCACCAGTGTCAGACACGTGGCGAGCAGCGCAATTGCGCCAACGCGCCTGTGTTAGACACGTGGCATGCAGCGCAGAGCGTAGGATTTGAAGCATTGCTTCAATTTTTGACGCTTAAATTTCTAAACAGAGCTTTGCTCTGATTGAGGGAAGCAGAAGCATCGCTTCATTTCCAGTCTTGGAATTTGAACAGAGCTTTGCTCTGATTGGGGGAAACAAATGCCCCTCCCACCGTTGCGCTTACGCGGCCCCAGACGTGAGTGCGGCGATGGTAGCATCTCAATCGTTGGATCAACTTTTGGGGAGTTGAAACGGCTCTTAATGCCTATAAATAGGACCTTTGGTCCTCAGATGATTACCATCTTCTTCCTAAGAATTTTTATTCAGAGCCTTACTCTTCCGTTCAAGAACTTTTAAGAGTTAGAAATCTTTCCAAACTTAGGTAAAATTAAATTAATTTTAAGAAATTAAGGTTTTTACCCATTAACAGAGCCTTGCTCTTAATAGATTTTTGATCTAAAGAAAACCCATTTAGGGTTTCACTAGCAGAGCTTTGCTCCATAGGTCTAAAGAGATCTAAAGAGAACTAAAGAGAACCCTATTAGGGTTCCATTAATAGCGCTCTGCTCTCTAAAAGGATTTGTCCTGTGATTTCTTAATTCATTAATGGAGCTTTGCTCCTTTCAAATCATATAGAAGAACTCTTGAGAGTTTTTCATGGATCTTGAAGATTTAATATGGAATTTTATTTTTGATGAATTATATCATCTTCTTAGAGCAAAGCTCTCAATGTTCTCGGGGGCTTTCTTTAACTTCCCTTCATAACTGATTTTGACAGGTGTCACTCCTGTCCGCAGAGCATTGCTCTCGAGGAGCTTAACTCCATGTGCCTATTTTGAATAAGAAATTGCTTATTCAGTCTGTTTGCTGATCTTTGCTGATTTTCTTTTACAGGAGCAATGGACGCTCACATGTATGATCTCGAAGAAATTATCTCTTACGGAGACATCCGCCGACTCGGCCGTTCTCAGAATCGAGAATTCACAAACGCTGAGTGTGCCGAAATTATGAGTCGCTTTGACGCATACAATGGTCAACTGCTTCCTCGACGTTCCCCTATTCTGAAGCTTATTGTGGGAGCGATCTGGGAAGCGCTCCCTCTATTCTGTACCGGCGTGCCGCTTAGAGCATTGGATGCCGCTGAGGATAAGGTGCACTCGGTGTATCTGAAGAACCTAATCTCGAAGAGACGGCGAGACAATTTTGTCGATCTCCTGCACCAGGCTTTTCAACAGTCTACCATACTTGCTGCCTATCGGAGGGTGGAGGACATCCGTGGGGACCCCGACGCTTGTGTTCGCGAAAGAAAGCACACTAGGATGGTTCGCCAGGCTTGGAAAATTCTGGACAAGGTCACTTTTGAGTTCCTCAACCCATGTCCTGGACTTGAGGTTTTGCCATTGTAATTACTTTAGTAATGTCTTTGTTTATTGCTTTCATAATTGTAAGAACCTTTTGGCAATATGAATGGCAAATTTCTCATTTTTAGCGTGTTTTATTTCATGTTCTGAATCTTTTGCAAATGCATGGATGGGGTGTGCCTCGAACGCTTAATTAAATGCAGCTCAGATGTTCTCCTTGTTGCCTTCTCCTCTTTGCTGTATTGTTGCCATGTGATTTTAGATAGTATATAACTGTCAGTCTTGGATTCTTTGTAGAGTGGTGATGGCTTAGAAAACAGGGTTAGGATCTGTTACCTAAGACTTTTCAACTTTATGAGCCGTGAGGGTCTCATAAAGAATTTTCTCCCTACGGGTCGAAAGGATCTCGTAGGTGTAATTTTTCCTTAAGAATCGTGAGGATTCCCAAGGGCGTTTTCTCTTGAGAGTCGTAAGGATCCCACAAGAGAATTTTCTTCCTTACGAGTCATGAGGACCCGCAAGTGATGGGTGAAGTTGTCCTTATCTGCATTTCACGGAGTTAAGGGTTGCTCTGGATGCTTCCCACCGGTTCACTGCCGTGTTTGGCGAGGACTAGGCTCCGCTCTGGAAGTTTTCCAGGATACCGTAGTTTAAAGACATCGCGGTCGAGATTAAGGACATCATAGTCCATGAGTTTAAGGACCTCACAGTCCAATGTGTTGCATATAGTGCCCTCAGAGTCAATTATTGGATCACAGGCACGTGATTGCAATGATTGAGGGAGGACCTATACCGGTAGGACAGTCTTACTCAAGATGATAGTATGCTATCTGGTTTATCTTTATTATCATGTACTGCTTTAGGTGACATTACTGATCACTATTGTACGTTGATAGAGCCCCTAGGATTCTTGCTTGACTGCCAGCAGTATGATGGCGATCATATACGTGGGAGCTGGGGTCTATAAGGACATCCTTAAAAGGTCCCTAGTCGTGGGAGTTTCGAGACAGGGCATCGATAATCCAGAGTAGACTAGTGTATATAGTCAAGACCCCGATGAGGGGCGGTGGCCGGTCTCACAAGCCACTGGTGTCAGTTGGTTCACCTAAGATGTATACAGGTGCTCATTGGGTTATGAGTACACCGGACAGAACCCGCCGGGAACATGCTAGTTGGTATTATACCTAGCGTCAGATAGCAGTTCCCTGGTGACATGTGTACAGGTTAGTTCATCGACCTGAGATCGTCATTTGTCTCGTGTAAGTTCCCACTGTACTTTGATTACTACCCTACCACGGCTTAAAGGAGTCGTGCAAACAGGTTTTAGTTGGGTACAGTCCCGAGCCACATGGAGGCAGTGAGCGGATCTGCATGGGTTCGTCTCTCCCGGTATTGGGGATGAGGTCACGCTGTGTCTAGGAGAGCCATTACACGAATCCTTGGCCAAGGCAGGATATTTACTGGTAGGCATTCCGGTAGTATCTCAGGGTGTTCTGGGCTACACTCCGACACGACTTGTACCGCTTTTGGGGGTCTGACTTTTACAAACCCCCTAGGCCCGCCATGCGATGTTCATAGAAGAACGGACCGGACTGTACGGATATTGTCACTGACAGGCTCAATAGGGTGTCAGGATGAGTTCGCTCATCGACGTTCCTTTTGGTCAATACCTGGTAGCCCGTTACATATGGCTAATACCTCTGACGTGCTAGTGGTTAAATCCACAGCCAAAGTATTGACGAGTCTTTAGAGTCCCCCACAAACAGTTTCTCAAGTTTCGGGCGAAACGCTGTAGAGGCCGTATGGATATATGGCAGGGTTCGATCTTATACGTGCGGTATTGCACGGATCATGATCGGACGGATAATACTAGCGGGCTTTGGTTTAAGCCGGATCCTAGTATTGTACAGTGTAGATTTTATCTCATTGTATTTGTATTCGGTCGGAATACAAATGCGGATATGTATATACAGTCACGGGGTTTTCCTGTAATTTATTACGGGATCGATTTTTTGGAGTTGCCAGTTTACTTTCCGTTTCGGCCATTTTCCTTTGTTTCTTTCCTTGGCTGAATATTGATGGAGGGAGTTATTTGCAATTGTGCAATTAATAAAGGAGAAGACTTTTTGTGGCACATGGTTGGTTCATCATGGTTCTTGCCTCTCATGATTACCTTTTTGTTCATCATGGTTTACTTGGTTGTTGGTGATGGGAGTTGATATGGATTTGGTAGTGATCATTATTCTTCATGATTATCATTTTTCTCTCTCTTGCATTATTCCCTCTCTCCCTACACAAAAAATGGCCGGCCACTTCCCTTGATGGTGTGGGGCTGTCACAATTTTTGTGGGTGGCATTTTTGTTTCTCATTTGCTTGCAAAAGGCTCTCTAGTTAATCTCCAAAAAGGCTATTCCTCCACCAAAAATGGCAACTCCTTATAACCCCATGAGACATGAGTTCTACAGATATCCTACAACATTCTTGGACACGTCGACTCACCAACTTCGTGCCCGAGTTGTCTCGGTCCAGAGGTGGGAGCCCGTAAAAGAACCCGGCGATGTGGTGCCCTTTACGACTAGGAGATGAAGACCGGAGATTCCGCAAGGAGATCGGGATGGAGGCCGAAGACCGAAGGACACGGATCGCTCGGTATAGCTCTCTACCCTTTCTTTAGTCAGCTAGCATTAGGTTAATGGCCCGATCCGGGTTTTAGAGTACGCGGTAGCGCCGGTTTCTTGTTTAAAGAAAAGTTTTTTGTTTCCGCATTTTGGCCTCGTTCCGACGCCCGGAGCGCTGCCGTGCACCTACACAATATTAGTTTTAAAACATCACGGTCGAGGTTAAGGACATCATAGTCCATGAGTTTAAGGACCCCACAGTCCAATGTTAGTTTTAAGACATCACGGTCGAGGTTAAGGACATCATAGTCCATGAGTTTAAGGACCTCACAGTCCAATGTTAGTTTTAAGACATCACGGTCGAGGTTAAGGACATCATAGTCCATGGGTTTAAGGACATCATAGTCCGTGAAATGTGTGGTTGTCGGGACCCGTCACCTTTTTGAAGTCATTGAGGAATTACAACGACAAATACCAAAGGAGTGAAGAGATGTACCTTTGAACCAAGGTAAAATTAGTTTAAGGACATTACGGTCCATTGTTAGTTTTAAGACATCACGGTCGAGGTTAAGGACATCATAGTCCGTGAGTTTAAGAACCTCACAGTCCAATGTTGTTAGTTTTAAGACATCACGGTCAAGGTTAAGGACATCATAGTCTGTGAGTTTAAGGACCTCACAGTCCAATGTTGTTAGTTTTAAGACATCACGGTCAAGGTTAAGGACATCATAGTCCGTGAGTTTAAGGACCTCACAGTCCAATGTTGTTAGTTTTAAGACATCACGGTCAAGGTTAAGGACATCATAGTCCGCGAGTTTAAGGACCTCATAGTCCAATGTTAGTTTTAAGACATCATGGTCGAGGTTAAGGACATCATAGTCCGTGGATTTAAGGACTCCACAGTCCGATGTTTGCTCTGGATGCTTCCCACGGGTTCACTGTTGTGTTCGGCGAGGACCAGGCTCCGCTCTGGATGCTTTACACGGGTTCACTGCCATGCTCTGTGAGGACCAGGATCCGCTCTGGACGTTTTCCACGGGGTCAGAAGTGACATAATCCGCGTTCTACGTAGCCAGGAATTTTGATCTGGATGGTTCCCACGGGTTCACTGCCGTATTCTGCGAGGACCAGGCTCCGCTCTGGATGCTTCACACGGGTTCACTGCCGTGCTCTGCGAGGACCAGGATCCGCTCTAGACGTTTTCCACGGGGTCAAAAAGTGGCATAATCCGCATTCCACGTAGCCAGGAATTTTGCTCTGGATGCTTCCCACGGGTTCACTGCCGTGTTCTGCGAGGACCAGGCTCTACTCTGGATGCTTCACACGGGTTCACTGCCATGCTCTGCGAGGACCAGGATCCGCTCTGGACGGTTTCCACGGGGTCAGAAGTGACATAATCCTCGTTCCACGTAGCTAGGAATTTTGCTCTGGATGCTTCCCACGGGTTCACTGCCGTGTTCTGCGAGGACCAGGCTCCGCTCTGGATGCTTCACACGGGGTCATTGCTGTGCTCTGCGAGGACCAGGATCCGCTCTGGACATTTTCCACGGGGTCAGAAGTGACATAATCCGCGTTCCACGTAGCCAGGAATTTTGCTCTAGATGTTTCCCACGGGTTCACTGCCGTGTTCGGCGAAGACTAGGCTCCGCTCTGGATGCTTCACACGGGTTCACTGCCGTGCTCTGCGAGGACCAGGATCCGCTCTGGACGTTTTCCACGGGGTCAGGAGTGACATAATCCGCGTTCCACGTAGCCAGGAAGGGTTGACTTTATCCGCATTTCACGGAGTCGGAATTTGACTCTCGGTCATCTGTACACTGCCGAGTCATGGAACTGGGAGTTTCCGCTGTTCCGCTTTGCTTGATATTGTGTCTGCTGCAATGAGACGAATGTTGAGGTGATCTCTAGGCTATCTGAGACCCGTCGAGATTTGGCTTCTTCTTCTGATGAAACCTGGGGAGGAGGAATGTGACTCCCTCTTCGTTTGCGCCCCTGGATTGTATACAGGGATTGATGTAATATCACTTGTAGGGCCTAAATTTCATTTATTCATTTTTTTATTTCTTTCTGCGATGCTCTATCATTTCAGCTTTATATATCGCGAAGGTCGCGATTGCCCAATCATTTCGGCTATTTTTCGCGGTGCCCAATCATTTCGGCTATATTTTTTTATTTTTTACTCGCTGCTTTTTATTGCGAGTTGCCCAATCATTTCGGCTATTTTGTATGCATACATTTTATCTTGCTGATTTTGTCGCAAGTTGCCCCATCATTTCGGCTATTTCGTATGCATGTGTGGCTTGCTGGCTATTCGCTGCAAGCTTGGAATTAGACACCGATTTCGGCATCAGCACCGCTATAACTGGGATATTGCCAGGAGCGAATCATCATTTGCCTCTGTCGATATCGAACAAAGGTGGCTTAGCGAACAGGGTTAGGATCCTGTCGACTAAGGCTTTTGACTTCATGAGCCGTAAGGGTCTCAGAAAGGTAATTCTCCCTGCGAGTCGTGAGAATCTCGTAGGTGCGTTTTCTCCTTAGGAGTCGTGAGGACTCCCAAGTGTATGATCTCTTGTAAGTCGTAGGGAACTTGCAAGAGTATTTTCTCTTTATAAATCGAGAGGACTTACAAGGGTTGTTCACCATGTAGACATATCCCTTGTCACGGGTAGGACTTTGTTAGGGAAATGTTTATTCGCGCCCGTGGATTGTATACAAGGGTCAGCATTGAGCCACCTATAGGGCAGTATCGGAGGTTGTGGGGGCTGCTTAAGAACAGGTTCAGGCCTCTGTAGCTTAAGACTTTCAAATCTTATGAGCCGTGAGGGTCTCATAAGAGGATTCTCCTTACGAGTCGTTAGGATCTCACAAGTGTAATTTCTCGTTAGGAATCCTGGGGATCCCTAAGTGTTTTGCTCCCTTGTAAGTCGTAAGGATCTCACGCGGGTGATTTCTCCTTACAAGGTCGAGAGGACCTTGCAAGTGTCTTTTAACGAGGTTGCACCCTTTCTGGTTTTCACAAACACTCGCCGGTAGCCCTGCTGTTTTTACTCACGGAGCCCTTTCGGGTTTTCATCCGTGCCCATTTTGCTTATAGACATACCGTTTTCTTTTTTTTTGTTTATTCTTTTTTTTATTCTAACGAGGTTGCGCCCTTTCGGATTTTCACAAGACTCGCCGGTAGCCCTGCTGTTATTACTCACGGAGCCCTTTCGGGTTTTCATCCATGCCCACTTTGCTTACGGACATACCTTTTTTTTTATCAGTTTCGGGATACTGCAATCCACCGTAGTTTATCGACATCTCGGTCAACAGCTAGTTTTAGGACATAGTGGTCCGTTGTTAGTTTTAAGGATGTTTCGGTCCGTCGTTAGTTTAGAGACGTTTCGGTCCGCTGTTAGTTTAAGGACATTTCGGTCCGTCGTTAGTTTAGGGACGTTTCGGTCCGCTGTTAGTTTAAGGACATTTTGGTCCGTAGTAAAGAAAGTCAGTTACTACTTATAGAGTTTGGGCTTAGGAAGATAGCGAGCGGACATAGTCGTTGTCATCTATCATTGACCTAGGCCGTGACTCGTCAAGCGTAGCACTTCTTCAGGAAGCGACCGTTTATTGGCCTGAGGGGTCTTTCACCATGCATGTCCATGAGTAGATAGGCTCCACCCTGGTAGACCTTGTCTATGATGTACGGGCCTTCATAGTTCGGCTCGAATTTTCCCCGCTTGGCGCGATTGGGGATCATAGGTCTTTTGACCACTAGTACGAGTTCGCCTCGGCGGAATGTCCTTGGCCTAATCAATCTTTCGTAAGAGCGCATCATCTTTGCTTTATAAGCCTCCAGATTTTGTTGGGCTATGAGCCGGGTTTCACCAAGGGCATCAAGCTCCTCAAGCCGAAGGTGAGCATTCTCTTCGTCCGTTAGCTCATAATGGACTGCCACTCGTAGATAGGGTAACTCTATCTCGAGGGGGAGTACCGCTTCTATACCGAATACCAATGCGTACGGCGTTGTGTTCGTGGCCATCTTGAACGTAGTCCGGTACGCCCAGAGAGCTTCATGTAGCCTCTCGTGCCAGTCCTTCTTATTTCGGGACACCGTCTTTTTCACGATCTTCGTCAAGGTCTTATTGAAAGCCTCAGCTAGACCATTAGCTCGGGGATTATAAAATGATGAGTATCTCCAGTCTATGTTGTGCTGTTGTGCGAAGCGGCTGATCTTGTGGCTTTTGTAGGCTGGCCTGTTATCGGAGATGATCCGTCGAGGCGCTCCAAACCGATAAATAACGTGCGTCTTGAAGAAATGGAGGATATTCTCCATCTTCACTTCCCTCAGCGGTACTGCTTATGCCCATTTGGAGAAGTAATCAGTTGTTGCCAAAATGAATCGATGTCCTCTGGACGATACTGGTTCGATGGGGCCGATTATGTCAGTCCCCCATATTTCGAATGGCCAGCTAGCCACTGTCGGGTGTAACGGATTTGGGTGCTGGTGGATGAAGTCCCCATGGATCTGGCATGAGTGGCATTGCTTCGCATATTCGAGGCAGTCCTGAATCATCGTGGGCCAGTAGTAACCCATTCGTTTGATCTTCAATTTCATCTTCGGGCCAGCTTGGTGAGAACCGCAGAGCCCGTCGTGAACTTCTTAGACGACTCTTCTTGCTTCGTCAGGTCCCAGGCATCTTAACCACAGAGAATCAAACGACCTATTGTACAGAGTATCATTGACGAAGGCGAAAGATAGGGCTCTCTTCATGAGCTGATGTTTTGAGGACGCATCTTCAGGCGTTCGACGGGATTTGAAGTAGTCTATAAAGAATTCTCTCCAATCCTCAACCGTTTCTTGGTCTTTTATTTGCAGGGCCGTCTGCTTGGTCGCTTCCTTTTCCTCGGATGATTCCGGAGATATTTCTACCGGTGTGAGGACTCGACGGCTCTGCACAACGATTCTCACGTCATCGAGGTTCTCGTCGGCCAATTCTTTAGCAAGCTTGGCTAATACATCCGCTTTGCTATTTTCCGCACGTGGTATGCTTTCCAAGGTGTAGGAAGATATTTGGGTCAGCAGTTGCTGTACCCTCTCACCGTACTTCACCAATTCTGGTTTGCACGTTTGATAGTCGCCGTTTACTTGATTAACGACCAGTTGGGAATCTCCGTATATGAAGAGGTTTTCAATCCCCATGTCAATAGCGATCTCGAGACCTGCTATCAAAGCTTCATACTCGTCTTCATTGTTTGTCCTCGGCTCTGTTAAGGAGAAAGCAAAGCGCATTATCCCTCCTTGTGGAGTTACGAAGATAAGGCCTACCCCTGATTTGATTATAGGGGTGCTTTGTTTGCACTTCTTCATGGAAGACGCTCCATCAAAATAAAGTTCCCACCGGGTACCACTTCCGTCGATCGTGTCAAACGCATGTCCGTCTGGCAGTTCGCAATTCAAGGGAGAATCGGCCGGTATCGGATGTTCAGCGAGGAAATCGGTGATGGCCTGGCCTTTCACTGCCTTAAGAGGCTGATAGGTTATTGAGAACTCCATCAAGAGCAAGGCCCATTTAGCGAGCCGACCCGTCAGTATGGCCTTTGACATCAAATATTTGAGGGGGTCCACCTTCGATATGAGACGGACTTCATGCGCCAATGCGTAGTGCCTGAGTTTCGTTATCTCGAAGATCAACGCCAGACAGTGTTTTTCGATGGGAGAATAATTGCTTTCTGCCCCCAGGAGAACTCGACTCAGGTAGTAGAGAGCTCTTTCTTTCCCTTGGTCGTTCTCTTGTGCCCACAACGCGTCTAAAGAACCATCAAGGGCGGTTGTATACAGAATGAGAGGCTTTCCCTTGACCGGGGCAGCCAGCACCGGCGGATTCTATCGGTATTGCTTGATTTCGTTCAGCGCGCTTTGGCATTTTTGATCCCAGACGAACGGGGTTCCCTTCTTCATCAGGTGACTGTAAGGACGGCATTTCCCTGAAAGATTAGCTATAAATCGCCGAATATACGCGAGCTTTCCCTGGAGAGACCGCAATTGTTTAAGAGCCCTTGGCGGAGGCATTTCCATGATCGCCTTGATCTTTAACGGATCTATCTCGATACCTCGGTGTCGGACAATGAATCCTAGGAATTTGCTCGAGGATACTCCGAACGCGTAATTAAGAGGGTTCATCTTCAAGTTGTATTGCCGAAGGCGTTGAAATACGATCTTCAAATGCTCGAGATGTTCCTCGTAAGATTTGCTTTTAACCACGAGGTCGTCGATATAGCATTCGACGATTTCATGTATAAGGCCATCGAAGATCTTCGTCATGGCCCTCTGATAGGTGGCTCCGGCGTTCTTTAGACCGAAAGACATCACCTTGTAGCAAAATATACCCAAAGGGGTCCGGAAAGCGGTGTGCTTCTGGTCCTCGGGATGCATCTTTATCTGATTATATCCTGATGAGCCGTCCATGAAGGAGAAAACTTCGTGAGTGGACGTATTGTCTATCATCAGCTCGGTGACCGGTACTGGAAAGTCGTCCTTCGGGCAAGCTTTATTGAGATCCCGAAAGTCTACGCAGATGCGCACCGTCCCATTCTTCTTCATCACTGGGACAATGTTGGCAATCCAATCAGGATACTGAACTTCTTGGATGAAGCTGGAGTCGATTAGCTTCTTGACCTCGGCGTTGATACTCATCTCAAGCTCAAGCCGCATTCTCCTTGGCGTTTGTTTGATTGGCTTGACGTCCAGGGATATTGCCAATTTGTGGACAGCAATCTCTGGATCTAATCCTGGCATTTCGGAATAGTTCCATGCGAAGAAATCTCTATGCTGCACAAGCACGTCCTTTAGCGCAGCCACCCTTTCTTCAGACAACAGCTCACTGACGAATGTCGGCCGCGGGTCACTCGCCGTCCCCAAATCAATTTTCTTGAGGTTATCTGCAGTGGTGTGTATTCCATCTTCCAGCTCTTTTGGCGCCGGTGGAAACTCTGAGATTACCTCGTCATCATTGTTTTCGAAGCACCAGGGAAGGTCATCCATATTCTCGGGTTCTTCTTTTGATATCGTTATCATATGACAAGTACGAGCTCGCTTCCAAGACCGATATGGATCTGGATCTACCCTCGTGGATTTGGGTTCATGCTTCTGCGGCGGAGTTATCTTCCAACTGTCAGATAGAGCGAACTTGCCGAGCTGATATTGGTCTTCAATCCAGTTCTTGAAGGTGAAGCAGTCTTCGAGAGGGTGTCCTATTGCTCGATGATAAGAGCAATAGCCTGGATGAGAAACCTCGTTAGCTTGCTCAGGGTGCTTGGACTCCGGAAGTGTAAGCATTTAATGTCTTATGGCAAGATCAAGTATCTTCTTTGTCTTGTCTTGAGGAAAGGAGTATGCTCGACCCATCTTCTTTATAAGAGATGAATCCGGTTTGCTCGGTTCTCGATCACGTGACTTCTTGGTCCTGCTTTGTCACTGTCGAACGCCTTTTCCGCTCTTTGACCTGTTTCTGCCTCTGCGTCGGGCCTTTTGTACAACAGGATGACAGGGAGGGGCATTTTCATCTTTCGCAGCCTGTTGAAGAAGGCGTTGCGTCCTGGCTTTCTCGTAGATGGCCATTTCGCGATTATGGTCGTCTCGAACCTTTTGACCCGCTTCCCTGATAAGCTTGTCCATTTGTTCTTCGAACGACGGACTGGGCATTTTCACGTCGGGGGCTCTTTCTGGTTCAGGGTTAGCATTCTCCCATTGAGCATCTCCTTCTTCATTAAAGTCATGTACGACATAGCAATCGCGGAGTAGCTCCCGTTTCTTGGACCGAACATATCCAAGCCCGATCGCTTCTATTCTCCCGTTGGGCAACTTGCGTTGAGTTCCGGGAACGTTCCAGATCCTGTCATAGAACTTAGCTTTTCGAGCGGTCTGTTTGAAGGGTGTCCCTTGGCGCTTCAACAGCCTTTTCAAGCTTTCTGTATAATATCTAGGCAGACGGATGGGCTGGAACCTGTCAAGTATAAAATCCACACCGTGCCAGATTTCTTTCTCCACTTTGGTTTCCCCGGAGCTGTAATACCTGGTTCTTTTATATACGCCTAAATCCGTATTTCTCTTTAAACTATAAATTTTGTTATTTTTAAGTATTTAATTATTTTAAAGAAACTTTTCCAAACCCTACTTTATCTCAAGCCCATTACCTATCGATTCTATGTTTTTACAGATCCTTTTATTTTTACTTCCCTATTCTTATTTATTTCAAAACCAGCCCCTTTTCTGTTCTCTTATTCTTTTATTTTACCCAATCCCAAGCCCATTCCTTTTTATAACTTAATTTATTTTATTAAAGCCCAAAACCTATTTTTCCTCTAGCCCAAACTAAAACATTAAATTAAAACCCTTAATTAATTCTTTCCTCAGCCCACAACAAATTAATAGGAATTTATATTAAACCAGCCCGGCCCCTTTCTTTTCCCTACTATTTTATCCCTTGGCCCGAGCTCAATCCCCAGCCCATTAAAATAACAATTATCCCAACACATTTCTTTTAGATCCCCTCAAATCCAAACCCAAATCTCCTCTATAAATTCCTATTAAACCACCAAGTTAATGCCTCTTTAATCCCAAATAAATTTCCCCCATTAATCCCTTTTAAAATGCTATTAATCACCACTTAATTCTCATTTATTCTATTTCCCCCTCTCTCATCTCACCCATGTTCTTTCTCTCTAATTCCCCCCCTCTCTCTCAATTTCTCTAATTCCCCCATCTCTCTCAATTTCTCTAATTCTCTCTCTCTCTCTCTCTCTCTCTCTCTCTCTCTCTCTCTCTCTAATTCCCTCTCTCTCGCTCTCTCTAATTCTCTCTTCCTCTCTCTCTAAATTTCTCTCTCTTTATCAGCGTCTCACCCTCCCTCACATCAAATTAAGGAACAGCGTGAAGCAGTGAAGAAAAGGAAGGCACGAAGAGCAGCTAGATCGAGTGAAATTGTCGGATTCCAAAGGACTGAGCCGGTGCTGCGTTCGTGGCGCGATCGTGCTGATACCACCGCAGTATTATTGTCGACACATTTCCAGACAAGTTCTCTACTTGCTACATGCTAAGTTATCTTTATTACAAATTAAAATAGTATAGATTCCGTAGTAATTTTTCCTGAAAAGTTATAATATGTAACTGTTCGATGCATGTTCCCAAAGAAAATACTTGTCTATTTTGACGGAATTGATTGTCCGTCTTGGCCTGTGTAGTGATAAATACCCTGTATAAATTTCACTGGATAATACGACGATTACCGACTAAAACGACCACCCCCAAGTTTACCTGTGAAACTGGAAATTTCCTGTACCTGAAAACTGTAAAAATCACCATAAATTATATACATGCTGGAATGATGCTTTAGAGGTCTCAAATCGAAGACGACTCGACGAACTATAACTCTATTCAAGTTTCTAATTGTTTCTGTACTTAAACTGTGACAATATTTGGATCGGAGTGCGACTCTGGACTGCAGTCCAGAGCGACTCTGTTTACTGTGTGCTGTCCCGTAATGGGTACCACACTGTTTTCCTAACCCGTAGGTTGCGGAACTCTGCTGTTTATTAAAGTTGAATCCGTTAGCTAGACAACACAACTGGTTTCATCTTGTTTCGTTATCGTTTGTTATTTAATCTGTAATTTAATATATGTGGACGTATAACAGTCCCAACAGAATCAGAATTTACATACTAGTATTGAACAGTGTATATCTCCTGACGTACAGACGCGATTGAAGATCCGTCTGTTGAGTTGAAAACCTTACTGAAAACCCTAGATTTCATTCAACTGTAGCGTCGCTAAAATCTGATCCCAACTAGGATTAAAATGCGTTGCGAAACGGACTTCCGATTCTGAAACCGGATTTCCAGCCGTGAACGCTTAAAATGAAATGGCTATAATTAATGATCCTGGAACCCGATTGGCATGAAACCAAATTCGCTGGATAGATAACTGAACATACTATTTATTCCCCATTCATCGTTTCACTAAACTGTAACCGTATGATTTATGATAAATTATGTAAGTGGTAGACTATTGATTCATGACACCCTAATCATGCTTTACATACTGTTTTCGCATCATATCATACACATGTCACTGCATTGATAACCTAGTGATAACGTGCATTACCCAGTGTTAGGTATTAGTGATGATAGTGGCAAGTACGTTCGTGATCGTGTATAAGTGATTAAGTGAAAGTGACACGTACTTGTACACAATCAGTGAACCTTATTATTTTATTGCATTGTCGACGTCTGTGGGACGCGTGTACGTGTGACTATAAGTGGTATGAGACACTTATGGAAGCTCTTGCACGGGTGTCACAGATAAGGCACCAGACACTGCCATTTATCTTAGGTATTAGTCAGGACGTGCTTGATGGAGGTCCTGCCTCCAGTTCTCGTGCAGACTTGTCACCAACCGATTGGTATTTAGGGTTATGCTTAGCGTTTGATGTAGACCACGGGGTGTGGGGTAGTTTGAGTGTGAGTTCAACAGAATCTCGGGAGTCCCATGCCGGCTTATATATTTAGGGAGATATATGGAGATTTTACAGGGTATGTGATTATTACCGTGATATACATGTTGGGCCCGTGGTCCCTTGCCCTTGGGTTCTACCCTTAGGTGGAGGACACTCGCGAGTGGTTGACTCTCACACTTGGACTGACGATAGGCTTAGTGACCTATACAGTGAGACTTAGAGACTGATAGGGATACTGGCATTGATATACCTTACTTACTGTGTTGACATACGTGGCATATTGTTCTACTGCTTTTACTGTTCCGCTGCATTGATTACTGCATGTTCATACCCATACTGCTTTTGATCTACTGTTATATATATCTATTATCACTGTTAGAATTGTCACATGATTTTATATATATTATATTGCTATTGTGTCGCTCTGACGACCTGAGTATGCATGCTCACTGTGAGGAGAAGATTTAGCCTGGACCAGGACTAGACGTATATCATAGACATATCGACTTGCTATCCAGAGTTATATTCTTTTGTTATCCCTCAGGTCAGTTCTTTACATTGTTTCATTCAGTTACTGCATTTTCTCATTACCTGCGCATTATTTACTGTTTACCATGAAAAACTAGATGCCGAAGTGTGACTACGGCAGGATATTTTCTTGACCGTAGGAGCATGGCTGGCCTTGTCTACCCCTCGTATTCCGTATTTTGGGAAGCGGGGCGTGACATGGTTTAGTCGGTATCAGAGCCAGGTTTTGCTTCGATCGGGATTGCAGTTTTCCGTGTATAGCTCGAAAATCTAAGACATCTCTCGGTCTAGATTGTAAACTTGATATTCTTGATCCATATTCACATTGAGTGTTCTGCTATCCATTCGCTAAGGTTTCTGGTGACTTGGCAAGGTTACGTGGTTGCAATTGCACTACCGTACTCTGTTTAAGTGACTTAGAATCCTACAGTTGATTTCCAATTGTAATGAATTTCATCACATCTGATATTCTTGAATCTTTGTCCAATCCTTATTATATTTGAATCTTATAGCTTGTGCCTTATATCATCCTCAAAAAAATTATTGTTTCAGGATCATGTCTTCCAACGACTCTTCCTCTATCTCCATTCGCCAGAATCAGACTGTTGAGATCCTGAGCGTACTGCAATGTTTAAAGGAAGCCCAGGAGCGAACGAACGACTTGTTAGCTGAAGGACTGAGAAGGCAGGTGAATCAGGCACCAGCGAGAGTCTCAAATCGTAAAAGGATCCCTGTTAGGCGAGGAAAAGAGAAGAAGATGAAGCGCCATTTTGTTTCCCCGCGACAGAAGTAGCAGAAGACCCCATGTTGTGGATACTGTAAGAGGCCAGCACATCTTCAGAGGGATTGTCGCCGCGCCTAAGAGAAATGTCTGATTTGCGGATCCAGCGGACATCTTATCA
This sequence comes from Agapanthus africanus, assembly GCA_030015575.1. Lineage (NCBI taxonomy): Eukaryota > Viridiplantae > Streptophyta > Magnoliopsida > Asparagales > Amaryllidaceae > Agapanthus > Agapanthus africanus. The sequence goes on from JASDDO010000019.1 coordinate 301,862,512, forward strand.
ACAGTTGCCCAAAAAGAAAAGAGCTACAGGGAGGAAATTCGTCCACACTCCACACTTCTGCCGAGTGATGATTATTGCGTAATTCGAACCTCGAGGATAAGGCGGACCCAGCACATGGTTCAACTCACGTGACGAGAATGCAACGTTCTAGTAGTCAAAGAAGAATTTTCATGTTTTCTACTTTCAGTAATAATTTGTCATCCTCTTATAAATATTTCTTTCTGTTTGAAATCTTGTATCCGTCGAACTTTTAGTTGAATGTAATGAAACTTTGAATCGTAATATATGTATCATTCTCTTGTCCTTTCCCTTATTCATACTATTCATTATCACAGCACTTTTATCCTGATTTTTCAGTTCCTGCCACCGTATATCTCTCTATACTTCGTATCTTGAGCTATTTTCTTAATGTACTCCACTGTCTAATCATGACTCTTTCTTTTCAGGCCATGGCTCACCCTGGAGCTGCACCGCATCTAGATGAGGATGCACAGTCATGCGTTTTCTTAGACCGCACACTGATGAGTTCTGTTGATGAGATCAACGATCCCCAGGACATTGTCGGAAACAGTGATTCAGAGGAAGAAAGAGCAGCCGCCCCCGAGTTTGACATGATAGGAGATTCCGACGAAGAGGAAGGAGACCCTGAAGAGAACCCGATAGAGGAAGATCCCGAGGAAGACCCGATAGAAGAAAATCCAGTGGAGGAAAATCCAGTGGAAGAGAACCCAGAAGAAGAAAATCACATGGAATCAGACCTCGATGAAGAAGCTCCAGCCGAGGAAGAAGGACCAGAAGAACAAGACCCTGTAATAGAAGAACTCCCATTGGCGATCCCCGCGAGGCGCTATAGAAATGGACGTCCCTACCTGAGCGCGCGAGCCTATCGCAACCTGCTGAATCTCGACAACCGCGACTGACGGGATTTCTTTTAGATGTTGTCTTCTCTGGCCAAATAAAACTGTGTATAGTTTAGGGTCACCTTTCATCTTTGAGAATGCTTTGTTTAAAATCTTCTGGAATGAAATAAATTGCCGAGTTCACTAATCTTTCGATCTTCTTAGTTCACTTGATGCTTGATTATTTCTCCTATACACTTATTTTCCTACTGAGATCTGTCCACCCCTACTCCTCACATTGTTTTAACCCTCACAGAGATTAACAAGTATCACACCCGATCTTTTAGAGGTCCACCCTTCATCCTCCGTCTGTGCCTCGTTTGAGATCCTTCTGGGAGAAAAAAAATTTTAGTAAAATTTCCGAGTTCGCTAACCCTTTAAATTTTTGATTCATATGATGTACCGACCGTTATCCTCCCATACTTTCTCCTTGTAGTCCTTTGTTGCTCACCTCTACTTCCTGTACTGACCCGATCCCGATCTCTTTGACCTTCAGTCTAAAGCCGTCACACTCCGACTTTTTTTGTATGAGCCACACTCCATTGAAATCCTTACCCTAGCTAGCCCTATACATTTTTGTGCTTTTTCCTATTACCCTAAATATGTTTAGGGACATTAGTATTCGAAATTTGGTTTTCACTATTTTTGTATTTTTCGAAGAGTGCGTGTTATTGACTACTTAGTTTTTATGTATTTTAAGCGCACTACTGTTATCCTTATTTTCAGTAGCGCACGCTTACATCACGTATATTTTCGTTACATGTTTCTTATCTTCACTATATGAGTTTTCTAAGTTATTTTAAACTATTCGATAGATACATTATCCTAAAATGTTTTAACCTACCAACGAATCTTTCACTACTTTATTATCGTTACTTTATTTTCGGGTGTTGTGCCTATGTTTACTATTATAAATGATTGTGCCTTATACTCATTATTTCTGCCGTGCTACCTTTGATATACTTATACGTGCACATATTTGAGTTTCGATTTTATCGAGTACGCCTCGAATATCATTGTTCTTTATTGTTGTTATTGGTATTCTCGTATACATGTAGTTGCCCCTATAGTTATTCCTGCCTTATACCTATTTAGACCTATCTTTTTGTCTGTTGTTCTTACATATTTATACATTCAAATTTCTTCGTCCACGGATTTCTAGTAAATCTGTACGTGTTAGTTTGCAATATAATAGCTTTCACCTATGTTTGTATAACTTATCGTTTATTTTAAATTTCGAGAACGAAATTTTTGTAAGAGTGGTATGATGTAATAACTGGTTCTTTTATATACGCCTAAATCCGTATTTCTCTTTAAACTATAAATTTTGTTATTTTTAAGTATTTAATTATTTTAAAGAAACTTTCCCAAACCCTACTTTATCTCAAGCCCATTACCTATCGATTCTATGTTTTTACAGATCCTTTTATTTTTACTTCCCTATTCTTATTTATTTCCAAACCAGCCCCTTTTCTGTTCTCTTATTCTTTTATTTTACCCAATCCCAAGCCCATTCCTTTTTATAACTTAATTAATTTTATTAAAGCCCAAAACCTATTTTTCCTCTGGCCCAAACTAAAACATTAAATTAAAACCCTTAATTAATTCTTTCCTCAGCCCACAACAAATTAATATGAATTTATATTAAACCCAGCCCGGCCCCTTTCTTTTCTCTACTATTTTATCCCTTGGCCCGAGCTCAATCCCCAGCCCATTAAAATAACAATTATCCCAACACATTTCTTTTAGATCCCCTCAAATCCAAATCCAAATCTCCTCTATAAATTCATATTAAACCACCAAGTTAATGCCTCTTTAATCCCAAATAAATTTCCCCCATTAATCCCTTTTAAAATCCTATTAATCACCACTTAATTCTCATTTATTCTATTTCCCCCTCTCTCATCTCACCCATGTTCTTTCTCTCTAATTCCCCTCCCCCCTCTCTCAATTTCTCTAATTCTCTCTCTCTCTCTCTCTCTCTCTCTCTCTCTAATTCCCTCTCTCTCGCTCTCTCTAATTCTCTCTTCCTCTCTCTCTAAATTTCTCTCTCTTTATCAGCGTCTCACCCTCCCTCACATCAAATTAAGGAACAGCGTGAAGCAGTGAAGAAAAGGAAGGCAAGAAGAGCAGCTAGATCGAGTGAAATTGTCGGATTCCAAAGGACTGAGCCGGTGCTGCGTTCGTGGCGCGATCGTGCTGATACCACCGCAGTATTATTGTCGACACATTTCCAGGCAAGTTCTCTACTTGCTACATGCTAAGTTATCTTTATTACAAATTAAAATAGTATAGATTCCGTAGTAATTTTTCCTGAAAAGTTATAATACGTAACTGTTCGATGCATGTTCCCAAAGAAAATACTTGTCTATTTTGACGGAATTGATTGTCCGTCTTGGCCCGTGTAGTGATAAATACCCTGTATAAATTTCAATGGATAATACGACGATTACCGACTAAAACGACTACCCCCAAGTTTACCTGTGAAACTGGAAATTTCCTGTACCTGAAAACTGTAAAAATCACCATAAATTATATACATACTGGAATGATGCTTTCGAGGGCTCAAATCGAAGAAGACTCGACGAACTATAACTCTATTCAAGTTTTTAATTGTTTCTGTACTTAAACTGTGATAATATTTGGATCGGAGTGCGACTCTGGACTGCAGTCCAGAGCGACTCTGTTTACTGTGTGCTGTCCCGTAATGGGTACCACACTGTTTCCTTAACCCGTAGCTTGCAGAACTCTGCTGTTTATTAAAGGTGAATCCGTTAGCTAGACAACACAACTGGTTTCATCCTGTTTCGTTATCGTTTGTTATTTAATCTGTAATTTAATATATGTGGACGTATAACAGTCCCAACAGAATCAGAATTTATATACTAGTATTGAACAGTGTATATCTCCTGACGTACAGACGCGATTGAAGATCCGTCTGTTGAGTTGAAAACCTTACTGAAAACCCTAGATTTCATTCAACTGTAGCGTCGCTAAAATATGATCCCAACTGGGATTAAAATGCGTTGCGAAACGGACTTCCGATTCTGAAACCGAATTTCCAGCCGTGAACGCTTAAAATGAAATGGCTATAACTAATGATTCTGGAACCCGATTGGCATGAAACTAAATTCGCTGGATAGATAACTGAACATACTATTTATTCCCCGTTCATCGTTTCACTAAACTGTAACCGTATGATTTATGATAAATTATGCAAGTGGTAGACTATTGATTCATGACACCCTAATCATGCTTTACATACTGTTTACGCATCATATCATACACATGTCACTGCATTGATAACCTAGTGATAACGTGCATTACCCAGTGTTAGGTATTAGTGATGATTGTGGCAAGTACGTTCGTGTTCGTGTATAAGTGATTAAGTGAAAGTGACACGTACTTGTACACAATCAGTGAACCTTATTATTTTATTGCATTGTCGACGTCTGTGGGACGCATGTACGTGTGACTATAAGTGGTATGGGACACTTATGGAAGCTCTTGCACGGGTGTCACAGATAAGGCACCAGACACTGCCATTTATCTTAGGTATTAGTCGGGACGTGCTTGATAGAGGTCCTGCCTCCAGTTCTCGTGCAGACTTGTCACCGACCGATTGGTATTTAGGGTTATGGTTAGCGTTTGATGTAGACCACGGGGTGTGGGGTAGTTTGAGTGTGAGTTCAACAGAATCTCGGGAGTCCCATGCCGGCTTATATATTTAGGGAGATATATGGAGATTTTACAGGGTATGTGATTATTACCGTGATATACATGTTGGGCCCGTGGTCCCTTACCCTTGGGTTCTACCCTTGGGTGGAGGACACTCGCGAGTGGTTGACTCTCAAACTTGGACTGACGATAGGCTTAGTGACCTGTACAGTGAGACTTAGAGACTGATAGGGATACTGGCAATGATATACCTTACTTACTGTGTTGACATACGTGGCATATCGTTCTACTGCTTTTACTGTTCCGCTGCATTGATTACTGCATGTTCATACACATATTGCTTTTGATCTACTGTTATATATATCTATTATCACTGTTAGAATTGTCACATGATTTTATATATATTATATTGCTATTGTGTCGCTCTGACGACCTGAGTATGCATGCTCAGTGTGAGGAGAAGATTTAGCCTGGACCAAGACTAGACGTATATCATAGACATATCGACTTGCTATCCAGAGTTATATTCTTTTGTTACCCCTCAGGTCAGTTCTTTACATTGTTTCATTCAGTTACTGCATTTTCTCATTACCTGCGCATTATTTACTGTTTACCATGAAAAACTAGAAGCCGAAGTGTGACTACGGCAGGACATTTTCTTGACCGTAGGAGCATGGCTGGCCTTGTCTACCCCTCGTATTCCGTATTTTGGGAAGCGGGGCGTGACATGGTTTAGTTGGTATCAGAGCCAGGTTTTGCTTCGATCGGGATTGCAGTTTTCCGTGTATAGCTCGACAATCTAAGACATCTCTCGGTGTAGATTGTAAACTTGATATTTTTGATCCATATTCACATTGAGTGTTCTGCTATCCATTCATTAGGGTTTCGGGTGACTTGGCAAGGTTACGTGGTTGCAATTGCACTACCGTACTCTGTTTAAGTGACTCAGAATCCTACAGTTGATTTCCAATTGTAATGAATTTCATCACATCTGATATTCTTGAATCTTTGTCCAATCCTTATTATATTTGAATCTTATAGCTTGTGCCTCATATCATCCTCAAAAAAATTATTGTTTCAGGATCATGTCTTCCAACGACTCTTCCTCTATCTCCATTCCCCAGAATCAGACTGTTGAGATCCTGAGCGTACTGCAATGTTTAAAGGAAGCCCAGGAGCGAACGAACGACTTGTTAGCTGAAGGACTGAGAAGGCAGGTAAATCAGGCACCAGCGAGAGTCTCAAATCGTAAAAGGATCCCTGTTAGGCGAGGAAAAGAGAAGAAGATGAAGCGCCATTTTGTTTCCCCGCAACAGAAGTAGCAGAAGACCCCATGTTGTGGATACTGTAAGAGGCCAGCACATCTTCAGAGGGATTGTCGCCGCGCCTAAGAGAAATGTCTGATTTGCGGATCCAGCGGACATCTTATCAACAGTTGCCCAAAAAGAAAATAGCTACAGGGAGGAAATTCGTCCACACTCCACACTTCTGCCGAGTGATGATTATTGCGTAATTCGAACCTCAAGGATAAGGCGGACCCAGCACAGGGTTCAACTCACGTGACGAGAATGCAACGTTCTAGTAGTCAAAGAAGAATTTTCATGTTTTCTACTTTCAGTAATAAAGCTGTCATCCTCTTATAAATATTTCTTTCTGTTTGAAATCTTGTATCCGTCGAACTTTTAGTTGAATGTAATGAAACTTTGAATCGTAATATATGTATCATTCTCTTGTCCTTTCCCTTATTCATACTATTCATTATCACAGCACTTTTATCCTGATTTTTCAGTTCCTGCCACCGTATATCTCTCTATACTTCGTATCTTGAGCTATTTTCTTAATGTACTCCACTGTCTAATCATGACTCTTTCTTTTCAGGCCATGGCCCCATCCTGGAGCAGCGCCGCATCTAGATGAGGATGCACAGTCATGTGTTTCCTTAGACCGCACACTGATGAGTTCTGATGATGAGATCAACGATCCCCAGGACATTGTCGGAAACAGTGATTCAGAGGACGAAAGAGCAGCCGCCCCCGAGTTTGACATGATAGGAGATTCCGACGAAGAGGAAGGAGTCCCTGAAGAGAACCCGATAGAGGAAGATCCAGAAAAAGACCCGATAGAAGAAAATCCAGTGGAGGAAAATCCCATGGAAGAGAACCCAGAAGAAGAAAATCACATGGAATCAGACCTCGATGAAGAAGCTCCAGCCGAGGAAGAAGGACCAGAAGAACAAGACCCTGTAATAGAAGAACTCCAATCGGCGATCCCCGCGAGGCGCTATAGAAATGGACGCCCCTACCTGAACGCGCGAGCCTATCGCAACCTGCTGAATCTCGACAACCGCGACTGACGGGATTTCTTTTAGATGTTGTCTTCTCTGGCCAAATAAAACTGTGTATAGTTTAGGGCCACCTTTCATCTTTGAGAATACTTTGTTTAAAATCTTCTGGAATGAAATAAATTGCTGAGTTCACTAATCTTTCGATCTTCTTAGTTCACTTGATGCTTGATTATTTCTCCTATACACTTATTTTCCTACTGAGATCTGTCCATCCCTACTCCTCACATTGTTTTAACCCTCACAGAGATTAACAAGTATCACACCCGATCTTTTAGAGGTCCACCCTTCATCCTCCGTCTGTGCCTCGTTTGAGATCCTTCTGGGAGAAAAAAAAATTTTAGTAAAATTTCCGAGTTCGCTAACCCTTTAAATTTTTGATTCATATGATGTACCGACCGTTATCCTCCCATACTTTCTCCTTGTAGTCCTTTGTTGCTCACCTCTACTTCCTGTACTGACCCGATCCCGATCTCTTTGACCTTCAGTCTAAAGCCGTCACACTCCGATTTTTTTTGTATGAGCCACACTCCATTCAAATCCATACCCTAGCTAGCCCTATACATTTTTGTGCTTTTTCCTATTACCCTAAATATGTTTAGGGACATTAGTATTCGAAATTTGGTTTTCACTATTTTTGTATTTTTCGAAGAGTGCGTGTTATTGACTACTTAGTTTTTATGTATTTTAAGCGCACTACTGTTATCCTTATTTTCAGTAGCGCAAGCTTACATCACGTATATTTTCGTTACATGTTTCTTATCTTCACTATATGAGTTTTCTAAGTTATTTTAAACTATTCGATAGATACATTATCCTAAAATGTTTTAACCTACCGACGAATCTTTCACTACTTTATTATCGTTACTTTATTTTCGGGTGTTGTGCCTATATTTACTATTATAAATGATTGTGCCTTATACTCATTATTTCTGCCGTGCTACCTTTGATATACTTATACGTGCACATATTTGAGTTTCGATTTTATCGAGTACGCCTCGAATATCATTGTTCGTTATTGTTGTTATTGCTATTCTCGTATACATGTAGTTGCCCCTATAGTTATTCCTGCCTTATACCTATTTAGACCTATCTTTTTGTGTGTTGTTTTTACATATTTATACATTCAAATTTCTTCGTCCACGGATTTCTATTAAATCTGTACGTGTTAGTTTGCAATATAATAGCTTTCACCTATATTTGTATAACTTATCGTTTATTTTAAATTTCGAGGACGAAATTTTTGTAAGGGTGGTATGATGTAATACCTGGTTCTTTTATATACGCCTAAATCCGTATTTCTCTTTAAACTATAAATTTTGTTATTTTTAAGTATTTAATTATTTTAAAGAAACTTTCCCAAACCCTACTTTATCTCAAGCCCATTACCTATCGATTCTATGTTTTTACAGATCCTTTTATTTTTACTTCCCTATTCATATTTATTTCCAAACCAGCCCCTTTTCTATTCTCTTATTCTTTTATTTTACCCAATCCCAAGCCCATTCCTTTTTATTACTTAATTTATTTTATTAAAGCCCAAAACCTATTTTTCCTCTGGCCCAAACTAAAACATTAAATTAAAACCCTTAATTAATTCTTTCCTCAGCCCACAACAAATTAATAGGAATTTATATTAAACCCAGTCCGGCCCCTTTCTTTTCCCTACTATTTTATCCCTTGGCCCGAGCTCAATCCCCAGCCCATTAAAATAACAATTATCCCAACACATTTCTTTTAGATCCCCTCAAATCCAAACCCAAATCTCCTCTATAAATTCCTATTAAACCACCAAATTAATGCCTCTTTAATCCCAAATAAATTTCCCCCATTAATCCCTTTTAAAATCCTATTAATCACCACTTAATTCTTATTTATTCTATTTCCCCCTCTCTCATCTCACCCATGTTCTTTCTATCTAATTCCCCCCCGCCCTCTCTCAATTTCTCTAATTCTCTCTCTCTCTCTCTCTCTATAATTCCCTCTCTCTCGCTCTCTCTAAATTTCTCTCTTTTTATCAGCGTCTCACCCTCCCTCACATCAAATTAAGGAACAGCGTGAAGCAGTGAAGAAAAGGAAGGCACGAAGAGCAGCTAGATCGGGTGAAATTGTCGGATTCCAAAGGACTGAACCGGTACTGCGTTCGTGGCGCGATCGTGCTGATACCACCGCAGTATTATTGTCGACACATTTCCAGACAAGTTCTCTACTTGCTACATGCTAAGTTATCTTTATTACAAATTAAAATAGTATAGATTCCGTAGTAATTTTTCCTGAAAAGTTATAATACGTAACTGTTCGATGCATGTTCCCAAAGAAAATACTTGTCTATTTTGACGGAATTAGATTTTCCGTCTTGGCCCGTGTAGTGATAAATACCCTGTATAAATTTCACTGGATAATACGACGATTACCGACTAAAACGACCACCCCCAAGTTTACCTGTGAAACTGGAAATTTCCTGTACCTGAAAACTGTAAAAATCACCATAAATTATATACATGCTGGAATGATGCTTTAGAGGTCTCAAATCGAAGACGACTCGACGAACTATAACTCTATTCAAGTTTCTAATTGTTTCTGTACTTAAACTGTGACAATATTTGGATCGGAGTGCGACTCTGGACTGCAGTCCAGAGCGACTCTGTTTACTTTGTGCTGTCCCGTAATGGGTACCACACTGTTTCCTTAACCCGTAGGTTGCGGAACTCCGCTGTTTATTAAAGGTGAATCCGTTAGCTAGACAACAAAACTGGTTTCATCCTGTTTCGTTATCGTTTGTTATTTAATCTGTAATTTAATATATGTGGACGTATAACAGTCCCAACAGAATCAGAATTTACATACTAGTATTGAACAGTGTATATCTCCTGACGTACAGACGCGATTGAAGATCCGTCTATTGAGTTGAAAACCTTACTGAAAACCCTAGATTTTATTCAACTGTAGAGTCGCTAAAATCTGATCCCAACTGGGATTAAAATGCGTTGCGAAACGGACTTCCGATTCTGAAACCGGATTTCCAGCCGTGAACGCTTAAAATGAAATGACTATAACTAATGATCCTGGAACCCGATTGGCATGAAACTAAATTCGCTGGATAGATAACTGAACATACTATTTATTCCCCGTTCATCGTTTCACTAAACTGTAACCGTATGATTTATGATAAATTATGCAAGTGGTAGACTATTGATTCATGACACCCTAATCATGCTTTACATACTGTTTACGCATCATATCATACACATGTCACTGCATTGATAACCTAGTGATAACGTGCATTACCCAGTGTTAGGTATTAGTGATGATTGTGGCAAGTACGTTCGTGTTCCTGTATAAGTGATTAAGTGAAAGTGACACGTACTTGTACACAATCAGTGAACCTTATTATTTTATTGCATTGTCGACGTCTGTGGGACGCGTGTACGTGTGACTATAAGTGGTATGAGACACTTATGGAAGCTCTTGCACGGGTGTCACAGATAAGGCACCAGACACTGCCATTTATCTTAGGTATTAGTCGGGACGTGCTTGATGGAGGTCCTGCCTCCAGTTCTCGTGTAGACTTGTCACCGACCGATTGGTATTTAGGGTTATGGTTAGCGTTTGATGTAGACCACGGGGTGTGGGGTAGTTTGAGTGTGAGTTCAACAGAATCTCGGGAGTCCCATGCCGGCTTATATATTTAGGGAGATATATGGAGATTTTACAGGGTATGTGATTATTACCGTGATATACATGTTGGGCCCGTGGTCCCTTGCCCTTGGGTTCTACCCTTGGGTGGAGGACACTCGCGAGTGGTTGACTCTCACACTTGGACTGACGATAGGCTTAGTGACCTGTACAGTGAGACTTAGAGACTGATAGGGATACTAGCATTGATATACCTTACTTACTGTGTTGACATACGTGGCATATCGTTCTACTGCTTTTACTGTTCCGCTGCATTGATTACTGCATGTTCATACCCATACTGCTTTTGATCTACTGTTATATATATCTATTATCACTGTTAGAATTGTCACATGATTTTATATATATTATATTGCTATTGTGTCGCTCTGACGACCTGAGTATGCATACTCAGTGTGAGGAGAAGATTTAGCCTGGACCAGGACTAGACGTATATCATAGACATATCGACTTGCTATCCAGAGTTATATTCTTTTGTTACCCCTCAGGTCAGTTCTTTACATTGTTTCATTCAGTTACTGCATTTTCTCATTACCTGCGCATTATTTACTGTTTACCATGAAAAACTAGAAGCCGAAGTGTAACTACGGCAGGACATTTTCTTGACCGTAGGAGCATGGCTGGCCTTGTCTACCCCTCGTATTCCGTATTTTGGGAAGCGGGGCGTGACAGGAGCGGTAGAATAGGATCGCCTTTTCGCCTTCTCGCCTGAGAGGGACATAGAACGTCTGCAGCTCTTCTACACTGTAGGTATCAAGCACGTCTAGTTCTTTATGATGTTTGGGCGGAACCATAGAAACTTGCAAACTTTGCTCTTCATCAGCGAATGTTTGTATTGAAGGCCGAGCGGAGAATATAGCATGGACCTCATCTTCCGAATCACTGCCAAAGATCAACATGGGAGCGGACGGTACTGACTTGTTGTACTGGGGCGGGCCTGGATAAACTATCTCTTCCTCTTCCTCAGTATCACTCCCGAAGACAGAAATGGTGGTGATAGCTTTGTTCTCCGGCTTACGACATCTCTCTGTGTCCTCGAAATCTGGCAAAAAGTATTTTGCATCTTCGTACTTGCGGACTTCGTTCACGGAGAATGGATTCAGCTCTCCTGTTACGGTATACTCGAGACCATCCTTAAAGTATTTCATACACTGATGTTGTGTAGAAGGGATGATATTGTACTCGTGTAAGCAAGGCCGGCCGAGCAAAGCGTTATAGCATGTCTTGGCGTCAATGACATGAAATTTAATATCCATGACAAGTAGCCCGAATCGTAATGTCAATATCACAGACCCGAGAGTCCGCGATGACTGGGAGTCAAAACCAGAGATGGTGATTTTATCACGAGCGAGATGCTGGACGCTCATGCAGATTTCCTTCAACACTTGCACGTTGAGAAGATTGACGGAAATCCCATTGTCGATCAGGATTTTGCCTATCTTTATATCGTGGCAGTATCCTGAGACATAGAGGGGACGGTTGTGCTCGCACGTCCCAAGGAGGAGGTCTTCGTCGCCGAAGGTGATATCAGCTGTGTGTACTTCCTCCAGCTCGTCCTTCATCTTTTCTTCGGCGAGAAAAGCTAGGAATTGCTCTGGCTCTTGTAGCGCCTTGATCAATGAATCTCTCGCTTCTTTGGATAGTAAAAGGATGTCGAGAATGCTGAGCTGCGAAGGTAACTTCCTCAAGTGTGCCAGAACGTTGTAGTCCACCTATTCTTCTTTGGCGGGTCCTTGGCAGTCAGCTCTTTCATGACTTGGTCATCCAGGGCGATATCCTCAGAGACCTTTTCTTTTCACTTATCTTTTCTACTCGTAGGTCCGAGATTCTTTTCTGGAAGCGTGCGGTTGCACAGCTGAATATTTTCACAGGCCTTCGGTTCTTCCTCTTTCCCCAAGGTGGATTCTTTAAAGAGAGGGCCAAGAGCCATTTCCTCGTCAGAGTCGCTCCGAAAGTGAGAACCTGCGATCCCACGGCGTTGACCGTGCGGCAGTTACCGGTAGTTCTTTTACGCTCCTCGGTCGCACTTTTTTGCTCTCGACGATTCTTGCATTTCATCCGCTTGAAATGTTGCCGGTGAGCAACATATCCCTGCCACCATCTTTTAAAAGCGTCGCACTCTTCAGTGGGGTGCGAAACCTTTCGATGATATAAGCAGTAGCTAGGATGTGTTTCTGTTTCACCGGGAGTGTTTCTTTCAGAGGGTGGTAGCTTCATTCCCATTGATATGGCTTTAGCAAACCTTTTCCTCATCTTTAACTCGTTTTTATTCACGGCGGATGTCCCTTGATTTGGCGGGAGTGTCTCGACTCTTTTGTCCAGTCGCCGGCGTTTGGCTTTTTCAAATATGGCCATCTCACGCTCCCGATCGGCTTTACTTTTCAGATGAATTTCATTCAGGAAAGCGTCGATCATTTCGTCTGACGGCCATAGAAGTTCCGGCTCGGGACCTACCCCCAGTCTCTTTATGTAGGGAGCTTCTTCATTGTCTACCGATGAATGAGAGATCACATGGAAACTTGCTACGTAATGCTCAGATCCTTCCGACGAGTCTTCTCCATCATCTTCTTCCTCAAGGACGTGGCTGAGGAGCTCTTGGAGCGTGATTGGAGTCTGCGCCTTCTGGTTATACTCTTCCAGCGCGTCAATCTGCTTCTGTAGATCCGTGCACTTGTCACCAGGCTTCACGGGCTTCTTGGATTTCTTCTTCTTTTTCGAAGATTTCGGCAGCTGGGTGTGAGCACTTTGGCTATCATCACCAATCTTTGGAGTTGGGCGCGGCTTTAGCATCCCTTCGATGATCTGGGGTTCCAACGGATTCTTCCACTTGATCACCGGGCATGTCTGGAGATCATTCAGCATCCTTTTGGTTTTGGCCGAAAGAACGACCTCCCATGGAGCTTCTTCAACAAAAGAGCACTTTTCCCCCGGTGTGTCCATCCTCTTAGGAGTGTGCAGTTGTGGTGGGCTCACTTTCCACTTTTCGGACAGCGCAAACTTGCCCTGTTGGTACTGATCCTCGATCCACCCCTTAAAGACGAAGCAATCTTCGATCGGATGGCTTACCGTTTGGTGGTAAGGGTAATAATTGGGATTATTCACTTCACTGGGTTGCGGTGGTCGCCTTGGATTCGGCAAATTGATAAGCCTGTTGCGCATAGCCAGCTCGAACAACCTCTTCGTCTTATCCTGCGGGAATGAGTAAGGGTGCTTCATCTTCTCATTGTAATAGCGCCGTCTCTCTTCCAACTGATCTGTTAGTCTTGGAGCACTGGGCTGATGTTGGGTGTTCGCAACGAAGGTCGCCTTCCCTTTACCTTTCTCGTTCCGCAGTTTCGGTTTCGGAAGAGACGGTCTGTGACCCATCTGATCCATCTGGGCCAACTTGTCGATTAAAACCTGGAACGTGGTCGGTTTGAAGAACATCATGAACTGTGAAATAGTTGCATGAGGGTCTAGGGTGCCCACGAACATGCCCACCGCTGGTGCTTCTTCGATGCGCTGTCCGCACTTTGACCACAGATTCCGCCATCGGATTGCGTATTGAACCCAAGTTTCGCCCGGTTTTACCCTTGCATTGATCAAAGCTGTTATCGGGGTGCGTTCACTTGAGCTCGCGAATCGCTGGGTGAACAACAACTCCATTTCTGCGAAAGTTTTGACGGAGTCGTTTGGAAGTTCGGAGTACCATTCAAACGCCGTTTCCGACAAGCTGCCGACGAATTGACGGAGCAAAAGCTTATCATCGCCCCCGGTGTTGCCGCACAGAGCTCTGAACTGGGCGACGTGCTGGTGGGGATTACCTGTCCCCTTGTAATTTATTTATGTTCCATACTAAAACTAAAATTTAATTTGTTTTACATAAAACTTATGATATTGTCTTATTTGGTTTTAATAAATTTTTAATTTAACACTTTATTATTTAATTAAATAATTTTATTTATTTCCAAATTTTCAAAATGTTACAATATTCCCCCCTTAAGAAAATTCGGTCCCCGAATTTAAAACTAAACTAGACATACCCTCCAAAAAGACGCGGAAATCTCTTTCGTATCGCATCCTCGGTTTTCCAAGTATTCTCCTCGCGCTTCATTCCTTGCCAAAGAACCTTTACAGATGGAAGTATCCTTGATCTTAGTTTCTTTACCTGCCGGTCTAGAATAGCGACTGGCTGCACTCTGTAGGATAAATCCGGCTCAAGCTATAAGGTCTGATGCTGGATCGCGTGAGAAGGATCGTGAAGATACTTGCGAAGCATCGAAATGTGAACCACCAAATACACACCGGGAAACTCGGTGGAAGTGCTAAACGATAAGCTACAGCACCCACTCTCTCCAGAATCTCGTAAGGTCCAACATAACTGGGGCTGAGCTTCCCCCTTCTTCCCGAAACGCATCACACCTTTCATCGGAGATACATGAAGGAATACATGATCTCCCACATTAAACTTGGGTTTACGACGCCGTCAATCTGCATATGATTTCTGTCTGCACTGGGCCGCTCTCATTCTGTCTCGTGTCAGTTGAATCTTTTCTGTAGTCTCCTGTACTACCTGCGCTCCCAAAATGCTACTCCCGCTTAGTTCCGTCCAGCAAACAAACGATCAACATTTCCTTCCATACAAAGCTTCAAAGGTTTCCATCTGGATCGTCTCCTGAAAACGATTGTTGTACGAGAATTTTATCAAAGGTAGTTGGCGATCCCAACTACCACCTAAATCAAGACTACAAGCTCGAAGCATATCCTCTAAAGTCTGAATGGTCCGCTAGGACTGGCCATCTATCTGTGGTTGAAAAGCTATACAAAAATTTCATCGTGTACCAAGAGCTTCTTGAAGTTTTTGCCATAGCCTGTCAGTAAACTGGGTACCCCTATCTGTCCTTATGCTCGTTGGAACTCCCTGCGATCGGACAATCTCGTTGATATAATTCTGAGCATACTGCGTAAACCCATACGTCGTCTTCACCGGAAGAAAGTGAGCTGCCTTTATCAATCTATCTACAATCACCCAAATGGAATCATACCCTATGTTAGTCCTGGGTAGACCCACATGGAAATCCATAGAAATATGTTCCCATTTCCACTCCGGAATGGTTAAGGGCTGTAATTCTCCAGCCGGCCTCTGATGCTCTGCCTTGACTTGTTGACAAATCAAGCATCTTGAAACAAACTCCACAACATCCATCTTCAATTCCTTCCCACCAATAAGCATCTCTCAAGTCATGATACATCTTAGTGGAACCAGGATGAATACTGTATGCTGATCTATGAGCCTCCGCTAAGATCTCACATCTCAGTCCATCCGAATCTGTCACACAAAGACGGTTCCCAAAACGTAATACCCCACTGTCATCAATCACAAACTCCGACTCTCTGCCCTGCCTAACCTAAGCCATAATCTCTGACATACGATCATCTGCGGCTGTGTCTCCAGAATACGATCCAATAACTGAGGACGGTGCGAACATGTACCAACTGTCCTCCGGTCGATGTGAACTCGAACTGTACACGATTATCACATAAAATCTGCCAGTCTGTAGAAGACTGCCTCTGTAAGGTGCGCAGACGAGATAAGCTACCTCCAGGCCTCCGACTTAAGGCATCTGCCACAACATTTGCTTTTCCTGAATGATACAAGATCTCACAATCATAATCTTTCACGAGTTTCTTTCATCTATGCTGCCTTAGATTCAGATCCCCCTGCTGAAAATATACTTTAAGCCCTTATAATCTGTGAAAATTCAACACGGCTCTCCATCCAAGTAATGCCCCCTAAACTTCAGTGCGAATACTACTGCAGCCATCTCCAATTCATGAGCGGGTAGTTCTGCTCGTGCCTCTTCAACTGTCGAGAAGCATAAGCTACAACTCTGCCGTGCTGCATCAGTACACAGCCTAAACCCACTCGAGAGGCATCACAATATACCACGAACCCACTAACCCAGAAGGTAACGATAATACAGGTGCATTCGTCAAACGAGTCTTCAACTGCTGGAAACCCTGCTCACATGCATCTGTCTAAAGAAATGGAACTTCCTTCCTAGTCAATCCGGTCAACGGTGCAGCGATCTTAGAAAAATCCTGCACAAACGTCGGCAATAACCGGCCAGAACCAAGAAACTTCGGACCCCTGTAACTGACACAAGTTTGGGCCAGTGCCGTACCAGTTCTATCTTCCTTGGGTCCACACGTATCCCATCTCTTGCAACTATGTGACCCAAGAAATCTACACTATTCAACCAGAAAGCACACTTGGAAAATTTAGCGAATCCGTTACTTCTGATACCATGTAGAGAAGTCTGGCTAATCTCACCTTCGAAGACTCGTCACAATTTATCGGAGAAAAGCTTACTATACGGTCTCCTTCTTGGACACTTACACCTGGTCTGAACAAACTCCATCGGAAGAAATACATCAATTTCACTGATCTCGTATCGAAGCGCCACAACGGATTAAAATCCTAACCATCTCATCTCTGAACGGTTATGAATCTTCCTGATCCATCTGTACTGGTAACGTCGTCAACCATTTAACTTCATGAACTTAAGAAGCAACATCTCAACAATCTCCACAAGAATTAGTACCGTCGTCTGAACAGTACACAACACCATAATATTCAGAGAGGGGAAAATATCACGTCCCAAGTCTGTCTAATCTCTAACAATGACTCCACCATCTGGTGCGAATTCCGAAGAAACTTGCCCCACAATTTGAACTCGATCATATATGAATAAACGACGTGCCTCTATATCATCGAAAAGTCACCCTAGTCAGTCCTTGTCCTAGACAAGTCTGCTTTGACCGTATCAATAACTGTAGCCCTCTTGGCCCTCATAACATGGTGATCGAACAACCAATCATGCACTGACGAAGATAGATCAACGAAAGGAATAGAAGGAAAAATCTCAAGATATAAATCCTAAGGTAACATAGGTGGAGTATCATATCGTAAATATACCGCGAAACATATGTACGGTACGTTACTCTACTTAGTACTTACTCCATCAACAAAGGTCATCCTATATAACGAAAGTTCGGGTATAAGACCCCCAAAGTCAAGTCTAAGTCCTATAAGGTCAAGCCTAGGTAACAAAATGTATCCCCAGACTCCATATAGTCAACCTAGACTCGAACATAGGTTAAACCAAACGCTCTGATACCAACTTTGTCACGACCTAAATGTGGCACGTGACCGGCACTTAAATCACGTGACATCTCAAGACATCGACAAGGTTTAAGTAAGCCGAAACCCGGAATCTAAACCCTTTTTAAAAAATATTGGAGATGAGGTTTAAAAATCAGCCGATAATATCAATTTAAAATAACATCTAAATTTAACTAAGTATGTTGAAAAGTATTTATGACGTTTTGAAACATGTCATCACCTCCTTTGCATTTTTATAAAAACCCGATACAACATAATAAAATAGCATCCCAACGGAAGCCAGTCCCCATGTCCAAACAATGGAGCAACCAATTAATCTAAAGCAGTAGTCGACTTTAAAGAGTGCGACAAACAAAACACAACTCTAATCCTCGATTCTAAGTCCATAATATACCATTTCTAAGTTGATGGAGTTTCCACTAGATATAAGAATATATGAATAATCAAGAGTGAGTAGGATACAACAAAAACTCACTTACCCATCAATCCCCAAAAGAATGTGTGCCCAAACCGCTGATAATCCAAACGGTAAAACCTGCAAGAAACTGTGGCACAACGGGGATGAATTGCCAACTCAGTGAATAAAAGTACATCTAAACGTAGAAATCAAAATGCATGACGATACCTAGGTCATAAGTATAGTACTACCCTAATCTGTATCGACATACTATGTGATATGCAAAGGTACAATACTAACTATCATGCAATAAGTATAATATCTCAATGGCATATGAATCAACATCATGAATCCATTATCCGTATTAGAATTCCCTTTTTGTCTATGAATGTCTATACAATTATATACAGGTACTGTCCCCCGGATCAGTCCTGGTGGAATCCAATAAATAATATCTAACAGTGTACCTCATGATAATGATCGTATCAATATACAAATAGATGTCCAACATCGACATCGAAATCCGAAATCTCTCGTGTCTAGCATCGACACGTAAATACAGATACCGTCGACACCATCTCAACAGATGATCGCCACCCGATATCCTGGCTACGATCAGTATCCGCTGGATATCTGTCGTACCTAATCGAACCCCGATCGATCAGTATCCCCTAGATATCTGCCGTGTTCATTTTATCTCCGAAATCGAGTCACCTCATTAGGCTCCCCGCCTATCATGCGGCTATCCTGCCCCTCGGTCTCGACCGGGTCCACCATGTATCCAACTGTTTCCCCACCGACTCAGTCTGGATAAAACTGTAAATCCGTAACCGTATACCCACAGACTCGGTCCGGATATTAAAATCAGAAAACACAAAGCTCATGGTGGACGTTTATTTATCATATAAAAATATCAAGTGAGGAATAAGAAACTTGCATAGATTGTATTGATGATATACTATATGTGTATATATATAACAGTGTCCCATACCACCGATATATATATCATCAGAAGTAAAATACTCAGAAATCTCAAGAATTCAAATACATCGTCCATAGTACTACAACATGAATAGGAAAAGATTACGTAATCATATCACATAACATAATTGATTCAATTCTAATGTGTCATGGCAATACCAATGAGGTGTAGTGTAACATATAGTTAAGTTCTTGTGCAACATAGTACTCATTGGTATTTGTGCAAGTGTTCTACGGTGTAACAGTTTACATATTAACACACATATAACAGAACGATGCTACAGTGACATGGCAATACCAATGAGGTGTAGTATAACATATAGTTAAGTGCTTGTGCAGCATAGTACTCATTGGTATTTGTGCAGTGTTCTACCAGAGTGTGCGTAACTCGGAAACATATAATATAGAATACATAATACAACCCTATAAGAAGTCTAAACATACTTATTGTAATTACTTGTTATGAGCTATACCATTATCTTTAGAAATGATCGGAACGTTAAGTTTAAAATAAGGAAGCTGCCTAAGATTTAAAAGAGATGTTTGTTTTAGAAATTGGCATGCATTCTGGTAGTTTATTTAAAAGACAACGAACCGGGGTTTTTAAAATAATATAGCTCATACCAGTATTATATCCTAAAACAGAATATAATCTATCTCTACGAGTCAAAGAATAAATTGGCCGTTATTCGGCATACAAAGTTCATCATTTACGATACGTATAAATCTTTGTATTATAGCTCATCATATCGCTATATCCATATCATCTTAAGTACGGCATAACCCCTCGTACAAACTCATCAAATCATACCCATATCATACGGATCAATATCACGTATATCTCATTTAAAAAACTACATGTAAAACTTATGCAAATTGAGAGTATACAAGATGAAAAGCTAAACTTAAGTAGCTATCATAATAATCATAAGGTTGCGGGGGTGCTATACGCCATCCACCCGACTTCCCCAATAGATGTAAATCTACTCACCGGAAATACGTCGTGTCCTCTCAGGAATCGCCAATCTTTTTCCTTTCCTCGCGGCCTCCGAAGTTCCCGTATTGAATCTAACATCGAAATTTACTTATATAAGGAAACGACTAACTCTGATACGACAAATCACGAAAACACAAGTTGCACGTCCTAGTTATACCACATACGACCATTGCATACGATCTAACACTCATTTTAACTGGAATTTAACCCAACGCTGTTTCATAACAGAAACAGAACGCGTTACGAATTACCCGTGTCGTAATTTAGATTGTTGATGTCTTTTCCGATATTAGTCCCCAGATTTCATATACAATTAAACTAACTTGATTAAACAACACCAAAGTAACCAAACACCTACACAGAGACCTACCTAAAAACCTAAATCACCATACTTCCCCAAAAATCCGGCGACGCCGGAATTTGTCTGCTGGTAGCCGGCCTAAAACCGATCCCCTGGGCTCGTGCTTCTATGGTTTTTTCTAGGTCCCACATACATCATTTTGGCCTTGTTTGGTTAAGTTGATTGTTTTCTGACTAATAGCATATTACTACAGAGTTCAGTTTGGCCTAAAATACGACATTATAGATATTGGATTTCTAATTTAAACTAACTACAGAACTAATTTCTACAGTAATCCAAGATTTTACCTACAAGGGATTGTTGGGAGAGCTTCCTCCAAAAAGCACAAGCTCCTAGTCCTTAGCTTGATTTTGAACCCTTAGTGTAGTTCTTCTTCTTCACTTCTCTTTTCTTTTCTTTCTTTTTATGATTTCTAAGTGTTTTCCCTTCTTTTCATTTGGATTTTCAGAACTTTAAATTGGTTAATATGATCTGAACATCTTAGATAAATCGTGAAGGAAAGGGTGAGGTGTAGTAGGAGGTGTCACCAAGCAAGATGTGGTGATTTCATGCAAGGAGCAGGTGTGGGAAGTGTGTTGTGCATGAGAAGAGATGGTGGCCATGTTTTATCATTTCTAAAATGAATTATCTTGATAAAATTCTGAACTAACTTTATCTAACCCCTTTTCTACTTACACCCTTAATAATTTCCCATTTTGCACAAAATCCTAAACTTTACATAATTATCCCTCACAACTTATGTTATTATATAATCACCATTTTATTAAAATGAAGCTAAATTTATCACTAAAACCCTTATAATTTATTTATGTTTCATACTAAAACTAAAATTTAATTTGTTTTACATAAAACTTATGATATTGTCTTATTTGGTTTTAATAACTTTTTAATTTAACACTTTATTATTTAATTGAATAATTTTATTTATTTTCAAATTTTCAAAATGTTACAATGCATGCATGTATGCATATGTTTATGTTGATGCACATGTTGATGTGCATGCACACATACATGCATACACTTATGTGTATCATGGTTGTTGATACGCAAGTGGTGGCAATGCAAGACTCACATGGTATAATTATCTTTATATTTATTTATTGAGTTAAAAATAAATAGAATTAATTCATGGTTGATATTTGTTCTCATCCTACACTTAACCTTGCATTAACCATGAGTTAATCTTCTATGGCTCTCATTGCTCAATGATAAATATCTAGATATTTATTAACCCATGGTTACAAGTGAGAATGACTTAATTATTATTTCATTCTCATTTGATTATCTCATCTTTTATCTCTTTGAGCTCTTGTTCTTGCCATCATCTTCTTCCTCCTCTCTTTTGCTCGTTTGAGATTTCTTGTGAGTGAGAGAGTGATAAAGATAGGGTTTTAAAGTGAGAAAACAAACCACATCATCATTCTATACTAGTCTAGCCAATTAGTTTAGAGTGTTAGTTTCATCTTCATTTTTTGATCAAGTAGAGCTAGGAGGTTGGACAAAGAGGACTCCGGGTGGATCATCGTGGACTTGAAGGATCACTAGCAAGCCCGTTCCAACTCTCAAGGAGCCAAAGAGTCAAGTAAAAAGAACTACAAAGGTTGTAATCTCTTAACTTATTACTATATTACTTGTAGTATGTGATACTACTTCATGTTACCCTAGCTTTTCTAGTTCGATTCCTAGGCTAAATTGTTTAGCACCCTTTAAATTTTTAAATTATGGCATGTGTGATACTACCAAACCCTAGTAGTAGTGCTAGAGAATCCCTACAAAATCACCCTTTACCACTGGCATAGCAATGATAAGTTTGTTGAATACCTAGCGCATACAATCATTAAAAAGAGGTAAAATGCATCTGAAATTATTTTTTTTGGCACATAGCACCTTACTCAGATTCCTCCCTTCCAAATTAATCTAATGATACCGTAGGAACAAGAACAAGGGTTACTTGGAAACAATGAAAACATGAACATACAATGAACAACCAACAATTCATACCAAGCACCGACAAGTTTCCTATTCAAATATTTTCCTTCTATTTCCCCTATGAAAGTCTATATAGAAGCCAATGTGGAGAGAAGAATCACAAAGCGTGAAGCAACTGATGAGGAGCTAACTCTTTTTGAAGTAGTGCAGAAGCTAGGACGCATTTGAACCCCGCGCAGCTGTGTCCGCACCCCCCGGAGAGGACTAGAAAGGATTTCTCTGAGCAACCCCTCTTTTCGAAGGCAAATGGCACCAATTGGTAGCTCCTTTGCACCCGTAGTATGCTTTGCACTCCTTTCGGTTCCGTTTTTCACTCCGCGCCAGACTTTCTCATGTCCCACTTGTTCGCTCACGGCACCATTCCTCAGCTATCCTGTCCTGAGTACCATTCCATCTTCCATGAAATGGAAAACGCTGGTAGGTGGGGCCTAGAAAGGTGGGGACTATTCCCTCGGAGGCGACGGTCGACTCCGGCTTCAATCGCTGGGAAAGTATATGGAAAGGACAATTGTTTTCTATTATATTAGTGTGTTTTAGTGATCCCGGGCGGGTCCTTACTTTCCCTTCTACGCGTAACCATTAACTCTATCAATTATACAATACTCTGCTCCATGAACCACAAGTAAATATCACCTATAAATCAGGAATAATAAACCTAAGAGGAAAGTTGCTACCTTTCATAGTCAAACCAAGAAGGATGAGCAAGTACTCTTTGAGAACTTGCTTGTGTGGAAAAATTCAGGCATAATTATAAGATCTAGCAAAACATTTCTGTTTAAGCATTATCAATCGAAATGAAGAATCAAGGCAGCATGAAGCACAAGCATAACCATTTTCTTCAGATAATGAAAAGATGCAGCACTGGAGCAAAGATAGAACACTTGCGAGATAAATGTCTCATAAATCCTATGAGAGAGCGTCCCTTTTCTTCTTAAAATACCAATAGCATGTCCCAAGAAGCTATTAAGTGATTAACATTAATTTTTCAGACTATAGAGTATAGAAGGCACAGCAAAGAACAATGACACTGTGCATTGTAGCGAAACAATATAGGGGCGTGCACACGCGCGCGCACCCACACGTGCACATACACACATGTGCGCATGTGCACACCCGCATGCGCACACATATTGACTAGGACTAATAAAAAATCCCCCTGTCAGGAGAAGGAGTACCTCAAAATATTTGATATCATAATAAACCATATTGAATACTTGGTAAATGAGTAGATTTTGGCAACTGCTCTTACAGTGAAAGCAACAAGAAAGGGCGAGTACTCTTAGAGAACTTGCTCGAGTTACAACTCACAAAACGTTAAGCAAAGCTACAGAATATGCCTGCTCTTTCTCCAAAATCCTCTAAATTAATGAACAACTTGTCCTCAAACCCTACAAAATCTGGAATGTGGTTCAATAACCCAGTACAAGCAGTTGTCAACATTTTTTAAGTATATAATATGGAGACACACCATTACATAAGGAGAATTTAACAGGCAGTATATAATGGGTGTAAGAGCGAGAATATTAGCTCTCTTTTTTACCACTTGCAATCTTAAGTGCTTAACTACATTGGTTTACTGATCCTTTTCACTTCTCTTTTATGAAAGAACATTAAATGTTTCGGTCTAGTTTCCTAGTGTTATGGTACAAAACTTTGTTATTGGTGCTTTACAAACAGGCTCTTGTGAAAAGCTATGAGGGTATAAATGCAGCAACAAGATTTGATACGTAGAGCTCCCTAGACCGTTATTGGCGCTCCCATACAGGTCGACCTGGGGTATTGTATCCTGCAGCGGCGTTTCCTGTGGCTAGCCGAGATTCCCCTGTCTTTTTTGACCACAACCTATAAATCATGTCCCTGACATGAAATGGAACACCCAGATAATGGAAAATGGACCAAAGTGAATGCTTGGAAAGTTAATAGAGATATGGGCAAGTACTCCTGTAGTCCAAGCATTAAGAATAGGCAAGTGCTTTTAGAGAATGTGCTGGAGCTACAAAATATAAAGCTCGGCTTCAAGATCTAATTAACATTTCGGTTTAAAAATTATCAAACAAAATGCATAATTAAGGACACCTGTATGTGAAAGTTATAATGGCACATCCAATCATAACTTATTAGGGGATCGATAATGTTTAAACATTATGAATCAAAACCTGAATGTGTCCAGGCACATAATGTGAGCGATATTTTGCCAAACACTGGTGTTTCTTGTGGAAGATTTGCATATTGCGCCAACAGCTGAGGTACTAGATTTGGCTAGCAGAACATGTTTCGCCCATATAATTTCAGCTAGGATTTTGGTGGGTTGTCTAGAATTTTAAAATAAAATAATCTTTCAAACATGATTTTGGCCATTGATCACAATTCCATTTTTTTTTGGTTGGTTTTCCTTCCTGTTTAAATTTACATGCAAGTTATTCTAGAAAAATTCATTGATATGAAGAGTAATAGCATGTTATTCTAGAAAGATTAATAGCATGTTTTACGCATATATTGGCATAATCTAAGAAGCGAATAACATGATTCAAGGAAAGTCCATTGATAGATTTTGTTGTTTTTCTTTTACACAAACTATCGCCGTGATCTAGGCCTAGTTTGGCAACAAGGTTTCCGAAATCATGGTTTCAAGCAAGTAAAAACAAAACCACAGTTTTGCATGTGTGCAAGGTTTTGCATGTGTACAAACAGTGGTCTCGTAAAATTGGGGTTTCATAAAGTTAAGGTCTTTAGGCAACATAGTATGAAGCCAAGGTTTTGTTTAACTTAACCTTCTTCCCTTTTTTCTTTTTCTTTTTTTTTTGGGGGGGGGGGGGGGGGGGTTGGTGGGGGTGGGGGGAGGTTGGCACGAACTCCGCCAAACGAGCCATAGTTTCAACTTTTGGAGTTTAGCACCGAAACCCAAAGAAACCAAGGTTTCAGAAACCTCAACTCCGTTGGCAAATGAGGCCTTAGTAGGCGCAAGATAGACAGACACAACTCACCTTTAGAGCTCTTCGAGGCTTCAACAGCCAGCCAGCATCCCTGTCATTCCAAACCTGCATCAACCAACCATAGTGAACTGACAGAGTCTGATCCAATTAATCGGATCACTCTTAATAAACAGTCGGATCATATTATCAGAAAAGAATGAGAGGGGGGGGGGGAGGGGGGATAGAGTCAGATCAACTAAAGAATCTAGCAGTGCTAACCTTCCACCCATAAATATCCACAAGGACCACAACTATTGATAACATGTGGGAAAAATAATTACCATAGAATGTTAAATTAAAGAAGAAAATGTTAAAAATCGTGTTTGATACCTTGGAGGCCCTTTGAGAAAAGAGAAACTTAAGAATGCCCTTTAAACTTATTGGGATACTGTTTATATGCTGAAAGGGGTATAAATGCATGCATGTTACTAAACTATTTGCATACAAATAATCATTTAACAAGGCAATGTTAGTTTAATCTGACAAGTAAATTGTTTCCTTACAAATACAACAATACTGATATCTAAGACCATGCAGGTTTCAAAATAATTGTGGAAGCAACAGAAGAGACCTATCAAACAACAAAGTGATTTCCTCGGCAAAGGGGAAAAAAGGTGGTATCATTGATTATGCAGAATAAAAGGTCCAAAAGGATGATATGTGAAAGATAATAGAACATTCAGCTATATAACAAAACAAAATGTGCGAAATGATGATGTCATCGGCTCATCATATCTATATATGATAGGAAATATGATGACTCATGCATGTCACTGAAGTTTGAAGTAACTACCAAGAATAATCATTTAGTTAAGCAGGCTCAACCTTAACTAACTTAGAGGAATATCAGACTCAACCTCCTATATAAATATCCACAAACTGTTCCATAGCCCACAGTTCAACTTTCCTCTCTCGAGAAAGAAGAAACAAGATAGATTGATTCCAGTAAGAGCCTCATCTCGTGCATTTGCACGCAACAAAGACGAAGAAAGGAAGGAAGTCCAAGAGGTTCTGCTCCCTGCATCCGCCATTAATGGCGGATCATTTCGGTGATGGCTATGATTATTACTCGGGATTTTCAACAGTTAGCCTTATCCATCATGCCTGATAGCGGTAATTCATTCGCCGATCTCGTATTCTGGATGATGGAGATGCCATGGTAAGCAGTCCCTCCCATGTTCCAATGACCGAGCCAATTGCTGAGGAGATTCCTGCTAGGCCAGAGACTAAGATGAAGCTTGGGAGAGTTGGGGACCAGCAGGGCATTGTAGCTGCCGTTGCTAATATTAACAATCCCAGAGTGGCTTTGTACTATTACCTGGGCGGCAGATTCATTCACTTTTGCAGTACTCTTACCCGTGTCACTAAAAGTGAATCAGACCAACATCGTGTACAGCAACAGCTTCATCGTCTTTTCTGCGGGGGATTGCCGAGGCTGATAAGGTTCCAAAGTTTCAAAAGGGAGATGTATCTTTGGGTGGAAGGGCAAGTGGTGCTGTGGGAATGATATCGATTATCCAGAACAGTCACGTGCAAGAGTGTTGACTTTTAATGCAGAGAGTCACATTGCTGATATTAGAAATAAATATCACAAACTTTGTTTATTACAGAAAATACGATAAGTTTCAAATAAATGCCATGGATTTATACAATGCTTTAATCAATATTCAGATAAATATCACGGCCTTTGTTTTTAGTTACTAAACACCATGGACTTTGTTTCTTGCTAATAAAAAACATCATAGACTTTTACGTCAATAATCTAGAACCATATATAAATAATCGCTTTACATAATGAACTTTACATCATATAAAATTTTTATTGATATTCCCCAGTTTTAAATATTATGACATTAACTTGTAGTAGACTAGGTCTCTTTACTTTCTTGATAAATTTCAATTACAGTATCTTGGATGAGGATGAATCTTGATTATACAAATTGATTAATTTGAAGATCACATGTCTGTTGTTAATTCTTGATCAATTTCCTTAATTTACATCAAGACTTATTTGCTGTAAGTTCGTGCATGTAAAGATGATGACATTACTAAGTAACCTATATATTTTTCTTTAATTTCTTGATCAATTCCATCTCCCCAAACTTGGATAAAGATGAATCTCGATATCGTCTATTATATTCTTCTTCAAAACTTTACGAATACTACATTTAGGTGCATTTGTTGCATTAACTTGAGGATAATCATGTTAACAAATTTTTAAGTTCCTGTTCTATAAAAATTATAGTGTAAAATTTCGTACAACTGCAGTAGATTTCTTTGCTGTATGTTATTGATTGCCTGCCACCAATTCCTAAGATGATTGTATGTAGCCCAGGTCTCTCAAATATCTTAATTAATTCCACTTGCGGTGTCTTGGATGAAGATGAATCTTGATAGGTACTATATGAAACTCTGTCTCTATGAAGATATTTGGGTGACATCTAGCCAAATATGTCGCACGCAATTGAGGATAGCAATAATGCTACAAGTTTCCCTCGAGTTCTTAATCCCTAAAGATCCAGAGGGGAATGTAGTGGATCTATACACACATACGGAGGATCCTACCCTCTAAATAAAAGTGAGTAGAATTGTAAATTTACCCACCGCTTCTTATAATTACATGCTTACTCTCCTCCAAGATCGTCTAAAGGAATTGAAACTACAACTTGTCATCAAAGCCTATGAAATCTAGAACTGTGGCTCAGTAATCCATTGATATAAGACATTCTTAACTTCTCCAAGTACCAAATGAGAGTCAAAAAACAAATTTAGCATTTTCTACGATGCTAGCTATCCTTCATCTTCTTTGCTCCTGTCAATGGCCGACTAACAAGAGGCCTGCTTTGAGATCCAGTTGGTAATAGATAAGCGAGGCAACAAAAGGGGGATGGGGACCCACAGCAACGTGGTGTAATAGCTAGCTAGCTATTCTGACAGGGGTCCCACCACGCTCTCATTGCACGTCTATTGGTGGGAATCTTTTAATTTCCTTTTTCTAGTATTTTCTGCTGTGATGAGAATTGGGGGAACATTCCTGTATAAAAAGGAAAGATGTATTCATTTGAGATCTGAGTTTACACCCACCCCGCATCCCCCCGCCCCCACCCCCCGCCACCCCAACACACACACACACCCCAAACAAGTACTTCTAGATCCCTAATTTCCTTTTCTAACCTCAACGTACTTTGTCTAATATTCAAATTTACTCATGGCCGGCAAAGATTGAGTTGAGATGCCCTGTAAGCAATTGACGCGGGGCTGATCCGCACGTCAAGATATTACCTCCCGTTGATCTGCTGATGACGGCGATGGACGGCTGAGATTTGATCTGAAACCTGGCTCCTGAAGCGTGTGGATCTCAATGGGTTTGGGGTTGTTGGCGCCGAGCTACCTGTAAGGAAGTCTCGGGGTGGTTGTACCACCGAGGACCCTCCGACGGTCAAGTTAGAGAGGAAATCCGAGCAGAGTAACGGCTTAGTGGAGTAAAAATGGCTTACTTGAACCGTCTGAAGAAGGGATTTATATAGCGGTGGCAGCAGGCATGGCTGGTGTAACACCCGAGTTCATTTATACCAATTTCAGTTTTAGTATTTACTTATCCATGGTTTAGTCTTGATTTATCGTGTTTGGTTCGAATAGTAGTTACTGGTATATTGCATTCGACCCGACCCGCTTACTTGAAATTGTTTGATTTATATTTATAGTTTATCCTGACTCGTTGCTTAGACACGTGCATCTAGTATAAACTGCATATCGGCATTTCCTCTGGCATCGCATGTTTTAACATATAACTTTTAGTCACTGTAAATACTTATTAAAATACATGACTTGGCTCGATTGATACCCCAACCCTGTGGTAGCGTCTTGCATCGTGTTCTCGTCCCGTTCAGTGAAACGGACGAGTTTGGACGGCTACGCGCACGTGTGTGCGTCCGTTCTTGGGGGTATGCTTTTTCATTACAGAATCCTTCATTTCAAATTTTGGAACTTGATAACATTTTTTCACATTTCAAATTCAAATTTTGGACCCAATCCAGACGCATTTCTGAATTGTTTTATTTCTCGCCAAATTCTAATCATTTAAATATTTTCAAATCCATTTAATTTATTTTCCTCCTAAGGCAACAGAAGAAGTATATTTTGTGTGATGAAATCTTTTTCCCAGCGAGCAAATTTACTCTTGAGAATATTTGAAATCTTTTACAAAGTTTCTAAGCTCACTTTATCTTTCCCCAGCCTAGAATGATTCTTTTAAAATACTAAAAGAAAATCTTTAATGATTGTTTCCTAAACAAATCCTTTCTTCAGCCAATCAAGTTTCCCTCTGCGTGCACCTGGACCCCACCGCCCAACTTCTCTCTCTCCTTGTTCAACCAATCAAATCTTTTCTGTTTTTTTTCCCTGGCCCACGAGCGCAACTCTCTCTCTCTTTCTTCTCCTTTTCTCTCTCTCCAGCGACGCAGCTCTCTCTCTCTCTCCCTTCTCTTTCTCTCTCCTCTCGCGCCCTCACTCACTCTTCTCGCGACTACTGTTTCTTCCTCGATTCTGGTCACCGCCTCCCACTACGGTCACCTCCCTTCGTTCTTCTTCTTCTCCTTCTGTTAAAACGGGGCGCCACGAGATTCTCCAGAAATCTTAACCCTCGCTGCCACCGCCGACAACACCTCATCCTCAATCCTCGTGCTCGTCTCCTTCACCTCCTCGCCCTCTCCCTCATCTTCTTCTGTTCTCCCCGCCTCGTCTTCGCCTGCAACCCACGACCTCAACCCAGGAACCCATCGCTCGTCGTCGTCTCGTCGGAGCTCCAACACCATCGGCCTCATTCCATCACCATCACCTCTCTCCTCTATCATCCTCCCCCTTACAACTGAAGGCCCAGCACCCAATCCCAGACATCTTGAAACCACATAATCCCTCTCCACCACCTTGCACCCCCTCGTCGCCGATCATCCCTCACCGTTGCCATCTCTCTCCATCTCTCCTCCTCTCCTTCTCCTGTGTACTTCTCCCTCATCTGTATCCCTGCACCCCAAGAAACCCCATCTAGCAAACTGAGCTTAACCCTAGCACACCCGAACCCTAGCCTTGCCGGAAACCTTCACGTCGGCAGCCCTTGTCGTCGACACCCCTTGCCGACTCCCCTCTGCAACCACAGAACGCAGCTACGGTAAGCTCTCTCCAATGGTTTCATTCTTCCATTATTCTCTCCATTCTTTCTTCTCTTCTTTATGTATTGTTCTCTTGATTCACTGCTGTTTCTCGTTTACCGGGATCCGACGTGCCGACGACTATTCCGACGACCCAGCGTAGATACCTGACCAGTGTGTTTCCTTCGTGCGTGGTTTGGACTCATTCCGTGCACCGTGCGCGCGTCGCGACTTTTCCACCGACGCGTAACGTTCCGTTTACCGTATCGTGATCCAATCAAGGCAAGTTAATCTTGCTACATGCTATCTGAATCATTCTATACCTATTCTATATATATAACATACCTGTAGTTTGAATTTAGCACCCCATGCATCATTTTATAATATTTCGATGTTCCGTTTGTATCGGTTTATATTATTTCAGATCCAGAACATGAAAGGTAACCATTGCATTTAGTTACTAAGCATACATAATCACATTTAAATGTTAAATCGCATAATCACAATTGTTTATTAGTTATATTACCCCTTTTTGTAGTTTTGCCCTATCGGACGACCGATTGCATACCTTTAGTTTTATTCACATTCAATTGCATCTCTAGATTGTTTTAATACATATTACTATGATTTTATCACCCACACGTGTTATACTGCATCCCTGAAACGTTAAAAGTATTCCTTAAGCCAAACTGATAACTGTGCAACTGAGTAGTTTAATCTGCACCTATTGCTATCATGTTACTGTGCCCGTTTATTGCTCTGATAGTACCATGCTTTTTTATTCATAACCATGATTATATTAGTCGATTATGAGCATCCACATGTTATCTTGTACACCCTGACATGGCTTGCTACACATAATACTTGACCTGACACGGTACCGTACACTCTTTACATGACATGACATCTAAGTACACTACTCGACTTGACCTGATGTACCATGGCTTTATCTGTTACCTGATCTTGCGTCTAATGCCAACAAACCTGACATGTAGTCCTCACGGACCGTTCCTGCTGTCTATCCAGACAAACCTGCTCTTACCTGATCCTGTGTTGGCATTAGTTCTTGATTACTGAATACCTGACTTGACATACATAACTTGGGGGCATGGGAAAATCAATGATGAAATCCTGACTTGTAACTCGATAGTTGCTCGCTTTTACTGATCAGTTTTAGAGGCTCGGCCCGCCTCGTGACGATGCTGCTGACATCGTTGGTCTGTACCCTTTTCCTGTTAGTGCCTAGCGGCACATCTCGGTTTCAGCCCGAGAGTCTGTAGACCGTGGTCCCGGGCATGCACGGGATACTATTGAGTTACATCGATGATTCATCAAATTGATTTCAAAGACTTTAGAATAGATAACCCAATAGAACAGTTTAGTTTCTCACTGTACATTACCCTTCACTGCCCTGATTTACATTACTGTTACACCTGCTTTTCATTCATGATTATATTTGCATTGCCTGTTACCCTGTTTGTATTTTATTACTTGATGACATGACACGCTGACGTCTGGGTTTTGCATGGCCCAGATTCTTCTACCTTGTTGCAGACTGATCAGGAGTATTGCCGCTGTTAGACTGAGCGGTGAAGTTCCTGTCGGTATGTAGTCTTACTTCCAGGTTTCATTATTGTACCTTTTGGCTTCCGCATATTGTTATTTCTTGACTCTTTTACTCTGGCTTATGGACATGTATTAGATAGTTGGTTTACTTTCCTGTTCTTGATATCTCTACAGCTGTAATGTAACTGTGGAAGGATTTTCCTATCCACAGGTAGCATGGTTAGCTATGTCACGTGCTCATCTTAGCGTACTCTAGGAAGCGGGGCATGACATGGTTCTTTTGGTATCAGAGCCACAGGATATAGGTTAATCGGGTTGATTCTTTTGTAGTTGGGTATTGGACCCAATACACGAATCAGAATACTCGTGATTAGGAACATGTCCTGCCACGTTGATTATCGTGATTGTTGAATCATATCCTTCTCTTGATCCTTTATTTGGCGATATGCAAACCACTTTGCATTTCGACCTGAAATCTTTTGGGTTCTCTATTGTTGCTCCCTGTTTCTTGATTCTGATACTAGAATTTGGGTGACTTAGGTGGAGTTATGTAATTGTACCCATGAACTGCAGTATGGTTACAATGCGGTACTCTATCTAAGTAACTTGGAGTCCTGGTCTTGATTCACTTCCATGTTCCATGATCGTTATACTACCCTGCTTCTTTCGGTTTCATTGCTTACCAGTTATTGTTTCATCGCCAGCTTGAATCATGTTTACCGTGTTTAACCCTCTTCAGTATCTTGACTTCGGATGAGATCATCTCGGTATCTTACTCGTTCTTGTTTTTCCCCGCATTAGGATTATTCAATTCTGGTGCACTCTCTTGTTTGTTGTTGTCTTGGGAATGGATTTTCGCGGCACTTTCCACGCTCATATTGATTGTAAGGAAGGGAAAGTGATTCTCCATATTCCCAGACATCCGGAAGTTGTTTTGCTGGAGGAAGCAGTTATGTCAGGCCAGTCGAGTTAGGGCTAGGCCGACAAACAATGTTCTTTCGTCAATAGAAGTGGATAAGGAAGAAGCGCCGGCTATATTCGAGAGTTTCATGGACGTGTTTGAAGACATATCAGGTTTACCGCCGAAGTGAGACGTGGAGTTCGCGATTGATCTTGTTCCTGGTGCAGCGCCAATCTCAAAGGCGTATTACCCGATGGCACCAGTGGAGTTGGAAGAAAGTCAAGAAGCAGGTTACCGAATTGCTACCGAAGGAGTAGATTCGCAGCAGCAACTCACTTTGGAGAGCTCCAGTTCTTCTAGTAAAGAAGAAGATGCCACAGGGAAGACGTGCGTCGATTATCGAGAATTAAACCGGGTGACTATTGAGAACGAGTACCCGATCTCTCGCAATGGCAAAGTAGTTGAGCGGCTAAGTGGCGCGAGGGAATTCTCGAAGCTGGATTTGCGGTTCGGACATCATCAGGTTCGAGCTAAGTCAGAAGATATTTGCAAGACTGCGTTCCGAACTCAGTATGGACATTACGAGTATTAGTGATGCCCGTCAGAGTAACGAATACACCGGCAATATTTGTGAACTTGATGAACCGAATCTTTTCACCATTCTTGGACCAGTTTATAGTGATGTTCATTGATGATATTCTGGTCGACTCAGGGAGTAAGGAAGATCGTGCAAAGCGTTGAAGATCGCATTGCAGACATTGAGGCAAGAAAATCGTATGCAAAGATGAGCAAGTGTGAGTTTGGCTTGAAGAAGTGAAGTTTTGGGGCACGTGTGGCTAGAGATGGAATCGCCGTTGATCCTGAAAGATCACTGCAGTTCGAGAATGGACGATTCCGAAGAATGTTGCGGAGATAAGAAGTTTCTTGGACTTGCCAGGTATTATAGAAGGATCGTGGAGAATTTTTCTCGTTTGGCTGAGCTTTGACCAAGCTTACGTGCAAGGAGGTACCATTTGTGTGGACAAATGAGTGTGCGTCAGTTTTTGAGACGTTGAAGCAGAGATTGATAACCGCTCTTATTTTGACCATACTAGACAGTTTCGGAGGATTGGTGATTCACAGCGACGCATCTGGAAAAGGATTGGGATGTGTTTTAATGCAGCATGGGAAGGTTATAGCCTACGCATCGAGACAGTTGAAAACCCATGAGAAGAATTAC
The DNA here is from genome assembly GCA_030015575.1 of Agapanthus africanus. Classification (NCBI taxonomy): domain Eukaryota; kingdom Viridiplantae; phylum Streptophyta; class Magnoliopsida; order Asparagales; family Amaryllidaceae; genus Agapanthus; species Agapanthus africanus. Next base: position 301,896,821 of record JASDDO010000019.1, read on the forward strand.
CCGACTCATGATTTGGAGCTAGCAGCTGTGATTCTCGCTTTGAAGATTTGGAGACACTACTTTGGACGAAAGGGTCGAAATATTCACTAATCATAAAATCCTGAAGTATGTGTTCACACAAAAGGAGCTTAATATGAGACAGCGTAGATGGGTGGAGCGGATGGCTGACTACGACCTTGATCTTGAATACCATCCGGGGAAAGTTAATGTTGTGCCGGATGCACTTAGTCGGTGGCCAGCAATTCAGATGTTGACTGCACAGAAGAAACCTATTGAAGACTTTCAGAAATTCGATTTGGAAGTTGTGCTACCGTATTCTTCGGGACAGTTGTTGCAGCTGCAAGTACAGTCGTCGTTGATCGAGAATATTAAAGCAGCGCAATTGCAGGACCCTAGATTGCAGAAGTTTCGAGAATAGGTTGAAGCTAGACTTCGAACAGACTTATTGATCCATGAAGATGGTTTGTTGCGATATGGTAGCCGTTTGTGTGTGCCAAAGGGAGATATTCGTGAAAAACTTATGAAGGAGGCGCATAGTTCAGCTTATTCCGTACATTCAGGAGGCACGAAGATGTACCGAGACTTACGACAGCATTTCTGATGAGAAGGCATGAAACAGGAGATTGCCCGTTTTGTGGCAAGGTGCTGGGTGTGTCAGCAAGTTAAGGCTGAACATCAAAGGGTTGCCGGTTTATTGCAACCACTCCCGATTCCTCAGTGGAACTGGGAACTTATAACCATGGATTTCGTGACAGCTTTACCGCGGAGTCCACAAGGCAACAATGCAGTATGGGTGATTGTTGATCGTTGACCAAAGCAGCTCATTTCATTCCTTTTTGGGTTGGTCAATCAACAGAGACTTTTGCGGAGCGGTACATGCAGGAGACGGTAAGATTGCATGGAGTACCGGTGAGCATCGTGTCCGATCGTGACACTCGGTTCTTATCACACTTTTGGCGGAGCTTACAGGAAAGTTTGGGGACTCGATTGAAGTTTAGCACAGCTTATCGCCCTCTAACAGATGGCCAGTCAGAGAAAGCGATTCACATTCTCGAAGACACGTTGAAATCTTGCATGTTAGACTTCAAGGGTTCATGGGAGGATCATCTACACTTGGTGGAGTTTTCTTACAACGACAGTTTCCAGGCGACTTTTGGGATGGCTCCATTCGAAGCTTTATGTGGTCGCAAGTGTCGTTCACCTGTTTGTTAGGACGATGTCGGTGAACGGAGATTGTTGGGACCAGATTTGGTTGTGCAGACAGTCGAGAAGGTTAGTAGGTTTTGGAATCTTATTAAAGCAGCTTGAGACCGACAAAGAGTTGGGCAGATACGTTGAGAAGACCTCTAGAGTTCGCCATTGGTGGTTTGGTGTTCTTGAAGGTATCACCGACTAGAGGGGTGATTCGTTTCGGAAGTCGAGGAAAGTTTAGTCCTCGATTTGTTGGACCTTTCGAGATTTTGGAGCATGATTGGAAGAGTGGCTTATCGTTTAGTGTTACCGCAATCTTTGGAGAATGTTCGTGACGTGTTTCTTGTATCTCAACCCCGTGGGTATGCTCGAGATGAAATGCATGTATTGGATCTTTCGGAGCAGACTGTACGAGAAGATTTAACCTTTGAGGAGCGACCGATGTAAATTATGGATCGAAGAGAAAAGATTCTTATGAACAAAGTTATCCCTCTTGTGTTTGTTTCTTGGGGTAATCGCTTGCATGGAGAACCAACTTGGGAACGAGAAGATGAAATCCGGCAGAAGTTTCCACATCTATCCTTATAGTTTCTTGATTGTTTATCCTTTCTTGTTCTTGGAATTTCGAGGACGAAATTCTTTTGTAGTTGGGTATAATGTAACACCCGAGTTCATTTATACCAATTCCAGTTTCAGTATTTACTTATCCATGGTTTAGTCTTGATTTATCGTGTTTGGGTCGAATAGTAGTTACTGGTATATTGCATTCGACCCGACCCGCTTACTTGAAATTGTTTGATTTATATTTATAGTTTACCCTGACTCGTTGCTTAGACACGTGCATCTAGTATAAACTGCATATCGGCATTTCCTCTGGCATCGCATGTTTTAACATATAACTTTTAGTCACTGTAAATACTTATTAAAATACATGACTTGGCTCGATTGATACCCCAACCCTGTGGTAGCGTCTTGCATCGTGTTCTCGTCCCGTTCAGTGAATCGGACGAGTTTGGACGGCTACGCGCACGTGCGTGCGTCCGTTCTTGGGGGTATGCTTTTTCATTACAGAATCCTTCATTTCAAATTTTGGAACTTGCTAACATTTTTTCATATTTCAAATTCAAATTTTGGTCCCAATCCAGGCGCATTTCTGAATTGTTTTATTTCCCGCTAAATTTTAATCATTTAAATATTTTCAAATCCATTTAATTTATTTTCCTCCTAAGGCAACAGAAGAAGTATATTTTGTGTGATGAAATCTTTTTCCCAGCGAGCAAATTTACTCTTGAGAATATTTGAAATCTTTTACAAAGTTTCTAAGCCCACTTTATCTTTCCCCAGCCTAGAATGATACTTTTAAAATACTAAAAGAAAATCTTTAATGATTGTTTCCTAAATAAATCCTTTCTTCAGCCAATCAAGTTTCCCTCTGCGTGCACCTGGACCCCACCGCCCAACTTCTCTCTCTCCTTGTTCAACCAATCAAATCTTTTCTGTTTTTTTCCCTGGCCCACGAGCGCAACTCTCTCTCTCTTTCTTCTCCTTTTCTCTCTCTCCAGCGATGCAGCTCTCTCTCTCTCTCTCCATTCTCTTTCTCTCTCCTCTCGCGCCCTCACTCACTCTTCTCGCGACTACTGTTTCTTCCTCGATTCTGGTCACCGCCTCCCACTACGGTCACCTCCCTTCGTTCTTCTTCTTCTTCTTCTCCTTCTGTTAAAATGGGGCGCCACGAGATTCTCCAGAAATCTTAACCCTAGCTGCCACCGACGACGACACCTTATCCTCAATCCTCGTGCTCGCCTCCTTCACCTCATCACCCTCTCCCTCATCTTCTTCTGTTCTCCCCGCCTCGTCTTCGCCTGCAACCCACGACCTCAACCCAGGAACCCATCGCTCGTCGTCGTCTCGCCGGAGCTCCAACCCCATCGGCCTCATTCCATCACCATCACCTCTCTCCTCTATCATCCTCCCCCTTACAACTGAAGGCCCAGCACCCAATCCCAGACATCTTGAAACAACAGAATCCCTCTCCACCACCTTGCACCCTCCTCGTCGCCGGTCATCCCTCACCGTTGCCATCTCTCTCCATCTCTCCTCCTCTCCTTCTCCTGTGTACTTCTCCCTCATCTGTATCCCTGCACCCCAAAAAACCCCATCTAGCAAACTGAGCTTAACCCTAGCACACCCGAACCCTAGCCTGGACGGAAACCTTCACGTCGGCAGCCCTTGTCGTCGACACCCCTTGCCGACTCCCCTCAGCAACCACAGAACGCAGCTACGGTAAGCTCTCTCCAATGGTTTCATTCTTCCATTATTCTCTCCATTCTTTCTTCTCTTCTTTATGTATTGTTCTCTTGATTCACTGCTGTTTCTCGTTTACCGGGATCCGACGTGCCGACGACTATTCTGACGACCCAGCGTGGATACCTGACCAATGTGTTTCCTTCGTGCGTGATTTGGACTCATTCCGTGCACCGTGCGCGCGTCGCGACTTTTCCGCCGACGCGTAACGTTCCGTTTACCGTATCGTGATCCAATCAAGGCAAGTCAATCTTGCTACATGCTATCTGAATCATTCTATACCTATTCTATATATATAATATACCTGTAGTTTGAATTTAGCACCCCATGCATCATTTTATAATATTTCGATGTTCCGTTTGCATCGGTTTATATTATTTCAGATCTAGAACTTGAAAGGTAACCATTGCATTTAGTTACTAAGCATACATAATCACATTTAAATGTTAAATCACATAATCACAATTGTTTATTAGTTATATTACCCCTTTTTGTAGTTTTGCCCTATCGGACGACCGATTGCATACCTTTAGTTTTATTCACATTCAATTATATCTCTAGATTGTTTTAATACATATTACTATGATTTTATCACCCACACGTGTTATACTGCATCCCTGAAACGTTAAAAGTATTCCTTAAGCCAAACTGATAACAGTGCAACTGAGTAGTTTAATCTGCACCTATTGCTATCATGTTACTGTGCCCGTTTATTGCTCTGATAGTACCATGCTTGTTTATTCATAACCATGATTATGTTAGTCGATTATGAGCATCCACATGTTATCTTGTACACCCTGACATGGCTTGCTACACATATTACTTGACCTGACACGGTACCGTACACCCTTTACATGACATGACATCTAAGTACATTACTCGACTTGACCTGATATACCATGGCTTTACCTGTTACCTGATCTTGCATCTAATGCCAACAAACCTGACATGTAGTCCTCACGGACCGTTCCTGCTGTCTATCCAGACAAACCTGCTCTTACCTGATCTTGTGTTGGCATTAGTTCTTGATTACTGAATACCTGACTTGACATAGATAACTTGGGGGCATGGGGAAATCAATGATAAAATCCTGACTTGTAACTTGACAGTTGCACGTTTTTACTGATCAGTTTTAGAGGCTAGGCTCGCCTCGTGACGATGCTGCTGACATCGTTGGTCTGTACCCTTTTCCTGTTAGTGCCTAGCGGCACGTCTCGGTTTCAGCCCGAGAGTCTGTAGACCGTGGTCCCGGGCATGCACGGGATACTATTAAGTTACATCGATGATTCATCAAATTGATTTCAAAGACTTTAGAATAGATAACCCAATAGAACAGTTTAGTTTACTCACTGTACATTATCCTTCACTGCCCTGATTTACATTACTGTTACACCTGCTTTTCATTCATGATTATATTTGCATTGCCTGTTACCCTGTTTGTATTTTATTACTTGATGACATGATGCGCTGACGTCTGGGTTTTGCATGGCCCAGATTCTTCTACCTTGTTGTAGACTGATCAGGAGTATTGCCGCTGTTAGACTGAGCGGTGAAGTTCCTGTCGGTATGTAGTCTTACTTCCAGGTTTCATTATTGTACCTTTTGGCTTCTGCACATTGTTATTTCTTGACTCTTTTACTCTGGCTTATGGACATGTATTAGATAGTTGGTTTACTTTCCTGTTCTTGATATCTCTACAGCCGTAATGTGACTGTGGAAGGATTTTCCTATCCACAGGTAGCATGGTTGGCTATGTCACGTGCCCATCTTAGCGTACTCTGGGAAGCGGGGCGTGACAGCTGGTGTGAAAATCACGCCGGCCGTTACGCTCCCGACGTCACGCCCGCGTGATGAGTGGGATCTCCCATTAATTGCGAGACAGGCTCGTTGATGGGGGATCGTGATGGCGTGGAACGTGGGATGTGGCCTACGGATATCTCACGTTTGGCGAGATTCGCGGGATGGCAGTTGTGCCTGTGAGTGGTGCCGTCGGTCGGTCGATGAGACCGAAGAAGATGACCTCGGCGGGAGAGCTCGCGGACGAGCGGGAAAGCTGAGGATCTTGGTTCTGCGGTAGCCCGGAGACAAGCTGAGAGGGCCGAGGAGGCTCGGGCCTGTGATAGCCCGGAGTAGAGCAAAGGGACAGTTGGCTTGGCTGCTGAGGTGCTCGAAGGCAAAGAGTGGGGTGCAACCTCGAAGACAGGGTTTGAGGGAAGCCCTCCACTGTAGCATACTGGTTCTCCCTCCGTGGCCCTCAGGGGTATAATTGGCTTACGCATGTGACACGTCATCCGCCACGTGTCATGATCTAAGGAATTACCGTTATTGGGTATCATCATTAGCCCCCCACTCTCGTTCCTATCTATTCGTGGGTCGGATCGAGAGTGGACTGCTTGGTTCTTTCTGTGCGGCTTGACGCTGGTAATTCCTCGTGGTGGATTGTTCGGGGACGACACGGCGTTCTTGTTGTTGTGCATCGAGTATAAGTCGAACGAAGGACGAGTGTGGGAAGGTCGGTATCCTCCCTTTGCCTGAGTTGAGGCGCTGATCGCGCGTTGAGTATGAGTTTATTCAGCGGGCCTTAGATCCGTGTCTTTATAGGGTAGGAGGCTGCCCGCTGGGGATGCGCCGAGCGGGAAGAAACTCTGTCACGCCCCGCTTCCCAGAGTACGCTAAGATAGGTACGTGACATATCCAACCATGCTACCTGTGGATAGAAAAAATCCTTCCACAGTCACATTACGGCTGTAGAGATATCAAGAACAGGAAAGTAAACTAAACTATCTAATACATGTCCATAAGCCAGAATAAATGAGGCAAGAAATAATATAATATGCGGAAGCAAAAGATCAAATAAACACCTGGAAAGTGAGACTGGATACCGACAGGATTCCCACTGCTCGGCCTAGCAGCGGCAGTACTCATAATCAGCCTGCAACAAAGGTAAAGGATCTGGGCCATGCAAAACCCAGACGTCAGCGCGTCATAACATTAAGCAATCACATAAACAGGATAGCAAGACATGCAGGTATGTGTATGAACAGTAAAACAGATATAACAGTAATATAAGTGAGAACAGTGGGGTAATGTGTAGTGAGTGATCTAAACTGGTATATTAGGTTAACTACTCTCAGGTCTTTGAAATCAAATTGATGAATCATCGATGTAACTCAATAGTATCCCGTGCGTGCCCGGGATCACGGTAAAGATTCTCGGGCTGAAACAGAGACATGCCGCTAGGCACTAAAAGGAAAAGGGGGTAACGATGAATGATGTCCATGGCATCATCTCAAGGCTGGCCTAGCCTCTAAAAAGGTAGTGGATGACGATGGATGACGTCAGCAGCATCATCCCAAGGCTGGCCTAGCCTCTAAAACTGATCAGTAAAGGTAGCGAACTGTCGAGTTACAAGTCAAGTTTCATCATTGATTTCCCCATGCCCCCAGGTTATATGTATTCAAGTCAAGTATTAAATAATCTGGAACCAATGCCAACACAGGATCAGGAGGATACAGGTTTTTCTGGATAGACAACAGGAACGGTCCGTAAGGACAACAGGTCAGGTTTGTTGGCATTAAACACAAGATCAGGTAATAGGTAAAGCATGGTACATCAGGTCAGGTCAAGTAATTTATATAGGTGTCATGTCATGTCAAGAGTTGCACGGTACCATGTCGTGTTAGTAAAAGTTGCAACAAGTCATGTCGGGGTGCACAAGATGTCATATGGGTGCTCATAATCAACTAACGTAAGCGTGGGTATACAAATAAGCATGGGTACTAATAGAACAATAAACTGGAATATGTAATATGATATGCAAATAGGTACAGATTAAACTATATGGATGTACGGTTATCGATTAGAGTCAGGGTTATGGTTCCAACATTAAGTATCATACACCTAAATGAATATAGAATATTAAAATCACATTAACATGTATTAAATGACCTAGTGATGCAATTATATATAAAAAGGTTAAATGGATGCGAACGGGTGTCCGATAGGGTAGAAACTATTAAAAGGTACTGTGGACTATGCAGATAATTATTATGCGATTTAAATATGAATGGGGGTCCTATGTATGGTAAATTAAAATGCAACGGGTACGTTTCAAGTTCTGAATCTAAAAGATATAAACGGAATATCGAACTGTTAAGTTGGAATACGTGACTTTAGATTCGATCTATAGGTTTAATATGCAATTTAATAGGTATAAAAAATATATATAGCATGTAGCAAGTTTTACTTGCCTCGATGGATCCAGAAACGGGTATACGGAACGTCACACGTCGGCGGAACCAGTCGCGACGCGCGCACGGTACACGGAACGAATCCAAACAACGTATAATGGGATCACACGGGCCAGATATGCTCATGTGGTCGGCGAAGAGGGTCGTGAAGGGATCGACGGCGTCGACGGAGCTCCGGTGAACAATCTTCAAGGCTGCTTCTTTTTCAGCTCTCCAAGAATTTGATCTTCTCAAAGCATCTCTCCATGGAACTTATTTTTTCCTGGGGAACATTGTCGCGTGCCTCATGCTTTTATTGCTCAAACTTTGCTTCATCACACTTCAAAGCAGCGCGCTTACATGCTTTAATACTTCCACTCAAATCAAGCAAGTTGAATGTTATTGGACAACTTCCAATACTCCTAACCATTGTAATGGCAGACCATACTTTCTGGTGATCTTCACGAGAGACTCTGATGATTAGCAGCTTTGTTGTCGGATTCACATATTTAACTTGGAACGACCCAAGAGACACAGCCAAACCACATTCACCGAAATTTAACAGAATGTTGTCCTTGATTGCTCTTGATACATTACCTTCGGTTATGGTAATTGGATCATTGCCATTTGAATCTTTGGAATTGATCAGCACTTCTATTACCATGTATCTGTTCTTAAATAAAACCATATTCTTTCACTTTTTATTCAACCCAGCGGTAATCGCCGAGGGATGCGAGACCGAGGGCAGAGAGATTGGCTCTAAGTCGTCGTCGTTGCTTCAGGTAGAGAAAAGAGGGATTATTAGTTCAAGTGCTCGTGTTGGGGTTAGGGTTTTCTTGAGGTCGGGTTGTGGCTGTTGGTGGTGGTGGTGACGGGAGATCGGGAGAGAGATAGGTGATGAGAAAGAGGAGATGACGATGAGGTGACGAAAGTGGCGACGGCGAGGCGAGGTCAGAGGTGATGGGTTTGCGGCTGCGGTTGGGTGTGCAGGGAAGGATGTTCCCCTCCGAAAGACGGCGCACAGGACTGCGGTGTCTTGGCACTGAGATTCGGGGCAGATGCTAATTGGTGCTATCCGTTCACCTCTCCGAAGATGCCAAGTTGATTTATGGCACCATGTATCGAAGGTTTAAACGGATGCGTCCGATGTAGCAGACTTCGTCAGATTCCCCCTCGCTTGAGGGGGTTTTGATTGTGGGGACGCTCTTCCCTGCAGGCGCAAGCCCCTGCAGTTAATTACGCTACCGCATTGCGGTAACAACTTTCTCCTTCTCCAGCTGGTCACTTCGTGTCGTGGGTGTTTGTTTTGTGTTTTGTTGCCCGTGGATTGTTTACGGAGACTGAGTTATGTCGTCGCCCGTAGGGCGTGGACTAGTCCAAATCCGTATTATCTTAGATTTGGGTTTGGGGGGTTTGGTTTGAGGATACGTCAGCCATACTTGAGGCTAAGATCAACTCAAACGTTTGTTAAGGATACGTTAGTCTAACTTTGTGACTAAGATCAACTTAACGGGATCGTTTAGATCCGATAAAGGAGTGTTTGGACTCCATTGTTCCAGTTTAGTGACCTAGTGGTCCGTTAAATGTATGGCCGTCGGGACCCGTCACCTCTCTGACGACGTTGAAGGATTACAACGACGGATGTCAGAGGAGCTCAGAGATGTACCCTCGAGCCAGAGTTAATTGGGGGAATTCATAGTCCAGTCTGTTTGAAGGTTTAAGGATACGTTAGCCATCTTTGAGGCTAAGATCAACTTAAACGGGACCGTTTAGATCCGACAAAAGAGCATGCGGGGCTCTATTGTTCTAGTTTAAGGACATTGCGGTCCATGGGTAGTTTAAGGACGTTGCGGTCCATTGTTAGTTTTAAGACATCTCGGTCAAGGTTAAGGACGTCGTAGTCCATGGGTTTAAGGACCCCACAGTCCACTGTTAGTTTTAAGACATCTCGGTCAAGGTTAAGGACGTCGTAGTCCATGGGTTTAAGGACCCCACAGTCCATTGTTAGTTTTAAGACATCTCGGTCAAGGTTAAGGACGTCGTAGTCCATGGGTTTAAGGACCCCACAGTCCATTATGTGCTCTGGATGCTTCACACGGGTTCGCTGCCGTGCTCTGCGAGGACCAGGCTCCGCTCTGGACGTTTCCCACGGGGTCAAAGAGTGACATTATCCGCGTTCCACGTAACCAGGAATTTGCATTAAACACGGGTTTAAGGACCCCGCAGTCCGTATCAATGTGTGGTCGTCGGGACCCGTCACCTCTTTGAAGACATTGAGGGATTACAATGCCAAGTATCAAAGGAGTGAAGAGATGTACCCTAGAACCGGAGTGGATTAAATAGTCCTTGGCCCAATTTGGGATCAAGACCGATTAATTATGTTATGAGTCCATTGGCCCAGTTAATCACAAATTGAGGACTTATGGCCATCTCGGGCTAAGTCCGATCAGGAGAGGCTTTGCCTCCATCCATTTAGGCCAATTGGGCCAAAGCCTAGTGTTAAACACTACAGAGCAATCAGTGTTGAACACTGGGAATGAGGTTGACAAGTTAGTGTTTAACACTAAGAGATAATTGGTGTTAAACACCAGCAACAAGGCTTTTCAAATTAGTGTTAAACACTAAAACAGACCAGTGTTGAACACTGCAGATAAAGCTTTTTAATTAGTGTTGAACACTAAGGCCCAACAGTGTTTTAACACTGGGTTCGAGAGTTTCAATTTAGTGTTAAACACTAAGACAAGAGGGGTCACGTGGCAGCACGTGAGAGCGCCCTCCCTTCATTTATTCTGCTGAGATTATCGCGTCTTTCAGAGCATCACGTGCCATCACGTGATGGGCATTCAAATGCCTATGTATTAGAGCTTCTGCCGAGGGTCACGTGGATCACGTGGGGTGCTGCCTCAAAGGGACTTTCTGTGGATCTCTTGGGGGGTCACGTGATGACACGTGACCCTGCCTCTACGTATTTTGTTTAGAGGCTTTGTTAATCTTTTTTCAGGAATTAAATTCCTCAAGCTTTAAATTTCAGAGGAATTAAATTCTTACTTCCTTTCGAAGACTTATATTCTGGGATAGAGTTTAACTCTGAATTTTCTGTAGGAATTAAATTCCTCATATATGTGAAGAACCAAATAGGGTTAAACCCTAACAAAGCTTTTTTAAGGAGTTTAAACTTCCATCCTCTGTTAAATTATGATTAAGGGAATTAAATTCCCGCTGCTGCAACAGAACTAAGTTCTTAATTAGGGTTAAACCCTGTTTCTTTTGTTCTGAAGGAATTAAATTCCCATGATACAGGGTCAAGCCCTAATTTTATTTTAAAGGAATTAAATTCCTATAGTTCTGTGAGAATTAAATTCTCATGCTTGCATTCCCTCTCTATGTTTTGGATCTGCATGGCAGGATCTCGACCCATTGAGAATTAAATTCTCAACCTTAAGGGGAGATGTGCACTTTGCAGATTCTCTATCAAAGAGAGAAGAAATATATTCTTCTGTTTTTATGTATCAGAGTTAAACTCTGTTGAGAATTAAATTCTCTTTTTCTTTCAAGGAGCTTTTCCCTTTCTTACCTAGGGTTTTTGCAGAAGATCCAAGTTCTCCAAGTATCGAAGCTCTCTTCCTTTTCTTTTCTTTTTCTCTGCGTCTGTATATATATCTCTTTATCTCTCGGCTCCTATTTATAGGAGAAGCAGCCGAATCAATCAGTTTTTGATGAATCTTCATGAGAGATTTGATTTGCATCCATCATTCGTTTTGGACCTTTGGATTATTAGGTGAATTTTATTCACCATTGGATTTCAAATCCAGGGATTCTCCTTTGTTGTTTCGGTTAGATTTAAAGGGGAAATCTTTCCAAACCCGAGATTTTCCCATAGATAGATGATATTTCATCACCTCTGAATCTTTAATTTGATTGGTTCCTGATAATCGCTTTCCTTTGGAAAGATTTGATTCTCCTTCAGAATTTAATTCTGTTAACAAAATGGGCTTTGAAAGCCGGTCACGTGTGACCACGTGACCCATGGTCACGTGTGGGCACGTGACCCTCTTGGAACGAGCCTTCCTCTTTCTTTTGCGCTCTGTCTTCTGATTGCTGCTTAACCGTCACGTGCCACCACGTGACTCCTGGTCACGTATGAGCACGTGACCCTTGTTTGGATTCTTTTTCTTGGTTTAACTGGAGAACAATTCTGATGTTTTGAGCGTCACGTGCCAACACGTGACCCCTGGTCACGTGGGAGCACGTGACCTCTTTTGAAGCTTTTTCCTTGATTTGATCAGGGATCCGGTGTGCCTTTGACGCTTGCATTTAAATGTCACGTGTCTACACGTGACCCTGGTCACGTGGGCGCACGTGACTCTTTCTGAAGCCCCTTTTCTTCAATGTAGTCAGGAAGCTGAATCTGCCTTGATGATGCTTTTGGATGTCACGTGCCAACACGTGACTGCTGGTCACGTGTAAGCACGTGACCCTTTTCTGAAGCTTTTTCCATAAGCTTTCCTGATTTTAAATCAGGAAACAAATGCCCCCACAGCATTGTTCTCACGTGTTTGCACGTGAGTACAACGCTGTCACTTTTGTGACCGCTGGATCTGCTTTGGGGAGTAGGGTAGACGAAACGTCTTTTCAGAAGCGTCTTCACTTTCTCATGTCCTTCCTTTCAGACCTTTCTTTTAAGAATTTGATTCTCGTTCTCAGAGCTTAGTTTTCTGTTGTGTCTGTGCAGTGCCGCCTCATTCGCCAATCAAAGGCTAGTGCTCATGTGTTGCGTATACAGGGATCTGTTTGATGGGGACGTTTCATTTCCCTATCCTAATTCCAATGCGTCGTTGGATTTCATTTCCAATGCTCTCCCCTTCTTTCCGGGCTTTGAGAATAGTCCCGCCATGCACAACATTTTTCGTGCATAGCATTAAATGCTCCCCTATATAACCTGAACCCTATGCCTTACTTCTTTTCTTCACAGAGAAACCCATTCATGCCTTAAGGTGGTCATCTTTGAGAACCCGATCAATCGCCATGGCTTGCAATCGTCCCCATGCTCGTCGGCAACCATGGGAGGTGCCCCTCGAGGAGATAATTCCTCACTTCGCTGCGCGGCTGGCGGATCCCTTTCTCACCGACGCTCAATGTGACACGGTGAGGTACGAGCTACTGACCCGTCGGGGCTCTCCTCTTCCCATGGGCTCCATTTGGCTCCGAATGATCCTCATGTATGTGCTTGCCGATATACCCCCTCATCCGGCGGAGATGACTTCGGCGATCCTTGACGCGGCGGAGGACAAGCTTGAGTGCTTTCATGAGGCTTGTCTGATCACTCAAGCTCTGAAGGACCACTCAGTTCATTTACTGAGTCAGATAAGAGCTCGTCGGGCCGTCATGTCTGCTTTCGCTGATGAGCACGGCTCCAACCGGTGGGGAGCGACTCCTCGCGAAAACCGCCGTTTTGACGTGCTGGAGAAAGCGGAGAGGGAGTTGGAGAATTTTGTGTTTTGCTTTATTAACCCTTGTATTTCTGATCCCTTGTTTGGTGATCTTTTCCCACCAATGTAGCATGTTTGAATCAATGCACTCCTTTAATTATTGGTGGTTTGCCTGTTTCTGTTGAATTTTCATGCTTGTCAGATAGTCGTACGTGTGTCTTGCTTGCGTAAATGAGCCGTCTATTTTTCTTTAATTACGATCATCATCGTTACGTTGCCTGCGTATCAGTGCCTCGGGCAACATTTCCTTTTAAACATTCGTACAGTTGCAAATGCGTGCCTGATAGGATACAGATCAGAAACTTGCCACGTTATCTCCCGTATCGGGTGGTTTGCGCTGGCTTTAGATCGAGTATTGTTGTCGAAGGGAGGTTTATACATGAAGGCATATTCTTCTCTTCAATGGTGTGTCCCCTTTCTACTGAATGTGTTCTGCGGACAATTTATCTTGATCTTTTTGCAGGACAGCGATGGCTCAGGATTCAGGGTTAAGATCTGCTTTCTAAGGCTTTTGCATCTTATGAGCCACGAGGGTCTCATAAAGAGTTTTTCTCCCTACAGGCCGAGAGGATCCCATAGGTGTAAGTTCTTCTTAGAGATCGTGAGGATCCTTAAGCGAGTTTTCCCTTGAGAGTCGTAAGGATCTCACAAGAGAGTTTTTTCTTCCTTACAGGTCATGAGGGCCTGCAAGTGTTGGATGCGGTCACCCTTGTCCGTGTTTTACGGAGTTAGGGGTTTCTCAAGGTATCGTAGTTTAAAGACGTCACGGTCAAGGTTAAGGACCTCATAGTCCGTGGATTTAAGGACTCCACAGTCCGCTGTTAGTTTTAAGACATCACGGTCAAGGTTAAGGACCTCATAGTCCGTGGATTTAGGGACTCCACAGTCCGGTGTTTGGTTGCAGGGACCCGTCACCTCTTTGAAGACGTTGAGGAATTACAACGCCGGGCATCAAAGGAGTGAAGAGATGTACCCTTAGACCAAGGCAGAATCCGTAGGGAATCGGGGTGGTTGATCGTTAGTTTTAAGACATCACGGTCGAGGTTAAGGACGTCATAGTCCGTGGATTTTAAGGACTCCACAGTCCGGTATTTGCTCTGGATGCTTCACACGGGTTCACTGCCGTGCTTGGCGAGGACCAGGCTCCGCTCTGGACGTTTTCCACGGGGTCAAAGAGTGACATTATCCGCGTTCCACGTAACCAGGAATTTTGCACTAGGTGCCTCACACGGGTTCACTGCCGCGTTAGGCGAAGACTAGGCTCCGCTCTGGATGCTTCGCACGGGTTCACTGCCATGCTCTGCGAGGACCAGGATCCGCTCTGGACGTTTTCCACGGGGTCAAAGAGTGACATTATCCGCGTTCCACGTAACCAGGAATTTTGCACTAGATGCTTCACACGGGTTCACTGCCGCGTTAGGCGAGGACTAGGCTCCGCTCTGGATGCTTCGCACGGGTTCACTGCCATGCTCTGCGAGGACCAGGATCCGCTCTGGACGTTTTCCACGGGGTCAAAGAGTGATATTATCCGTGTTCCACGTAACCAGGAATTTTGCACTAGATGCTTCACACGGGTTCACTGCCGCGTTAGGCGAGGACTAGGCTCCGCTCTGGATGCTTCGCACGGGTTCACTGCCATGCTCTGCGAGGACCAGGATCCGCTCTGGACGTTTTCCACGGGGTCAAAGAGTGACATTATCCGCGTTCCACGTAACCAGGAATTTTGCACTAGATGCTTCATACGGGTTCACTGCCGCGTTAGGCGAGGACTAGGCTCCGCTCTGGATGCTTCGCACGGGTTCACTGCCATGCTCTGCGAGGACCAGGATCCGCTCTGGACGTTTTCCACGGGGTCAAAGAGTGACATTATCCGCGTTCCACGTAACCAGGAATTTTGCACTAGATGCTTCACACGGGTTCACTGCCGCGTTAGGCGAGGACTAGGCTCCGCTCTGGATGCTTCGCACGGGTTCACTGCCATGCTCTGCGAGGACCAGGATCCGCTCTGGACGTTTTCCACGGGGTCAAAGAGTGACATTATCCGCGTTCCACGTAACCAGGAATTTTGCACTAGATGCTTCACACGGGTTCACTGCCGCGTTAGGCGAGGACTAGGCTCCGCTCTGGATGCTTCGCACGGGTTCACTGCCATGCTCTGCGAGGACCAGGATCCGCTCTGGACGTTTTCCACGGGGTCAAAGAGTGACATTATCCGCGTTCCACGTAACCAGGAATTTTATCGATTGTATCCGCATTTCACGGAATGGAGGTTTGACTCTTGGTGATACGTATATCACCGATCCATGGAACTGGGGGTTGCCGCTGTTCCATTTCGCTTGATGTTGTGTCTGCTGCGTCGAGATGATCTCCAGGTTATTTGTGAACCGTCGAGATTTGGCTTCCTCTCATGATGAAACCTGGGGGAGGAGTACGGCTCCTTCTTTGTTTGCGCCCCTGAATTGTATACAGGGATTGATGTAGCATCACCTGTAGGGCAAAAAGGTTTCATTTTTCCATCATTTCTTTTATTCTTTCCGCGATGCTCTATCATTTCAGCTTTTCATATCGCGAAGGTCGCGATTGCCCAATCATTTCGGCTATTTTTCGCGGTGCCCAATCATTTTGGCTATTTATTTTATTTTTACTCGCTGCTTTTTATTGCGAGCTGCCCAATCATTTCGGCTGTTTCGTAGGCATGTGTGGCCTGCTAGCTTTTTCGCCGCAAGCTCGGATTTTGGACACCGATTTCGGCGTCAGCATCGCTGCAACTGGTATGTTGCCAGGAGCGAATCATCATTTGCCTCTGTCGATGTTGAACAAAGGTGGCTTAGCGAACAGGGTTAGGATCCTGTCGGCTAAGGCTTTTGACTTCATGAGCCGTAAGGGTCTCACAAAGGTATTTCTCCCTACAAGTCGTGAGGATCTTGCAGGTGTATTTTCTCCTTAGGGATCGTGAGGATTCCTAAGTGTATGTTCCCCTGTAAGTCGTAAGGATCTTACAAAAGGGTTTTCTCCTTATAAGTCGAGAGGACTTACAAGGGTTGTTCACCATATGGACATATCCCCAGTCACAGGTGGGACTTTGTTAGGGAAATGTTTATTCGCGCCCGTGGATTGTATACAAGGGCCGGTATTGAGCGGCTTGTAGGGCAATATCGAAGGTTGTGGAGGATTTGCTTAAGAACAGGTTTAGGTTTCTGTAACTTAAGACTTTCAAATCTCATGAGCCGTGAGGGTCCCATAAAAGAATTCTCCTTACGAGTCGTGAGGATCTCGTAAGTGTATTTTCTCCTTAGGAATCGTGAGGATCCCTAAGTGTGTTGCTCCTTTGTGAGTCGTAAGGATCTCACGCAGGTGATTTCTCCTTACAAGGTCGAAAGGACCCTACAAGTGTCTTTTAACGAGGTTGCGCCCTTTCGGGTTTTCACAAACACTCGCCGGTAGTCCTGCTGTTTTTACTCACGGAGCCCTTTCGGGTTTTCATCCGTGCCCATTTTGCTTACGGACATACCCCTTTTTTTTTCTTTTTCACTTTTTTTTTTACAAGGTCGCGCCCTTTCGGGTTTTCACGAACACTTGCCGGCAGCCCTGCTGTTTTTACTCACGGAGCCCTTTCGGGTTTTCATCCGTGCCCATTTTGCTTATGGACGTACCGTTTGTTTTTTTTTTATTCTTTTTCATATATATATATTTTTTTTTATTTTTTTTTTCTCTCTCGTCAGTCTAAAAATGCTGCGGTAGTAGTTTTAGGGACGTTTCGGTCCGTCGTTAGTTTAAGGACGTTTCGGTCCGTCGTTAGTTTAAGGACGTTTCGGTCCGTTATTAGTTTAAGGACGTTTCGGTCCGTCGATAGTTTAAGGACGTTTTGGTCCGCCGTTAGTTTAAGGACGTTTCGGTCCGTCGTTAGTTTAAGGACGTTTCGGTCCGTTCTTAGGGGAAGGCCGGCTGCTGCTTGTAAAGTCTGAGCCTAGGAAGACAGTGAGCGGACATAGTCGTCGTCATCTATCATTGACCCCGGCTGTGGCTCATTAAGCATAGTACTTCTTTAAGAAGCGGCCGTTTATTGGCCTGAAAGGCCTTTCACCGTGCATGTCCATGAGTAGATAGGCTCCACCCTGATAGACCTTGTCTATGATGTACGGGCCTTCATAGTTTGGCTCAAATTTTCCTCGCTTGGCGCGATTAGGGATCATAGGTCTTTTGACCACTAGTACGAGTTCGCCTTGGCGGAATGTCCTCGGCCTGGTCAATCTTTCGTATGAGCGCGTCATCTTTGCTTTGTAGGCCTCTAGATGTTGTTGCGCTATGAGCCGGGTTTCATCGAGGGCATCAAGCTCCTCAAGCCGAAGGTGAGCATTTTCTTCGTTCGTCAGCTCGTGGTGGACTGCTACTCGTAGAGAGGGTAACTCTATCTCGAGGGGGAGCACTGCCTCCGTCCCAAATACCAACGCGTACGGTGTTGTGTTCGTGGCCGTCTTGAATGTAGTTCGATAAGCCCAAAGGGCTTCTTGCAGCCTTTCGTGCCAGTCTCTCTTATTCCTGGAAACGGTCTTTTTTATGATCTTCGTCAAGGTCTTATTGAAGGCCTCGGCCAGACCGTTAGCTCGTGGATTGTAAACCGAAGAATATCTCCAGTCTATATTGTGCTGCTGTGCGAAGCGGCTAATCTTATGGCTTCGGTAGGCCGGCCCGTTATCAGAGATAATCCGCCGTGGAGTTCCGAACCGATAGATGACGTGCGTCTTGAAGAAATGGAGGATGTTCTCCGTCTTCACTTCCCTCAGTGGTACTGCTTCTGCCCATTTGGAGAAGTAATCAGTTGTCGCCAGAATAAAACGGTGTCCCCGGGATGATGCTGGCTCAATGGGGCCGACTATGTCAGTCCCCCACATTTCGAATGGCCAACTAGCCAGCGTCGGGTGCAGTGGATTCGGATGTTGGTGGATGAAGTCTCCATGAATCTGGCATGAGTGGCATTGCTTCGCATACTCGATGCAGTCCTGGATCATCGTGGGCCAGTAGTAACCCATCCGTTTAATTTTTAACTTCATCTTTGGGCCTGCTTGGTGAGAACCGCAAAGTCCGTCATGAACTTCCTGAATGACTCTTTCTGCTTCGTCAGGTCCTAAGCATTTCAGCCATAGAGAATCAAACGATCTCTTGTACAGAATATCGTTGACAAAAGCGAAAGATAAAGCTCGTTTCATGAGCTGATGTCTTGAGGACGCTTCTTCGGGCATTCGGTGGGACTTAAAGTAGTCTATGAAGACTTTCCTTCAGTCTTCGGCCTTCTCATGGTCTTTTATTTGTAGGGTCGTCTGCTCAGTCGTTCCCTTTTCTTCGCATGGTTCCGGAGATATTTCTGCCGGGGTGAGCACTCGGCGGCTTTGTACTACGATTCTGACGTCATCGTGGTTCTCGTCAGCCAGTTCTTTAGCAAGTTTAGCCAACGCGTCTGCTTTGCTGTTTTCCGCGCGCGGTATGTTCTCCAAAGTATAGGAGGGAATTTGTGTCAATAGTTGTTGCACCCTTTTCGCCGTACTTCACCAACTCCGGTTTGCACGTTTGGTAGTCACCTTTTACTTGACTAACGACCAGTTGAGAATCCCCGTATATAAGGAGGTCTTCAATTCCCATGTCGATGGCGATCTCGAGGCCTGCTATCAGAGCTTCGTATTCGGCTTCATTGTTTGTCCTCGGTTCTGTTAAGGAGAAGGCGAAGCGCATTATCCCTCCTTGTGGAGTTGCAAAGATGAGACCTATCCCTGATTTGATCATTGGGACACCTTGTTTCTGTTTCTTTATGGAGGATGCTCCATCGAAATAGAGTTCCCATCGGGCGCTTCCACCGCTAATCGCATCAAATGCATGCTCGTCCGGCAAATCACAGTTCAGAGGAGAATCAGCCGGTATCGGGTGCTCGGCGAGGAAGTCGGCAATGGCCTGGCCTTTCACTGCCTTGAGAGGTTGATATGTTATCGAGAATTCCATCAAGAGCAGGGCCCACTTAGCGAGTCGTCCCGTCAATATGGCTTTCGACATCAGATATTTGAGAGGGTCCACCTTCGAAATAAGACGGACTTCATGTGCTAATGCGTAATGTCTAAGCTTTGTTATTGCGAAGATCAACGCCAGGCAGTGCTTTTCAATGGGGAAATAGTTGCTTTCTGCCCCCAGCAGCACTCGACTTAAGTAGTAAAGTGCTCTTTCTTTCCCCTGATCGTTCTCTTGTGCCCATAATGCGCCCAAAGAACCTTCGAGGGCGGCCGTGTAAAGAATGAGAGGCTTTCCCTTCACTGGAGCAGCCAACACTGGAGGGTTCTGCAGGTACTGCTTGATCTCGTCTAGTGCACCTTGACATTTGTGATCCCAAACGAATGGAGTTCCCTTTTTCATCAGGTGGCTGTAAGGACGGCATTTGCCCGAAAGATTAGCGATAAACCGCCGGATGTATGCGAGCTTCCCTTGGAGAGACCGCAACTGCTTGAGGGTTCTTGGCGGAGGCATTTCCATGATCGCCTTAATCTTTAACGGATCTATTTCAATACCTCGGTGTCGAACGATGAATCCCAGAAATTTGCCCGAGGAGACTCCAAACGCGCATTTAAGGGGATTCATTTTCAAATTATATTGCCGAAGGCGTCGAAATACAGTCTCCAGATGTTTTAAATGCTCTTCGTACGACATGCTCTTCACTACGAGGTCGTCGATATAGCACTCGACGACGTCGTGTATGAGGTCATCAAAGATCTTTGTCATGGCCCTTTGATAGGTAGCGCCAGCGTTCTTAAGACCAAAGGGCATAACCCTGTAGCAAAATATACCCAAAGGGGTCCGGAAAGCGGTGTGCTTCTGGTCTTCGGGATGCATTTTTATCTGATTGTATCCTGATGAACCGTCCATAAAGGAGAAGACCTCGTGAGTGGACGTGTTATCTATCATTAGCTCGGTTACCTGCACCGGGAAATCGTCCTTTGGACAGGCTTTATTGAGATCCATGAAATCTACGCATATGCGTACCGTCCCATTCTTCTTCATTACCGGGACGATATTGGCGATCCAGTCGGGGTATTGGACTTCTTGGATAAATCCAGAATCGATCAACTTCTTGACTTCGGCGTTGATGCTCATTTCAAGCTCGAGTCGCATCCTCCTTGGCGCCTGCTTGACTGGCTTGATATCTGGGGATATTGCTAGTCTATGCACAGCAATCTCCGGATCCAATCCTGGCATCTCGGAGTAGTTCCACGCGAAGCAATCTTTATGCCGTAGAAGCACGTTCTTTAACGCAGCCACCTTTTCTTCGGATAACAGCTCGCTGACAAATGTCGGTCGCGGGTCGTCTGCCGATCCCAACTCAATCTTCTTGAGGTTATCTGCAGTAGTATGTATACCATCTTCCAGTTCTTTCGGAGCGGGCGGAAATTCCGAGATCACCTCATCATCGCTGTTCTCAAAGCACCGGTAAAGGTCATCTACGTTCTCGGGCTCTTTTCCTAATATCGTAATCGTATGACAAGTGCGAACCCGCTCCCTGGACTGAGGTGGACCCGGTTCTGCTCTTGCGGCCTTGGGCTCATGCTTTTGCGGTGGCGTCACATTCCAGCCGTCGGATAAAGCGAATCTGCCCCGTCGGTGCTGGTCCTCGACCCAGTTCTTGAAGGTGAAGCAGTCTTCGGTAGGATGTCCTATGGCTCGGTGATAAGAGCAATAACTCAGATGAGAAGCCTTGCTAGCTTGCTCAGGATGTCTAGACTCTGGAAGCGTGATCATTTGATGTTTTATGGCGAGGTTATGTAACCTCCCCGTTTTGTCTCGGGGAAGGAGTACGCTCGACTCATCTTCTTCATGAGGGACAAACCCGAGCCACTTCTTGATTTATTTCCGTCTCTGCGTCGGGCCTTTCGTACAACGGATTGACGAGGATAAGCGTCTTTGTCTTTTGCAGCACGTTGAGATAGACGTTGCGTCCTGGCCTTCTCGTAGATGGCCATTTCGCGGTTGTGGTCTTCCCGAGCTTCCTGACCCATTTTCCTGATAGGCTTGCCCACTCGCTCTTCAAACGACGGACTCGGCGCTTTAATTGCGGGGTCTAGTTTTGATGGGTGGTTGGCATCTCCTGACAGGGCGTCCTCCTCTTCATCAAAGGTATATATAGCGTAGCTATTGTGAGCCCGTTCCCGTTTTCCGGCTCTTGCGTATCCAAGCCCGAGTGTTTCCATCTTCCCGTTGGGCAATTTGCGTTGAGTCCCGGGGACATCCCAAATCCTGTTGTAGAACCGAGCCTGCCGAACGGTATGTTCTAAGGGTACTCCTTGGCGCTTCAATAGCTTCTTTAATCCATTTGTATAGTAAATGGGCAGACGGATGGGTTGGAGCCTGTCAAGTGTAGCATCCGCGCCATGCCAGATCTCTTTCTCTATTTTCGACTCTGAGGATCGGTAGAATAGGATCACCTTCTCACCCCTTCGCCTGGGAGGGACGTAGAATGTTTGCAGGTCCTGTACATTGTGAGCCTGAAGCGCGTCGAGATCCTTGTAGTGTTCTCACGGTACCATGGTGATTTGCAAACTATGGTCATCGCCAGGGAGTGTTTGTATTGACAGCCGATTGGAGAACACAGCATTAACTTCATCTTCTGAATCACTCCCGAAGACCAACACGGGGGCGGGCGTCCCCAGGTTGTTGCATTGAGATGGCCCTGCGTAAACTATCTCTTCCTCTTCTTCGGTATCGCTCCCGAAAACAGGGATGGAGGCGGCGGTTTTGTTCTCCGGATTGCGACATCTTTCTGTATCCTCGAAATCTGGCAAAAAGTACTTCGCATCTTCGTATTTGCGGACTTCGTTCACGGAAAATGGGTTTAACTCACCTGTTATAGTATACTCGAAACCATCCTTAAAGTACTTCATACACTGATGTTGCGTAGAAGGGATGATGTTGTACTCGTGTAGCCAAGGACGACCGAGCAGGGCGTTGTAGCAGGTCTTGGCGTCAATGACATGGAATTTGACGTCCGTGATGAGAAGTCCAAAGCGTAATGTTAGTATCACAGATCCGAGAGTCCGTGACGATTGTGAATCGAAACCGGAGATAGTGATTTTATCACGAGCGAGGTGTTGCACACTCATGCAGATTTCCTTCAACACCCGAACATTAAGGAGATTGACGGAGGATCCATTATCCACCAGGATCTTGCCTATCTTGATATCATGGCAGTATCCGGAGACATATAGGGGACGGTTGTGATCGCGCGTCCCGAGGAGGAGGTCTTCGTCACCGAAAGTGATGTCGGCCGTATGCACTTCCTCCAGTTCATCCTTCATCTTTTCAGTGGCGAGGAAGGCTTGGAATTGTTCAGGTTCTTGTAATGCCTTAATTAGTGAGTCTCGCGCTTCTTTTGATAATAGGAAGGCATCGAGAATGCTAAGCTGAGAAGGTAGCTTCCTTAGGTGCGCGAGGATGTTATAGTCCACCTTATCCTTCCTAGGAGGGTCTTTGGCAGCCAGCTCTCTCATGACTTGGTCATCTAAAGTGATATCTTCAGTGACCTTTTCCTTTCCCTTATCCTTTCTATTCCCGGGCCCGAGATTCTTCTCTGGGAGTGTGCGATTGCGCAGCTGAATGTTCTCGCAGATCTCCGATTTCTCCTCTTTCCCTAAAGCGGATTCTTTAAAGAGAGGGCCCAGAGCCATTTCTTCGTCAGAGTCGCTCCCAAAGGTGAAAACTTGTGACCCCCCGGCGTTAACCATGTAACAGTTGCCAGTAGTTCTGTTTTGCCCATCGACGGTACTTCTTCGCTCTCGGCGGATCTTGCGTTTCATGCGCTTAAAATGTTGCTGATGAGCAACATATCCTTGCCACCATATCTTAAAGGCATCGCACTCCTCCGTGGGGTGTGAGATTTTTCGGTGATATGCGCAATAATCAGGGTGCCTCTCCACCCCATGTGTGTTTCCTTCCGAGGGCGGTAGCTTCATCCCCAGTGACATGGCTTTGGCAAACCTTTTTCTCGTCTTGAATATCTTCTTGTTTACTTCGGATGCCTTCCGCTCTGGTAGTTCAACTCTTTCGTTCAGCTGCCCGCATTTGGCTCCTTCAGATGTGGCCATCTCACGCTCCTGGTCCGCTTTACATTTTAGACGAATCTCGTCTAGAAAAGCGTCGATCATTTCATCTGTTGGCCATGCACGCTCTGGTACAGGCTCTGTCTCCAGCTTTTCAATGCCAGGGGTTTTCCCATCATCGGCAAACGAGTGGGAGATTACGTTACAACTAGCCACATATCCTTCGGATTCATCCGACGAGCTTTCTCCATCATCTTCTTCTTGAAAGATGTGGTTGAGGAACTCTCGCAGTGTGACAGGGGTTCGCGCCTTTTGATTGTACTCTTCTAACGCGTCGATTTGCTTCTGCAGGTTCGTGTGTTCGTTTTCAAGCTTTACGGGCTTCTTGGATTTCCTCTTCTTTTTCTTCGAGGATTTCGACGGTTGGGCGTGAGTATTTGGGCCATTATCGCGAGTCTTCGTAGTCGGACGGGGCTTCAACATCCCTTTGATAATTTGAGGTTCAAGAGGGTCCTTCCATTCGATCGCAGGGCACGCATGAAGGTCTCTCAGCATTCTTCTGGTTTTAGTTGATAGCACGACCTCCCATGGAGCTTCTTCAATAAAAGAACATGTTGCCCCCGGTGTATCCGCTTTCCTAGGAGCATGCGGCTGTGGGGGGTTCACCTTCCACTTTTCGGACAGTACAAACTTCCCCTGGAGGTACTGGTCTTCAATCCATCCTTTGAAGACGAAGCAATCTTCAATCGGATGGCCTACCGTTTGATGGTAAGGGCAATAGTTAGGGTTATTCACTTCGGTGGGTTGCAGCGGTCGCCTTGGATTTGGCAGGTTTATAAGTCTGTTGCGTATTGCCAGCTCGAATAGCCGTCTCGTCTTGCCCCGTGGGAACGAGTAGGGACGCTTCATCTTCTCATTATAATACCGACGCCTTTCCTCGAGTTGATCTGCCGGTTTTGGGGCGTTAGGTTGCTGCTGGGCATTCGCAACAAAGGTTGCCCTCCCTTTACCCTTGTCATTCCGAGGTTCCGACTTCGGGGGAGGCGGTCTATGACCCATCTGGTCCATCTGAGCCAACTTGTCGGTTAAAGCCTGGAATGTGGTTGGCTTAAAGAACATCATAAACTGGGAGATAGTTGCGTGAGGGTCTAGAGTTCCCACGAACATGCCCACCGCAGGTGCTTCCTCAATGCGTTGCTCACATCTCGACCACAAGTTCCGCCAGCCTATAGCGTACTGGACCCAGGTTTCGCCCGGTTTTACCCTGGCGTTAATCAGTGCAGTAATTGGAGTGCGTTCGCTGGCACTTGCGAATCGCTGAGTGAACAACAGCTCCATTTCAGCGAACGTTTTGATAGAATCATTCGGGAGTTCCGAATACCATTCGAACGCAGTTTCTGATAAGCTGCCCACGAACTGGCGAAGCAACAGTTTATCATCACCGCCGGTGTTACCGCAGAGGGCCCGGAACTGGGCGACATGTTGATGGGGATTGCCGGTCCCCTTATACACGTGGAATTTTGGTATCGTATAGCCTTGCGGGTATTTGATTTGGTCGTACCAGCTCGGATACGGCCGCCCCGTTTTCACGACTTGACCAGCTGCCTCAGTCGCGTGATGAACCCGGATTTGCTGGGCTATGTAGTCAGCCAAGTCAGCCTTAGAGATTGCCTCCTCCTTGGCCGTTGAGAGGGCTGGTGGTGGATTTGACGTTTCTCCTCGGTCGTCTTCAAGAACGATTGGGGGATCCTCGGCGGGTAAGTCCTGCTGGATCATCATTCCTATCATATCTTGGAAGAGAAGGCTCATCCGTTGTATGTTGGCCGCTTGTTCAGCAGCCTCTTTGTCCTTTTTCTCCAGTGTCCGGCGAAGGAATTCAGCGTCGGTTTCTTCCTCCCGGCGTGCGTCTGAGGACGTTTCTGGGTTTTCTTTTGGCCCAGTGAGCGCGGCCATAGCATTCATCATTTCTTGAAGCTTTTGTTGCTGCTCTTGAGCCTTCGTCACAGATCGGGTTAGCGGTCGGTGGCCCGTAGAAGTGCGGCTTTCCTCTTTTCCAGAGGCCATGTAAACGGTGTGCACCACCATGCCTCCAGACTTAGGGCGTCTGGGCTCAGTGCTTTTAGCCGTCGTTGCATGCTGTGGGGTTTTCTCTGGCCTCCTCCTTTTATGAGCCAGTTGATCAACAGCCTTTTGGGGTTTAGCCTGGTGACCAGCTTCCGGTTGGATTTTCAGTTTCTTGTGTTGGCGGGAGAAGTTTGGATCGATGATCGAGTCCCGTTCCTGCCGCCAAACCTTATAGATTTTGGAAGACAGCCGTTGAGGAGATCGGGGTTGTTCGGGTTTTATTTCGACAACCTTTTTTAATGAGGGAGGAGACCTCTTCAGCACTGCCGTAGGAGAATTCCTTCGCATCTTATTTAGCATTTCAAAGCTGATCCCAGTTGGAACAGCAGCATTAACCTCTGCCACCGGGGCCGATGGAGTCAACCCGGAGGGGGAGTTGCCCCCAGCCTTCCTTACTCGGCGCCAATGGCGATGTCGAGCGTGTCGAGCGGATGGTGTAGGGTCAGCGGTAAGAATGGTTTCGTCTTGCCCCCTGTCTGGGTGGGGGGTCGCTGTTGGTGTTAGCCTGTCAAAGACCGACGTCCTTTGGGCAGCAGGAGCGGGAACGGGATCCGTCAATCTTGTAAAGACCGACCTTTTGGCCGGAGAAGCCGCCTTGACGATTTCGGGAGCAGGAGCAGCCACTTTCTTAGAAGCAGCCTTCTCTGAGATTGTAGGCCCCATGATGGGTTTGCAGGATTTCTGGCCCAATCTAGAGAAGACCGAGGCGTTGACGTTGGGCGACTCGTTGAGAGGAGCCGCGACAGGGGTAAGACGATCAAAGACCGACTTCTTAGGAGCTTCCGTTGTCAGTACTGGAGCGGTGAAGTTTGTCGGCGGGAGCATGGTCCCAAAGAACAATCCTGTGGTAGCGCGAGTGACCTGTTCCACGGGCATTGTGAATAGCGAAGCAGCTTGGGGTCCGTAGGCTATACCTCCTGGCGAGGCAGAGCGTTGGTTGCAATTGCAGTCTGAGCAGTTGGAGAATTTCATGGAAGTAGAAGCCATCGATCCTTTGCTTTCTGCAATAAGCAAGACGCCAATTCTTAGTATCTTGAAACCCAAGGGCAACCATTGGCGAACCGCGATTGGTTCGCGAGTCACGACACACGAAGTGTGGAGTGGAAAGAGGAAAAGGTCCCACCGGGCGTGCCAGAATCTGTTCCCCTCCGAAAGACGGCGCACAGGACTGCGGTGTCTTGGCACTGAGATTCGGGGCAGATGCTAATTGGTGCTATCCGTTCACCTCTCCGAAGATGCCAAGTTGATTTATGGCACCATGTATCGAAGGTTTAAACGGATGCGTCCGATATAGCAGACTTCGTCAGATTCCCCCTCGCTTGAGGGGTTTTTGATTGTGGGGACGCTCTTCCCTGCAGGCGCAAGCCCCTGCAGTTAATTACGCTACCGCATTGCGGTAACAACTTTCTCCTTCTCCAGCCGGTCACTTCGTGTCGTGGGTGTTTGTTTTGTGTTTTGTTGCCCGTGGATTGTTTACGGAGACTGAGTTATGTCGTCGCCCGTAGGGCGTGGACTAGTCCAAATCCGTATTATCTTAGATTTGGGTTTGGGGGGTTTGGTTTGAGGATACGTCAGCCATACTTGAGGCTAAGATCAACTCAAACGTTTGTTAAGGATACGTTAGTCTAACTTTGTGACTAAGATCAACTTAACGGGATCGTTTAGATCCGATAAAGGAGTGTTTGGACTCCATTGTTCCAGTTTAGTGACCTAGTGGTCCGTTAAATGTATGGCCGTCGGGACCCGTCACCTCTCTGACGACGTTGAAGGATTACAACGACGGATGTCAGAGGAGCTCAGAGATGTACCCTCGAGCCAGAGTTAATTGGGGGAATTCATAGTCCAGTCTGTTTGAAGGTTTAAGGATACGTTAGCCATCTTTGAGGCTAAGATCAACTTAAACGGGACCGTTTAGATCCGACAAAAGAGCATGCGGGGCTCTATTGTTCTAGTTTAAGGACATTGCGGTCCATGGGTAGTTTAAGGACGTTGCGGTCCATTGTTAGTTTTAAGACATCTCGGTCAAGGTTAAGGACGTCGTAGTCCATGGGTTTAAGGACCCCACAGTCCACTGTTAGTTTTAAGACATCTCGGTCAAGGTTAAGGACGTCGTAGTCCATGGGTTTAAGGACCCCACAGTCCATTGTTAGTTTTAAGACATCTCGGTCAAGGTTAAGGACGTCGTAGTCCATGGGTTTAAGGACCCCACAGTCCATTATGTGCTCTGGATGCTTCACACGGGTTCGCTGCCGTGCTCTGCGAGGACCAGGCTCCGCTCTGGACGTTTCCCACGGGGTCAAAGAGTGACATTATCCGCGTTCCACGTAACCAGGAATTTGCATTAAACACGGGTTTAAGGACCCCGCATTCCGTATCAATGTGTGGTCGTCGGGACCCGTCACCTCTTTGAAGACATTGAGGGATTACAATGCCAAGTATCAAAGGAGTGAAGAGATGTACCCTAGAACCGGAGTGGATTAAATAGTCCTTGGCCCAATTTGGGATCAAGACCGATTAATTATGTTATGAGTCCATTGGCCCAGTTAATCACAAATTGAGGACTTATGGCCATCTCGGGCTAAGTCCGATCAGGAGAGGCTTTGCCTCCATCCATTTAGGCCAATTGGGCCAAAGCCTAGTGTTAAACACTACAGAGCAATCAGTGTTGAACACTGGGAATGAGGTTGACAAGTTAGTGTTTAACACTAAGAGATAATTGGTGTTAAACACCAGCAACAAGGCTTTTCAAATTAGTGTTAAACACTAAAACAGACCAGTGTTGAACACTGCAGATAAAGCTTTTTAATTAGTGTTGAACACTAAGGCCCAACAGTGTTTTAACACTGGGTTCGAGAGTTTCAATTTAGTGTTAAACACTAAGACAAGAGGGGTCACGTGGCAGCACGTGAGAGCGCCCTCCCTTCATTTATTCTGCTGAGATTATCGCGTCTTTCAGAGCATCACGTGCCATCACGTGATGGGCATTCAAATGCCTATGTATTAGAGCTTCTGCCGAGGGTCACGTGGATCACGTGGGGTGCTGCCTCAAAGGGACTTTCTGTGGATCTCTTGGGGGGTCACGTGATGACACGTGACCCTGCCTCTACGTATTTTGTTTAGAGGCTTTGTTAATCTTTTTTCAGGAATTAAATTCCTCAAGCTTTAAATTTCAGAGGAATTAAATTCTTACTTCCTTTCGAAGACTTATATTCTGGGATAGAGTTTAACTCTGAATTTTCTGTAGGAATTAAATTCCTCATATATGTGAAGAACCAAATAGGGTTAAACCCTAACAAAGCTTTTTTAAGGAGTTTAAACTTCCATCCTCTGTTAAATTATGATTAAGGGAATTAAATTCCCGCTGCTGCAACAGAACTAAGTTCTTAATTAGGGTTAAACCCTGTTTCTTTTGTTCTGAAGGAATTAAATTCCCATGATACAGGGTCAAGCCCTAATTTTATTTTAAAGGAATTAAATTCCTATAGTTCTGTGAGAATTAAATTCTCATGCTTGCATTCCCTCTCTATGTTTTGGATCTGCATGGCAGGATCTCGACCCATTGAGAATTAAATTCTCAACCTTAAGGGGAGATGTGCACTTTGCAGATTCTCTATCAAAGAGAGAAGAAATATATTCTTCTGTTTTTATGTATCAGAGTTAAACTCTGTTGAGAATTAAATTCTCTTTTTCTTTCAAGGAGCTTTTCCCTTTCTTACCTAGGGTTTTTGCAGAAGATCCAAGTTCTCCAAGTATCGAAGCTCTCTTCCTTTTCTTTTTTTTTCTCTGCGTCTGTATATATATCTCTTTATCTCTCGGCTCCTATTTATAGGAGAAGCAGCCGAATCAATCAGTTTTTGATGAATCTTCATGAGAGATTTGATTTGCATCCATCATTCGTTTTGGACCTTTGGATTATTAGGTGAATTTTATTCACCATTGGATTTCAAATCCAGGGATTCTCCTTTGTTGTTTCGGTTAGATTTAAAGGGGAAATCTTTCCAAACCCGAGATTTTCCCATAGATAGATGATATTTCATCACCTCTGAATCTTTAATTTGATTGGTTCCTGATAATCGCTTTCCTTTGGAAAGATTTGATTCTCCTTCAGAATTTAATTCTGTTAACAAAATGGGCTTTGAAAGCCGGTCACGTGTGACCACGTGACCCATGGTCACGTGTGGGCACGTGACCCCCTTGGAACGAGCCTTCCTCTTTCTTTTGCGCTCTGTCTTCTGATTGCTGCTTAACCGTCACGTGCCACCACGTGACCCCTGGTCACGTGTGAGCACGTGACCCTTGTTTGGATTCTTTTTCTTGGTTTAACTGGAGAACAATTCTGATGTTTTGAGCGTCACGTGCCAACACGTGACCCCTGGTCACGTGGGAGCACGTGACCTCTTTTGAAGCTTTTTCCTTGATTTGATCAGGGATCCGGTGTGCCTTTGACGCTTGCATTTAAATGTCACGTGTCGACACGTGACCCTGGTCACGTGGGCGCACGTGACTCTTTCTGAAGCCCATTTTCTTCAATGTAGTCAGGAAGCTGAATCTGCCTTGATGATGCTTTTGGATGTCACGTGCCAACACGTGACTGCTAGTCACGTGTAAGCACGTGACCCTTTTCTGAAGCTTTTTCCATAAGCTTTCCTGATTTTAAATCAGGAAACAAAGGAGTCGTGGGGAAGTGAGGGAAGTAGGTCGTGGCATGGAAGAGGATGCCGGTGAGGGTTGTCTGAGATCGCGACGGCGACGAGCACGAGACGAAGGCAGGGCTAAGGTTTGCGAGAGGTGAGGCGGCGGGCGAAAATTTAAAATGAAGAAGAGAAAGAGAACTGTGAGGGGGAGAGAGAGAGACGTGGGCGTGAGTCACGAGAAAGAGAGAGAGAGAGCCAGGAGAGAGAGATAGAGAGAGTCTGTTTAAAAAATTTAGATTTAAAAATATTATAAATATATTTACAGAGAGAGACGTGAGAATTGAGCTGTTGATAATTTTTTAGTTATGAAAATATTTATTTAGTTAAAGAAAATTTTAAACGAAATAAGGAATATAATGTTATAATATTAGTCCGTTTTGAGATTTTGGCAAATACAAACCTACTCCAAAACACGCCCGGGTCGGGTCTAAAAATTCAGATTTAAAATATTAAAAATATATGCGACTTCCAAATTTCAAAATGAAAACCCAGTTAAAGAAAATGCATACCCCCAAGAATGGATGCACGTACGTGTGTGTAGCCATCCAAACACGTCCGTTTCACTGAACGGGACGAGAACAAGATGTGCGGATGCTACCACAAGGTTAGGGGTATCATGCAGGTTATGAAATGCAATTTTAAATTATTTTACAAGACCTAAAATGTTATATGGTAAAACTTGCAATACCAGGTAAAATGCCAGTATGTACTAATCATGAGACGCACGTGTCCATGCAATAAGTCAAGGTAATCTATAAATAAGAATCAAACAAGTTCAAGCAAGCGGGTCGGGTCGAATGCAATGTAAAATGTAAAATACCATTCGCACCCAAACACGATAAATCAAGAAAACACCACCAATAAATAAATACGAAAACTGGAATTGGTATAAATGGACTCGGTTGTTACATTATACCCAACTACAAAAAGAATTTCGTCCTCGAAATTGCAAGAACAAAGAAGGATAAACAATCAAGAAACTATAAGAATAGATGTGGAAACTTCTGCCGGATTTTATCTTCTCGTGCCCAAGTTGATTCTCCATGTGAGCGATTTCCCCAAGAAATAAGTACGAGAGGGATAAACTTGTTCTTAAGAACCTTTTCCCTTCGATCCATAGTCAACATCGGTCGCTCCTCAAAGTTCAAATCTTCACGTACAGTTAACTCAAAATGATCCAGCACGTGTGTGTTACCTCGAACACAATTACAGAGTTAAGATATGTGAAACACGTCATGAACACTCTCCAAAGATTGCGGTAACGCCAAACGATACGCCACTTCTCCAACACGCTCCAAAATTTCGAAAAGCCCAACGAATCGAGGACTAAGCTTTTCTCGACTCCCAAAGCGAATCACTCCCCTAATCGGCGATATCTTCAAGAATACCGGATTACCAACAGCGAACTCTAGAGGTCTTCTCGATGTATCTGCCCAGCTCTCCTGTCAATCTTGTGCCGCTTTCATATGATTCCGGATAGTGTTAACTTTCTCCACTGTCTGCACGATCAAATACGGTCCCAACAATCTTCGTTCTCCAACATCGTCCCAACAGACAGGTGAACGACATTTGCGACCATATAAAGCTTCGAATGGAGCTATCTGAATAGTCGCCTGGAAACTGTTGTTGTAAGAAAACTCCACTAAATGTAGATGATCCTCCCATGAACCCTTGAAGTCTAACATGCACGTTCTCAAAATGTCTTCAAGAGTTTGGATCGTTCTCTCCGACTGGCCATCTGTTTGAGGATGATAAGCTGTGCTAAACTTCAAACGAGTCCCCAAACTTTCCTGTACGCTCCTCCAAAAGTGTGATAAGAAACGAGTGTAACGGTCGGACACGATACTCACCGGTACACCATGTAATCTTACAATTTCCTGCTTGTACCGTTCTGCCAAAATTTCTGTTGATTGACCAACCCGAGAAGGGATGAAATGAGCTGCCTTGGTCAATCTATCAACAATCACCCAAACTGCATTGTTGCCCTTTGGACTCCGCGGTAAAGCCGTCACGAAATCCATGGTTATATGTTCCCACTTCCACTGAGGAATCGGAGGTGATTGCAATAAACCAGCAACCCTTTGATGTTAAGCCTCAACTTGCTGACACACCAAGCACTTCGCTACAAAGCGGGCAATCTCCCGTTTCATGCCTTCCCACCAAAAATGTTGTCGTATATCTCGGTACATCTTCGTGCCTCCTGGATGTACGGAATATGCTGAGCTGTGCACCTCCTTCATAAGTTCTTCGTGAATGTCTCCTTTTGGCACACACAAACGGCTACCATAACGCAACGAACCATCTTCATGAATCAACAAGTCCGTTCGAAGTCCAGCTTCAACCCGTTCTCGAAACTTCTGCAATCTAGGGTCCTGTAGCTGCGTTGCTTTAATATTCTCGATCAATGACGACCGTACTTGCAGCTGCATCAACTGTCCCGAAGAATGTGGTAACACAACTTCCAAATCGAATCTCCTAAAGTCTTCAATAAGTTCATTTAGTGCAGTCAACATCTGAATTGCTGCCAACCGACTAAACATATCCAGCACAACATTAACTTTCCCCGGATGGTTCTTAAGATCAAGATCGTAGTCAGCCATCAGCTCCAACCATCTATACTGTCTCATAATTAGCTCCTTCTGAGTGAACACGTACTTTAGGCTTTTGTGATCGGTGAATACTTCGACCCCTTTCGCCCAATAAGTAGTGTCTCCAAAACTTCAAAGCAAAAATCACAGCTGCTAGCTCCAAGTCAATGAGTTGGGTAATTCTCCTCATGGGTCTTCAACTGTCTCGATGCGTAAGTTGTAACCTCCTCATGCTGCATCAAAACACATCCCAATCCTTTCTCAGGTGCATCGCTGTGAATCACCAATCCTCCGGAATTGTCTGGCACGGTCAGAATAGGAGCGGTTATCAACTTTTGCTTCAGCGCCTCAAAAGCTGACGCACACCTATCCGTCCACACAAATGGTACCTCCTTGCGCGTAAGCTTGGCCAAAGGCTCAGCCAAACGAGAAAAATTCTCCACGAACCTTCTATAATACCCGGCCAGTCCAAGAAGCTTCTTATCTTCGCAACATTCTTCGGAATCGGCCAATCTCGAACTGCTGTAATCTTTCGGATCAACGGCGATTCCATCTCCAGCCACAACGTGCCCTAAAAACTTCACTTCTTCAAGCCAAAACTCGCACTTGCTCATCTTTGCATACAATTTTTCTTGCCTCAATGTCTGCAGTGCGATCTTCAAGTGTTCTACATGCTCTTCCTTGCTCCCTGAGTAGACCAGAATATCATCGATGAACACCACTATAAACTGGTCCAAGAACGGTGAAAGATTCGGTTCATCATGTCCATAAATATTGTCGGTGCATTCGTTACTCCGAAGGGCATCACCAAGTACTCGTAATGTCCATACCGAGTTATGAACGCAGTCTTGCAAATATCCTCTGACTTAACTCGGACCTGATGATATCCGGATCGCAAATACAGTTTCGAGAATACCCTCGCGCCACTGAGCTGCTCAAATAATTCACTAATGCGAGAGATCGGGTACTTGTTCTTAATAGTCACCCGGTTTACTTCTCGATAATCGATGCACATCCTCCTTGTGACATCATCTTCTTTACTAGAAGACTGGAGCTCCCTAAGGTGAGTTACTGCTGCGAATCCAACCCTTCTCAAGTAATTCAGCAATCTGCTTCTTGACTTCTTCCAACTCCACTGGTGCCATTGGATAATACGCCTTTGAGATTGGCGCTGCACCAGGAACAAGATTAATCGTAAACTCCACATCTCGTTTTGGCGATAAACCCGAGAGGTCTTCGAACACGTCCATGAATTCTTGAACTATAGCCGGCGCTTCTTCCTTAATAACTTCCATCGACGAAAGAACATTGTTTGTCGGCCTAGTCCTAAACTCAACTGGCCCGACAGAACTGCTTCCTCCAGCAAAACAAACTCCGGATGTCCGGGAATCTGGAGAATCACTTTCCTTTCCTTACAATCAATATGAGTGTGGAAAGTGCCGCGAAAATCCATTCCCAAGACAACAACAAACAAAGGATGCACCAGAATTGAATAATTCTAATGCGGGGAAAACATGAACAAGTAAGATACCGAGATGACTTCGTCCGAAGTCAAGATACCGAAGAGGATTAAGCACGGTAAACATGATTCAAGCTGGCGATAAAACAATAACTGGTAAGCAATGAAATCGAGAGAAGCAAGGTAATATAACGATCATGAAACAAGAAAATGAATCAAAACTAGAATTCCAAGTTACTTAAATAGAGTACCGCATTGTAACCATGCTGCAGTTCATGGTTACAATCACATAACTCCACCCAAGTCGCCCAAATCCTAGTATCAGAATCAAGAAACAGGGAGAAACAATAGAGGACTAAAAAGGTTTCAAGTCGAGATGCAAAGTGGTTTGCATATCGTCAAGGCAAAGGATAAGAAAAAGATATGATTCAAGAATCACGATAACAAGGTGGCAGGACATGTTCCTAATCACGAGTATTCTGATTCGTGCATTGGGTCCAATACCCAACTACAAAAGAATCAAACTCGATTAACCTATATCCTATGGCTCTGATACCAAACAAACCATGTCACGCCCCGCTTTCCAGAGTACGCTAAGATAGGCATGTGACATAGCCAACCATGCTACCTGTGGATAGGAAAAATCCTTCCACAGTCACATTACGGCTGTAGAGATATCAAGAACAGGAAAGTAAACTAAACTATCTAGTACATGTCCATAAGCCAGAATAAATGAGGCAAGAAATAATATAATATGCGGAAGCAAAAGATCAAATAAACACCTGGAAAGTGAGACTGGATACCGACAGGATTCCCACTGCTCGGTCTAGCAGCGGCAGTACTCCTAATCAGCCTGCAACAAAGGTAGAGGATCTGGGCCATGCAAAACCCAGACGTCAGCGCGTCATAACATTAAGCAATCACATAAATAGGGTAGCAAGACATGCAGGTATGTGTATAAACAGTAAAACAGATATAACAGTAATATAAGTGAGAACAGTGGGGTAATGTGTAGTGAGTGATCTAAACCGGTATATTAGGTTAACTACTCTCAGGTCTTTGAAATCAAATTGATGAATCATCGATGTAACTCAATAGTATCCCGTGCGTGCCCGGGATCACGGTGAAGATTCTTATGCTGAAACCGAGACATGCCGCAAAGCACTAAAAGGAAAAGGGGTAACGATGAATGATGTCCATGGCATCATCCCAAGGCTGGCCTAGCCTCTAAAAAGGTAGTGGATAACGATGGATGACGTCAGCAGCATCATCCCAAGGCTGGCCTAGCATCTAAAACCGATCAGTAAAGGGAGCGAACTGTCGAGTTACAAGTCAAGTTTCATCATTGATTTCCCCATACCCCCAGGTTATATGTATTCAAGTCAGGTATTAAATAATCTGGAGCTAATTCCAACACAGGATCAGGCAGGTACAGGTTTTTCTGGATAGACGACAGGAACGGTCCGTAAGGACAACATGTCAGGTTTGTTGGCATTAGACACAAGATCAGGTAATAGGTAAAGCATGGTACATCAGGTCAAGTCAAGTAATGTATATAGGTGCCATGTCATGTCAAGAGTTGCACGGTACCATGTCGTGTCAGTAAAAGTTGCAACAAGTCATGTCAGGGTGCACAAGATGTCATATGGGTGCTCATAATCAACTAACGTAAGCGTGGGTATACAAACAAGCATGGGTACTAATAGAACAATAAACTGGAATATGTAATATGATATGCAAATAGGTACAGATTAAACTATATGGATGTACGGTTATCGATTAGAGTCAGGGTTATGGTTCCAACATTAAGTATCATACACCTAAATGAATATAGAATATTAAAATCACATTAACATGTATTAAATGACCTAGTGATGCAATTATATATAAAAAGGTTAAATGGATGCAAACGGGTGTCCGATAGGGTAGAAACTATTAAAAGGTATTGTGGGCTATGCAGATAATTATTATGTGATTTAAATATGAATGGGGGTCCTATGTATGGTAAATTAAAATGCAATAGGTACGTTTCAAGTTCTGAATCTAAAAGATATAAAAGGAACATCGAACTGTTAATTTGGAACACGTGACTTTAGATTCGATCTATAGGTTTAATATGCAATTTAATAGGTATAAAAAATATATATAGCATGTAGCAAGTTTTACTTGCCTCGACGGATCCAGAAACGGGTATACGGAACGTCACACGTCGGCCGAACCAGTCACGACGTGCGCACGGTACACGGAACGAATCAAAACAACGTACAAGGGGATAACACGGGTCAAATATACTCGTGTGGTCGGTGAAGAGGGTCGTGAAGGGGTCGACGGCGTCGACGGAGCTCCGGTGAACGATCTTCAAGGCTGCTTCTTTTTCAGCTCTCCAAGAATTTGATCTTCTCAAAGCATCTCTCCATGGAACTTATTTTTTCCTGGGGAACATTGCCGCGTGCCTCATGCTTGTATTGCTCAAACTTTGCTTCATCACACTTCAAAGCAGCGCGCTTACATGCTTTGATACTTCTACTCAAATCAAGCAAGTTGAATGTTATTGGACAACTTCCAATACTCCTAACCATTGTAATGGCAGACCATACTTTCTGGTGATCTTCACGAGAGACTCTGATGATTAGCAGCTTTGTTGTCGGATTCACATATTTAACTTGGAACGACCCAAGAGACACAGCCAAACCACATTCACCGAAATTTAACAGAATGCTGTCCTTGATTGCTCTTGATACATTACCTTCGGTTATGGTAATTGTATCATTGCCATTTGAATCTTTGGAATTGATCAGCACTTCTATTACCATGTATCTGTTCTTAAATAAAACCATATTCTTTCACTTTTTATTCAACCCAGCAGTAATCACCGAGGGATACGAGACCGAGGGCAGAGAGATTGGCTCCAAGTCGTCGTCGTTGCTTCAGGCAGAGAAAAGAGAGATTATTATTTCAAGTGCTCGTGTTGGGGTTAGGGTTTTCTTGAGGTCGGGGTTGTGGCTGTTGGTGGTGGTGGTGATGGGAGATCGGGAGAGAGATAGGTAATGAGAAAGAGGAGATGACGATGAGGTGGCGAAAGTGGCGACGGCGAGGCGAGGTCGGAGGTGATGGGTTTGCGGCTGCGGTTGGGTGTGCAGGGAAGGAGTCGTGGGGAGGTGAGGGAAGTATGTCGAGGCATGGACGAGCATGCCGGCGAGGGTTGTCTGAGATCGCGACGGCGACGAGCGCAAGACGAGGGCAGGGCTAAGGTTTGCGAGAGGGGAGGCGGCGGGCGAAAATTTAAAATGAAGAAGAGAAAGAGAACTGTGAGGAGGAGAGAGAGAGACGTGGGCGTGAGTCACGAGAAATAGAGAGAGAGAGCCAGGAGAGAGAGAGTCTGTTTAAAAAATTTAGATTTAAAAATATTATAAATATATTTACAGAGAGAAAGAGACGTGAGAATTGTGCTGTTGATAATTTTTTAGTTAAGAAAATATTTATTTAGTTAAAGAAAATTTTAAATGAAATAAGTAATATAATATTATAATATTAGTCTGTTTTGAGATTTTGGCAAATACAAACCTACTCCAAAACACGACCGGGTCGGGTCTAAAAATTCAGATTTAAAATATTAAAAATATATGCGACTTCCAAATTTCAAAATGAAAACCCAGTTAAAGAAAATGCATACCCCCAAGAATGGATGCACGTACGTGTGCGTAGCCATCCAAACACGTCCGTTTCACTGAACAGGACGAGAACAAGATGGGCGGATGCTATCACAGGGTTAAGGGTATCATGCAGGTTATGAAATGCAATTTTAAATTATTTTACAAGACCTAAAATGTTATATGGTAAAAGATACAATACCAGGTAAAATGCCAGCATGTACTAATCATGAGACGCACGTGTCCATGCAACAAGTCAAGGTAATCTATAAATAAGAATCAAACAGGTTCAAGCAAGCGGGTCGGGTCGAATGCAATGTAAAATGTAAAATACCATTCGCACCCAAACACGATAAATCAAGAAAATACCACCAATAAATAAATACGGAAACTGGAATTGGTATAAATGGACTCGGTTGTTACAAACTCAGCGGCCTCACGATGATGGCTTCAGATCTTCTGCGTCTGATGGGCTGGAGGATGCCCGCTGGGGATGCGTCGAGCGGGAAGAAACTCGACAGCCTCGCGATGAGGGCTTCAGATCCTCAACGTCTGATGAGCAGGAGGCTGCCCGCTGCGGATGCGCCGAGCAGGAAGGGACTCGGCGGCCTCGCGATGAGGGCTTCAGATCCTCAGCTTCTTATGGACAGGAGGATGTCCGCTGAGGATGCGCCGAGCAGGAAGGGACTCGGTGGCCTCGCGATGAGGGATTTAGATCCTCAGCTTCTGATGGGAAAGAGGATGCCCGCTGGGGATGCGCCGAGTAAGAAGAAACTCGGCGGCCTCACGATGAGAGCTTCAGATCTTCAGTGTCTGATGGGCATGAGGCTGCCCGTTGGGGATGCGCCGAGCAAGGTAGCTGCTCGATGGCCTCTTGGCGAGGGCTTCAGATCCTCAGCGTCTGATGTGCAGGAGGATGCCCGCTGGGGATGCGCCGAGCAGGAAAGGACTCGGCGGCCTCATCATGAGGGCATCAGATCCTTAGCGTCTGATGGGCAGGAGGATGCCCGATGAGGATGCACCGACCAAGAAGGGACTCGGCGGCCTCACGATGAGGGTTTCAGATCCTCAACGTCTGATGGGCAGGAGGATGCCCGCTGGGGATGCGCCGAGCAGGGTAGCTGCTCAGTGGCCTCTTGGCGAGGGCTTCAGGTCCTCAAGGACGGGCCGGGCAGGGTTGCTGCCCGATTCCTCTTGGCGAGGGCTTTGATCCTTAAGGATGGGCCGGGCAGGGTTGTTGCCCGGTGCCTCTTGGCGAGGGCTTTGATCCCTGGTTTGTTAGGGTAGGGAGATACCAGCCAAGGATAACTGAGCAAGGACGGGCCCAGTTTCCTCTTTCGAGGGCTTTTTATCCTTAGCGCGGGAGGGGCCGTAAGAAGCCTGCTAAGGATGGCCGAGCAAGGTTGCTGCACGATACCTCTAGGCGAGGGCTTTGATCCTTAAGGATGGCCGAGCAGGGTTGTTGCCCGGTGCCTCTTGGCGAGGGATTTGATCCCTGGCGTTGTGGGGTAGGGAGCTACCAGCCAGGGATAGCCAAGCAGGGTAGCCACTCGGCTGCCTCTTGGTGAAGGCTTAGATCCCTGGCGTTGTTGTCACGACCCGAAATATTAGCTCGTGACCAGCACTTAAATCACGCAACGTCTAAAGGCGTAACGTAATCCAAGTAAATTGAAACCCAGTAATCTAAACCTTTTAAAGAAATAAAAGAGGTGCGGTTTTGAAATAAGATATAATGAAGAAAATGTTTTCTTACATGCATAGAAAAGGGAACATGAAAATGCAAGTTTATCTTACAATTGTAAAACATGTTCGTCTTTTAAAAATCTGGGCAGCACCTCATTTGTATATTTTGATCCAAAACCATAAATATATGATAATATAAAAGGCATCCCCAAGCGGGAGCTAGCACTTCACCAAACGGCGGATTCACAACCACGCAAGTAATAAAACAAGTATACGACGCCCAAACGGCGAAGATCAACACAAAAAGTAATAAATAAAGCAAGACATCAACCCAAAAAGCGAAATATAAAACCCATCGCTCAAATCTCGCAACTACAAGTCTCACTATTTATACAAATACTAGTTTTGATTGATGGAGTTGACTAGATACAATATGTAATATAAATACGAGAGTGGGCACGATACAAATGCCCCACCTACCAAGGAAAATCTCCCAAAAGCAAGCTGTGTGCCAACGATACCGCTACCGATCCATGCGGTCAACCTGCAATGACTGTGGCACAACGGGGGTGAGTTGCCAACTCGTGAGTAGAAAGCATCAACATGTAGAAATCGAATAAAATAACGATTTCCTAGGTCAACTATATCATAAAGGTAATAGTATAATATCTAGGGTGACCGTATGTAAATATGTGCCAACAATAAATAAATGCAAGTATGCAAGTGGATATCATCCAGTAATATAATCAATGCCAGTATGCATGTGGATCTCGTCCACTCGAAATATCGTAAAAGCATATGCATGTAAATGTATGAGGATATCAAAGAATGTGTGTCCATCAATGACACAACAAATCATGGAACCCGAGTGTCCAGCATCGACACTCGAAAATATCATGAAACCCGTGTCCAGCATCGACACGTAAATCCTCATATCTCAAGCTCCGGCTATCCGGACTGGCCTGTATCCATCTCATGACTCCGGTTGGTATCCTCCGGATAACCGCCGAGTCCAAATACTATCACCAGTAGATAGTGCTCCCCTGCCAGGCTCAACGCCATCATCTGCGACCATCTTCCCTCGGGGTACCTTACCGGGTCCACCATGCACCTGCAGACGGTTCCTCCTCCTCCTCGAATCGAGTGTATGATATCTCTCACGAGCCAAGAAAACTCATGGTGAACTATACAAATATCATATCAAGAGAAACCGGGTTTTTAAAACAATACATAGTTTCTTTTGAAATGACCACATTTCTCAAATTCAGAAATCTCATAAAAACAACATATCTCAATGCGTATAATTATAAAGCATGATGTATGCGACATATAATAGAAATATAAGCATATTTGTATATAATGTAACATGGAACAGTAATATGCACATATCAAGGGAAAACCGCTCTTTTAAATGAATCCAGTTTAAAAATGTATCTTGCGGTTCTCCATTTCTCCAAGGTTAAATGCAATATCGTATAAAGGTGTATATGAAACTATAGCAAGTAAATTATGCAAGGAGTCGTATCATGATGCAGAAATTCTACTGTGTAGTGACATGGCAATTATCGATGAAGAAGTGTGTAAGCCGGCAATCTGTGTAAGTGTGACATACGTATCATCGATAATGGTGCAGGTGTACTAGCACAGGTATATGAAATGCAATGGTAAGGACATGAATGTAGCATAAAGTAAATCGACAGCTAAAAGGTATAAGGTATACGTATCTAACATGACCGAGTCGGTGAATCTATCAATCGGCCTTCTCTAGTCAAGGGTAAGAATCAATCATCAATAAACTCATCACGTACGGTAACTCTTCGTACGGCGTCATAAAACAATTTAGGATCCTAACAACCTATGTGACAAGGAGGGTACAGACCTTACGTCTCGTACGGCTTATCATTCAAGATTCACAACATTATCAATATATATATATATATATACCTATCTCTCAGGTTCCATCCGTATCAATCTCAGATCATGGGACCGGCAAAGGTATCAATTATCACATATCTACTCGCATCCGTATACCAACATATCGGTTTCCTAACTTAAAATCAGGAAAAACCTACGGAAGAAGCATCACGTGCTAGCACGTGACCAATAGTCACGTGTTGGCACGTGACAATTCAAAGCAGCGGCAAAGGCAGATTCGGTTCCCTGACTAAATCAAAGAAAAGGTTTCAGAAAGGGTCACGTGCTCATACGTGACCAGGGGTCATGTGTTGGCACGTGACGGCTGAACAGCGGCTAGAAGACAAAGCGCAGAAAGCAGAAGAAAACTCGTTCCAAGGGGTCACGTGCCCACACGTGACCAGGGGTCACGTGCCCACACGTGACCAGGGGTCACGTGCCCACACGTGACCGGCTTTCAAAGCCTATCTATTTAACAGAATTAAATTCTGAACAGCATTCAAATCTTTCCAAAGGAGAACGATTATTTGGAACCGATTGGATTAAAGATTTAAAGGTGATTAAATATCACCTATCTATGGAAAAATCTTGAACTTGGAAAGATTTCCCCTTAAAATCTAACCGAAATAACAAAGGAATATCTTTGGATTTAAAATCCAATGGTGGATAAAATTCACCTAATAATCCAAAGGTCCAAATGAATGATGAATGCAAATCAAATTTCTAACGAATGCAAATCAAATCTCTCAACGAATAATTCACTAAAACTGATTGATTCTGCTCCTTCTCCTATAAATAGGAGCCAAGGGAGATACAGAGATACACACACAGAGAGAGAGAAAAATAGAGCCTTGAGACTTTGGAGGAATTTGGATCTTCTGCAAAAGAAAACCTTAGATAAGAAAGGAGAGGCTTTTAAAAAGAGAATTTAATTCTCAAAAGAGTTTAACTCTTATATTAAAAAGAAGAACTTAGTTCTCTCTTTAGCAGAGGATCTGCAAAGTGCACATCTCCCCATGAATTGAGAATTTAATTCTCATTGGGTTGAGATCCTGCCATGCAGATCCAAAGCATAGAGAGGGAATGGATGTTTGAGAATTTAATTCTCATAGAATTATAGGAATTTAATTCCTTCGAATTAAAATTAGGGTTTAACCCTATGTTGTAGGGATTTAATTCCTTCAAATGGACAGAACTAAGGTTTAACCCCAATTAAGAGCTTAATTCTGTCAAAATAACAGGAATTTAATTCCCTTAAGAAAGAAGAAATGAGGGTTTAACCCTATTTAAGAATATAATTCTTCAAAAGAAAGTAGGAATTTAATTCCTCTAAAGTTATTGCTGGGGTTTAACCCTATGAAGAATTCAATTCTTAAAAAGATAAACACAACTTCAAACAGGCAAAGGAATAGGGTCACGTGCTACCACGTGACCCCTGAAAAGAAACAGAAAAGAGCTTTAGGGCGCCCTCACGTGTCGACACGTGACCCCTAATGAACATTCTAACAGATCAAAGCGCAGGCCCCCATCACGTGCCCACACGTGATGGCTTTCAGAATTAAAAGTGTTAAACACTTATCTGTAGAACAAAATAAAGGGAAACAGGGCGCTATCACGTGCTACCACGCGACCCCTTGGCTGAAGCTTTAACGGACAAACACCAGAATTCCCATCACATGACAGCACGTGATGCTCTAAAGTATTCAATACTTTTGGCAGAATAA
Organism: Agapanthus africanus; assembly: GCA_030015575.1. NCBI lineage: Eukaryota > Viridiplantae > Streptophyta > Magnoliopsida > Asparagales > Amaryllidaceae > Agapanthus > Agapanthus africanus. The sequence continues at coordinate 301,939,937 of JASDDO010000019.1, forward strand.
AATGAATTGAGGGCGCTCTCACGTGCTACCACGTGACCCATCTTGCCTTAGTGTTTAACACTAAAGTTGAAACCTCTATATCCAGTGTTCAACACTGATTTTCTTAGTGTTTAAACACTAATTTGGAAAACATCTATTTACAGTGTTTAACACTGACTTTCTTAGTGTTGAACACCGACCTGGAAAACCCTGTTTCCGGTATTTAACATTGATCTGCCTTAGTGTTAAACACTAATTTGAAATCTCCACTGCCAGTGTTTAACACTGATTTGTTTTAGTGTATAAACACTAATTTGAAAGCCATGTTGTTAGTGTTTAACACTAACTATCTTTTAGTGTTAAACACTAACTTGTCAATCTCATTCTCAGTGTTCAACACTGATTGATTTTTAGTGTTTAACACTAACTTTAGCCCCATTGGCTAAGTGTCTAGAGGCAAAGCCTCTCCTCTAATGGACCAACAGAGGGCCAATATCCTAAACATGATTGGACTTTAGCCCAAGCTGGCCATAAGTCCTTAATCCAAATTCAACTGAGCCAATGGGCTCATAATATAATTAATTGGTCTTGGTTCCAAATTGGGCCAAAGATTATTTAATCTACCTCGGTTTAAGGGTACATCTCTTCACTCCTTTGATACTTGGCGTTGTAATTCCTCAACGTCTTCAAAGAGGTGACGGGTCCCGATGACCACATATTGATACGGACTGTGGGGTGCTTAAACTCATGGACTATGAGGTCCTTAACCTTGACCGGGATGTCTTAAAACTAACGACGGACTGTGGGGTCCTTAAACTCATGGACTATGAGGTCCTTAACCTTGACCGTGATGTCTTAAAACTAACTCCGGACTGTGGAGTCCTTAAATCCACGGACTATGAGGTCCTTAACCTTGACCGTGATGTCTTAAAACTAATATCGGACTATGGAGTCCTTAAATCCACGGACTACGACGTCCTTAACCTTGACCGCAACGTCTTAAAATTAACACTGGACCGCAATGTCCTTAATCTACTTATTGACCGCAATGTCACTAAACTAAACAACATGGCTCTCTTAATTGCTCTATTGTTGGATCTAAACGATCCCGTTAAGTTGATCTTAGTCTGAAAACTAGACTAACGTATCCTTAACAAATGTTTAAGTCGATCTTAGTCTCGAATGAGGCTAACGTATCCTTAAACCCAAAACCCCCAAACCCAAATCTAAGATAATACGGATTTGGACTAGTCCACGCCCTACGGGCGACGACATAACTCAGTCTCCGTATACAATCCACGGGCAACTAAACACAAAATAAACACACACGACACGAAGTGACCATCTGGAGAAGGAGAAAGTGGTTACCGCGATGCGGTAGCGTAATTAACTGCAGGGGCTTGCGCCTACAGGGAAGAGCGTCCCCACAATCAAAAACCCCTCAAGCGAGGGGGAATCTGACGAAGTCTGCTACATCGGACGCATCCGTTTAAACCTTCGATACAGGGTGCCATAAATCAACTTGGCATCTTCGGAGAGGTGGACGGATAGCACCAATTAGCATCTTCCCCCGAATATCAGGCAAGACATCCCTGTCGCGCCGTCATTCGGAGGGGAACAGATTCTGGCATGCCCGGTGGGACCTTTTCCTCTTTCCACTCCACACTTCGTATGTCGTATTCGCGAACCAATCGCGGTTTGCTAATGGTTGCCCTTGGGTTTTGAAGTACTAAGACTTGGTGTTTCGTTTGCCTTAGAAAGCAAAAGGATCAATGGCTGACAACTGCTCCAACTGCAACTGCAACCAGCGCTCCGCCTCGCCAAGAGGTGTAGCCTACGGGCCCCAAGCTGCTTCACTGTTCACAATGCCCGTGGAACAGGTCACTCGAGCCACCACAGGATTGTTTTTCGGGACCATGCTCCGCCAATGAACTTTACCGCTCCTGTGCTAACGCCGGAAGTTCCCAAGAAGTCGGTTTTCGATCGGCTTACACCTACCGCGACCCCTCTCAACGGGTCGCCCAATACCAGTGCCTCGGTCTTCTCCAGATTGGGCCAGAGCTCCTGTGGACCCGCGATGGGGCCTACAATCCCAGAGAAGGCTGGTCCGAAAAAACTAACCAGTCCTGCTCCTGAAGTCGTCAAGGCGGCTTCCCCTGCCAAAAAGTCGGTCTTTACAAGATTGACGGCTCCCGCTCCTGCTACCCAAAGGGCATCGGTCTTTGACAGGCTAACATCAGCGGCGACCCTTCATCTACACAGGGGGCAAGACGAGACTATCGCCCTCACCAAGCCGGTTCCATCAGCACGACACGCTCGACGTCGTTACTGGCGCCGAGTGAGGAAGGCCGGAGGCAACTCCCCTCCTGGGCTAACTCCTCCAGCCCCGATGGCAGAAGTTAATGCTGCTGTTCCAACTGGGAACAGCTTTGAGGTGCTAAATAAGGTGCGTAGGAATTCTCCTACCGCGGTGCTAAAGAGGTCTCCCCCTCTGCTGAAAAAGGCTGTAGAAGTAAAGCCAGAACAGCCCCAATCTCCTCAGCGACTGTCCTCTCAAATATATAAAGTCTGGCGGCAGACCCGAGACTCGATGATCGATCCAAATTTCTCCCACCAGCACAAGAAGTTGAAAATCCAACAGGAAGTCAGTCACCAGGCTAAACCACGAAAAGCTGTCTGGGTGCCCACTTCAACGGCCCCCTTAACTTCCACTGCTCATAAAAAGAAGAGGCCAGAGAGGACCCCCGGGCCTGCAACAAAAGCTAAAAGCGCTGAGCCCAGACGCCCTAAGGCTGGGGGCAGGATGGTCCATACTGTATACATGGCATCGGGGAAGGAAGACAGCCGTACGTCTATAGGTCATAGACCGCTTACACGGTCGATGACCAAAGCTCAGGAGCAACAGCAGAAGCTCCAGGAAATGATGATCGCAATGGCCGCGCTTACTGGACCGAAAGAAAGCCCCGAGGCGTCCTCGGATCAGCAACAAGAATAGGAAACCGACGCCGAGTTCCTCCGGAGGATACTGGAAAAGAAAGATAGAGAGGCTGCAGAACAAGCGGCCAATATAAAGCAAATAGCCCACTTATTCCAGGACATGGTGGGAATGATGATTCAACAAGACCCACCTACTGAGGATCCTCCGATCGTCCTTGAAGACGACAAGGGAGAAACGTCAAATCCGCCACCGGCTCTCTCAACGGCCAAGGAGGAGACAATCTCTAAGGCTGACTTGGACGACTATATAGCCCAACAAATCCGGGTTCATCATGCAATTGAGGCAGCTGGTCAAGTCGTAAAAACGGGGCGACCATATCCGAGCTGGTACGACCAAATCAAATATCCGCCGGGTTATACAATACCAAAATTCCACGTGTATAAGGGGACCGGCAATCCCCACCAACATGTTGCCCAGTTCAGGGCCCTTTGCGGTAACACCGGCAGTGATGATAAACTGTTGCTTCGCCAATTCGTGGGCAGCTTATCAGAAACGGAGTTCAAATGGTATTCGGAACTCCCGAACGATTCTATCAAGACGTTCGCTGAAATGGAGTTGCTATTCACTCAGCGATTCGCAAGCGCCAGTGAACGCACTCCAATAACGGCATTGATTAATGCCAGGGTGAAACCAGGCGAAATGTGGGTCCAGTATGCTATACGCTGGCGAAATTTGTGGTCGAAATGCGAGCAACGCATTGAGGAAGCGCCTGCGGTGGGCATGTTCGTGGGTACCTTAGACCCTCATGCAACTATCTCCCAGTTCATGATGTTCTTTAAGCCAACCACATTCCAGGCTCTAATCGACAAGTTGGCCCAGATGGACCAGATGGGTCACAGGCCGCCTCCCCCGAAGCCAGAACCTCGGAATGACAAGGGTAAAGGGAAGGCAACCTTCGTTGCGAACGCACAGCAACAACCCAGTGCCCCAAAGCTGGCGGATCAGCTGGAAGAAAGGCGGCGGTATTACAACGAGAAGATGAAGCGCCCCTACTCGTTCCCGCGGGATAAGATGAAATGGTTATTCGAGCTGGCAGTACGCAACAGACTTATAAACCTGCCAAATCCAAGGCGACCGCCACAACCCATTGAGGTGAATAACCCCAACTATTGCCCCTACCATCAAACGGTAAGCCATCCGATTGAGGATTGCTTCGTTTTTAAAGAATGGATTGAAGATCAATACCTCCAGAGGAAGTTTGCACTATCCGAAAAGTGGAAGGTGAACCCGCCACAGCCGCATACTCCTAAGAAAGCAGATACACCGGGGGCAACCTGTTCCTTTATTGAAGAAGCTCCATGGGAGGTCGTACTGTCAACTAAAACCAAAAGAATCCTGAGGAACCTTCATGCGTGCCCGGCGGTCGAATGGAAGGACCCGCTTGAACCTCAAATCATCGAAGGGATGTTGAAGTCGCGCCCAACTACGAAGACACGTGGTGATGGCCCGAATACTCACACCCAACCGTCAAAATCTTCGAAGAAAAAGAAGAAGAAATCCAAAAAGCCCATGAAGCCTGGAGACAAGCGCACGGATTTACAGAAATAGATTGACGCGCTGGAGGAGTACAATCAAAAGGCGCGGACTCCCGTCACGCTGCAAGAGTTCCTCAACCACGTCTTTCAGGAGGAAGATGATGGAGAGAGCTCATCGGATGAATCCGAGGAATATGTGGCGAGTTGTCATGTGATTTCCTACTCGGAAGATGAGAAAGCTCCTGGCACTGAGGAACTGGGGGCACAGCCTGAGCCAGAACTTGTATGGCTAACAGATGAAATGATCGACGCCTTTCTAGACGAGATTCGTTTGAAGAGTAAAGCCGATCAGGAGCGTGAGATGGCTGCATCGGAAGGAGCCAAGCGCAGGCGACTAAACGAAAGAGTCGAAGCACTCCCGCCAGATCGAAAGACATCCGATGCGAATAAAAACGTGTTCAAGACGAGGAAAAGGTTTGCCAAAGCCATGTCAATGGGAATGAAGCTACCACCCTCAGAAGAAAACACGCTCAATGGAGTGGAAAGGCACCCTAATTATTGCTCATATCATCGGAAAATTTCGCACCCCACTGAGGAGTGCGACGCTTTTAAGATGTGGTGGCAAGGATATGTTGCTCACCGGCAACATTTTAAGCGCATGAAACGCAAGACTCGTCGGGAACGAAGAAGTACGACCGAAGAACACAAAAGAACTGCCGGCAATTGTTACACGGTTAACGCCGGAAGGTCACAAGTTCTCACCTTTGGAAGCGACTCTGATGAAGAAATGGCTCTGGGCCCTCTCTTTAAGGAATCCGTTTTAGGGAAAGAGGAAGAACCAAAGGCCTGCGAAAACATTCAGCTGCGCAATCGCACGCTCCCGGGAAAGGAGAAGGTCACTGAGGATATCACCTTAGATGACCATGTCACGAAAGAGTTGGCTGCCAAAGATCCTCCCAGGAAGAGTAAGGTGGATTACAACATCCTAGCACACCTAAGGAAGCTACCTTCTCAGCTCAGCATTCTCGACGCCCTCCTACTATCAAAGGAAGCGAGAGATTCATTAATTAAGGCGTTATAAGAACCTGAGCAATTCCAAGCCTTCCTCGCCACAGAAAGGATGAAGGATGAACTGGAAGAAGTGCGCACGGCCGACATCACTTTCGGTGACGAAGACCTTCTCCTCGGGACGTGCGACCACAACCGTCCCCTATACGTCTCCGGATACTGCCACGATATCAAGATAGGCAAAATCCTGATTGATAATGGATCCTCCGTCAATCTCCTTAACGTTCGGGTGTTGAAGGAAATATGCATGAGCGTGCAGCACCTCGCTCGTGACAAAATTACCATCTCCGGTTTTGACTCCCAGTCATCACGGACTCTCGGATCTGTATTACTAACATTATGCTTCGGAATGCTCGTCACGGACATCAAGTTTCACGTCATTGACGCCAAGACCTGCTAAAACGCCTTACTCGGTCGTCCTTGGTTACACGAGTACAACATCATCCTTTCTACACAGCATCAGTGTATGAAGTACTTTAAGGATGGTTTCGAGTATACCGTAACAGGTGAGCTGAACCCATTTTCAGTGAACGAAGTCCGCAAGTACGAAGATGCGAAGTACTTTTTGCCAGATTTCGAGGATACAGAAAGGTGTCGCAAGCCGGAAAACAAAGCCGCCGCCACCATCCCTGTTTTCGGGAGCGATACCGAAGAAGGAGAAGAGATAGTTTACGCTGGTCCGTCTCGGCGCAACAACCAGGGACCGTCCGCCCCATATTGATCTTCGGAAGTGACTCGGAAGATGAGGTTAATGCCGTGTTCTCCAGTCGGTCGTCAATACAAGCATCCCCTGGCGATGATCAGAGTTTGAAAATCACCATGGTGCCGCGGAAACACTACAAGGATCTCGACGCACTTCAAGCTCACGATGTGCAGGACCTGCAGACGTTTTACGTCCCTCCCAGGCGAAAGGGTGAAAAGGTGATCCTATTCTACCAATCCACAGAAACGAGAGTGGAGAAAGAGATATGGCATGGCGCGGATGCTACACTCGACAGGCTCCAACCCATCCGTTTGCCCAGATACTACACAAATGGACTAAAGAGGCTATTGAAGCGCCAAGGAGTACCCTTAAAACAGACTGCTCGACAAGCTCGGTTCTACAACAGGATTTGGGATGTCCCTGAAACTCAGCGCAAATTGCCCAACAGGAGAATGGAAAAGCTTGGCCTTGGATACGTGAGATCCGGTAAACGGGAGCGAATCCACGGTAGCTACACCGTATATAACTTCGATGAGGAGGAAAACGCCCTGTCCAGCAATGCCAACCCCTCATCAAAACTGGATCCCGCGAGTGAAGTGCCGAGTCCGTCATTTGAAGAACAAGTGGACAAGCTTATCAGGAAAGCAGGTCAAAAGGCTCGGGAAGACCACAATCGCGAGATGGCCATCTACGAGAAGGCCAGGACGCAACGTCTGTTTCAACAGGCCGCAAAAGACGAAGATGCTCCTTCCTGTCAACCCGTTGTACAAAAGGCCCGACGCAGAGGCAGAAGTAGGTCAAGAAGCGGAAAGAGGAGCCGACAACAACGACGCAGGATTAGAAAGTTATGTGATCGGGTATTGCGCGGCCCGAATTTGTCCCTCATGAAGAAGATGAGTCGAACGTATTCCTTCCCCCGAGACAAGACGAAGAAATTACTTGAGCTTGCTATAAAACATCAAATGATCGTACTTCCAGAGTCTAAACACCCTAAGCAAGCTAACAAAGTTTCTCATCCGGGCTATTGCTCTTATCACCGAGCCATAGGACACCCTATCGAAGACTGCTTCACCTTCAAGAACTGGGTCGAAGACCAGTACCAGCAAGGCAGATGTGCTTTATCCAGCAGCTGGAGGGTAACGCCGCCACAAAAGCACGAACTCAAAGCCGCAAGAGCCGAACCAGACCCACATCGATCTTGTAAGAAGATTCGCACCTGTCACATGATTACAATATTAAAAGAAGAGCCCGAGGACATAGATGAGCTCCCTTGGTGCTTCGAAAACAATGACAATGAGGTAATCTCAGAATTTCCACCGGCTCCGAAAGAACTAGAAGATGGCATACATACTACTGCAGATAACCTCAAGAAGATTGAGTTGGGGTTGGCAGACGATCCGCGACCGACATTCGTTAGCGAGCTGCTACCTGAAGAAAGGGTGGCTGCGTTAAAGGACGTGCTTCTACAGCATAAAGATTGCTTCGTGTGGAACTATTCCGAGATGCCGGGATTAGATCCAGAGATTGATGTGCATAAATTAGCAATATCCCCGGATATCAAGCCAGTCAAGCAGGCGCCGAGAAGGATGCGGCTCGAGCTTGAGATGAGCATCAGCGCCGAAGTCAAGAAGCTGATCGATTCTGGATTTGTCCAAGAAGTCCAATATCCTGACTGGATCGCCAACATCGTCCCGGTAATGAAGAAAAATGGGACGGTGCGCATATGCGTGGATTTCAGGGATCTCAATAAAGCCTGCCCGAAGGACGATTTTCCAGTACCGGTAACCGAGCTGATGATAGATAACACGTCCACTCACGAGGTTTTCTCCTTTATGGACGGTTCATCAGGGTACAATCAGATAAAGATGCATCCCGAAGACCAGAAGCACACCGCTTTCCGGACCCCTCTGGGAATATTTTGCTGCAAAGTTATGCCCTTCGGTCTAAAGAACGCCGGTGCCACCTATCAGAGAGCCATGACAAAGATCTTTGATGATCTCATACATGAAATCGTCGAGTGCTATATCGACGACCTCGTAGTAAAGAGCATGTCACATGAGGAGCATTTAGAACATCTGAAGACCGTATTTCAACGCCTTCGGCAATATAATTTGAAGATGAACCCCCTCAAATGCGCGTTCGGAGTCTCCTCGGGTAAATTCCTAGTATTCATCGTCCGACACCGAGGTATCGAGATAGATCCGTCCAAGATCAAAGCGATCATGGAAATGCCACCGCCAAGGACTCTCAAACAGCTGCGATCTCTCCAAAGAAAGCTCGCGTATATCCGGCGGTTTATCGCCAACCTGTCAGGCAAGTGCCGTCCTTACTGCCACCTCATGAAGAAGGGAACTCCGTTCGTATGGGACTAAAATGCCAAGGCGCACTGGACGAGATCAAGCAATACCTGCAGAACCCGCCGGTGTTAGCTGCTCCGGTCAAGGGAAAGCCTCTTATTCTTTATACAACAACCCTCGAAGGCTCTTTAGGCGCATTATGGGCACAAGAGAATGATCAAGGGAAGGAAAGAGCTCTTTATTACCTAAGTCGAGTTCTGCTGGGGGCAGAAAGCAATTACTCCCCTATCGAAAAACACTGCCTGGCGTTAATCTTCGCGATAACAAAACTCCGGCACTATGCATTGGCATATGAAGTTCGTCTTATATCAAAGGTAGACCCCCTAAAATATCTCATGTCAAAGGCCATATTGACAGGGAGACTCGCTAAATGGGCCCTGCTCTTGATGGAGTTTTTAATAACCTATCAGCCGCTTAAGGCAGTGAAAGGCCAAGCCATCGCCGACTTCCTTGCTGAGCATCCAGTACCTGCCGGTTCTCCTCTAAATTGCGATTTTCCGGACGAACATGCGTTTGACGCGATCGACGGTGGTGACACCCGATGGGAACTTTATTTCGATGGAGCGTCCTCCGTAAAGAAGCGCAAACAAAGTACCCCAATGATTAAATCGGGGGTAGGCCTCATCTTCGTAACTCCACAAGGAGGGATAATGCGCTTCGCTTTCTCCTTAACAGAACCGAGGACGAACAATGAAGCCGAATATGAAGCTTTGATAGCAGGCCTCGAGATCGCCATTGACATGGGAATTGAAAACCTCCTCATATACAGGGATTCTCAACTGGTCGTTAGTCAAGTAAACGGCGACTACCAAACGTGCAAACCGGAGTTGGTGAAGTATGGTGAAAAGGTGCGACAACTGTTGACCCAAATTCCCTCCTATACTCTGGAAAGTATACCACGCGCGGAAAATAGCAAAGCAGACGTGTTAGCTAAGCTCGCTAAAGAACTGGCTGACGAGAACCTCGATGACGTCAGAATCGTGGTACAAAGCCGTCGAGTGCTCGCCCCAGCAGAAATATCTCCGGAATCATACGAAGAAAAGGCAGCGACTGAGCAGACGACCCTACGAATAAAAGACCGTGAGAAGGCTGAGGACTGGAGGGAAGTCTTCATAGACTACTTTAAGTCCCACCGAATGCCCGAAGAAGCGTCCTCAAGACATCAGCTCATGAAACGAGCTTTATTTTTCGCTTTCGTCAACAATACTCTATACAAGAGATCGTTTGATTCTCTGTGGCTGAGATGCTTAGGACCTGACGAAGCAGAAAGAGTTGTTCAGGAAGTTCATGACGGAATCTGTGGTTCTCATCAAGCAGGCCCGAAGATGAAGTTAAAAATTAAACGGATGGGTTACTACTGGCCCACGATGATCCAGGACTGCCTCGAATATGCGAAGCAGTGACACTCATGCCAAATTCATGGGGACTTTATCCACCAGCATCCAAATCCACTCCATCCAACGGTGGCTAGCTGGCCATTCGAAATGTGGGGAACTGACATAGTCGGCCCCATCAAACCAGCATCGTCCAGGGGACATCGTTTCATCCTGGCGACGACTGATTACTTCTCTAAGTGGGCAGAAGCAGTACCGTTGAGGGAAGTGAAGACGGAGAATATCCTCCACTTTTTCAAGACGCACATCATTTATCGGTTTGGAACTCCACGGCGGATTATCTCCGATAACGGGCTAGCCTACAGAAGCCATAAGATTAGCCGCTTCGCGCAACAACATAATATAGACTGGAGATACTCCACAGTTTATAATCCACGAGCTAACGGTCTGGCCGAGGCCTTTAATAAGACCTTGACAAAGATCATAAAAAAGACGGTGTCCCAAAATAAGAAGGACTGGCATGATAGACTGCAAGAGGCTCTTTGGGCGTACCGAACTACGTTCAAGACGACCACGAGCACAACGCCGTACGCATTGGTATTCGGTACAGAAGCAGTACTCCCCCTTGAGATAGAGCTACCGTCTCTACGAATGGCAGTCCACTGCGAGCTGATGGACGAAGAAAATGCTCACCTGCGGCTTGAGGAGCTTGATGCCCTCGATGAAACCCGGCTCATAGCGCAAAAAAATCTGGAGGCTTACAAACCAAAGATGACGCGCTCATATGAAAGAATGACCCGACCGAGGACATTCCGCCAAGGCGAACTCGTGCCAGTGGTCAAAAGGCCTATGATTCCCAATCGCGCCAAACGGGGAAAATTCGAGCCAAACTATGAAGGCCCGTATATCATAGATAAGGTCTACCAGGGTGGGGCCTATCTACTCATGGACATACACGGTGAAAGGCCTTTCAGGCCAATAAACGGTCGCTTCCTAAAGAGATACTACGCTTAATGAGCCACAGCCTAGGTCAATGGTAGATGACGACGACTATGTCCGCTCGCTATCTTCCTAAGCTCAAGCTTTATAAGCAGTAGCCGGCCTTCTCCATGACGGACCGAAACGTCCTTAAACTAATAGCGGACCGAAACGTCCTTAAACTAATACCGCAGCATCCGTAGGCTAACAAGATAAAAAAAATATAAGAAAAAAAATATAAATAAATAAAAACGGTATGTCCATAAGCAAAAAAGGGCACGGATGAAAACCCGAAAGGACGCCGTGAGTAAAAACAGCAGGACTACCGGCGAGTGTTCGTGAAAACCCGAAAGGGCGCGACCTCGTAAAAAAAAGAGAGAAGAAGAAAATAAATAAATAAAAATAAATAAATATAAAATAAAAACGGTAGATCCACAAGCAAAATGGGCACGGATGAAAACCCGAAAGGGCTCCGTGAGTAAAAACAGCAGGACTACCGGCGAGTGTTTGTGAAAACCCGAAAGGGCGCAACCTCGTTAAAAGACACTTATAAGGTCCCCTCGACCTTGTAAGGAGAAACCACCCCCGTGAGATCCTTACGACTCACAAGGAAGCAGCACACTTAGGGATCCTCATGATTCCTAAAGAGAAAATACACTTGCGAGATCCTCACGACTCGTAAGGAGAACTCTCTTATGAGACCCTCACGGCTCATAAGATTTGAAAGTCTTAAGTTACAGAGACCTAAACATGTGCTTAAGCAACCCCCACAACCTTCGATATTGCCCTACAAGTAGCTCAATACTGACCCTTGTATACAATCCACGGGCGCGAATAAGCATCTCCCCAGCAAAGTCCCACCCGTGACTAGGGGTATGTCCCTATGGTGAACAACCCTTATGAGTCCTCTCGACTTATAAGGAGAAAGCCCTCTTGTAAGATCCTTACGAATTACAGAGGAACATATACTTAGGAATCCTCATGATTCCTAGGGAGAAAATACACCTACGAGATCCTCACGACTTGTAGGGAGAAATACCTTCGTGAGACCCTTACGGCTCATGAAATCAAAAGCCTTAGTCGACGGGACCCTAACCCTGTTTGCTAAGCCACCTTTGTTCAACATCGACAAAGGCAGATGATGATTCGCTCCTGGCCATATCCCAGTTGTAGCGGTGCTGATGCCAAAATCTGTGTCTAATTTCAGGTTTATGGCGAAAATCCAGTAGGCCCCACGTGTATACGAGATAGCCGAAATGATGGGGCAACTTGCAATAAAAAGCAGCAAGTAAAAATGTATGCACGCAAAATAGCCGAAATGATGGGGCAACTCGCAATAAAAAAAACAGCGAGTAAAAATGAAATAAATAGCCGAAATGATTGGGCACCGCGAAAAACAGCCGAAATGATTGGGCAATCGCGACCTTCGTGATATGAAGCTGAAATGATAGAGCATCGCGGAAAAAGAAATAAAATAAAATAAAAAGTTTTAATTTATGCCCTACAGGTGATGTTCCATCACACCCTGTATACAATCCAAGGGCGTAAACAAAAAAGGGACCATACTCCTCCCCCCAGGTCTCATCATAAGAAGAAGCCAAATCTCGACGGGCCACTGGTGACTTAGAGATTATCTTAACACTCGTCTCGTAACAACGAACACAACTCCAAGCGAAACGGAACAGCGACAACTCCCAGTTCCATGGCTCGGCGATATACTGATCACCGAAAAGTTAAGACCCAATTCCGTGAAATGCGAATACAATCAATAAAATTCCTGGTTACGTAGAACGCAGATAACGCCACTCTTTGACCCCGTAGAAAACGTCCAGAGCAGATCCTGGTCCTCGCAGAGCACGGCAGTGAACCCGTGTGAAGCATCCAAAGCGGAGCCTAGTCCTCGCCGAGCACGGCAGTGAACCCGTGTGAAGCATCTAGTGCAAAATTCCTGGTTACGTAGAACGTGGATAACGTCACTCTTTGACCCCGTGGAAAACGTCCAAAGCGGATCCTGGTCCTCGCAGAACACGGCAGTGAACCCGTGTGAAGCATTCAGAGCGGAGCCTAGTCCTCGCCGAACACGGCAGTGAACCCGTGTGAAGCATCTAGTGCAAAATTCCTGGTTACGTGGAACGCGGATAATGTCACTCTTTGACCCCGTGGAAAACGTCCAGAGCGGATCCTGGTCCTCGCAGAGCACGGCAGTGAACCCGTGTGAAGCATCCAGAGCGGAGCCTAGTCCTCGCCGAGCACGGCCGTGAACCCGTGTGAAGCATCTAGTGCAAAATTCCTGGTTACGTGGAACACGGATAACGTCACTCCTTGACCCCGCGGAAAATGCCCAGAGCGGAGCCTGGTCCTCGCCAAGCACGGCAGTGAACCCGTGTGAAGCATCCAGAGCAAACACCGGACTGTGGAGTCCTTAAAATCCATGGACTATGATGTCCTTAACCTCGACCGTAATGTCTTAAAACTAACGATCAACCACCCTGATTCTGTACTGATTCTACCTTGGTTTAAGGTTACATCTCTTCACTCCTTTGATACCTGGCGTTGTAATTCCTCAACGTCTTCAAAGAGGTGACGGGTCCCCGCAACCACACATCGGACTGTGGAGTCCTTAAATCCATGGACTATGAGGTCCTTAACCTTGACCGCGATGTCTTAAAACTAACATCGGACTGTGGAGTCCTTAAATCCACGGACTATAAGGTCCTTAACCTTGACCGCGATGTCTTAAAACTAACATCAGACTGTGGAGTCCTTAAATCCACGGACTATGAGGTCCTTAACCTTGACCGCGATGTCTTAAAACTAACATCGGACTGTGGAGTCCTTAAATCCACGGACTATGACGTCCTTAACCTTGACCGTGATGTCTTAAAACTAACATCAGACTGTGGAGCCCTTAAATCCACGGACTATGACGTCCTTAACCTTGACCGCAATGTCTTTAAACTATGATGCCTTGAGCAACCCCTGACCCCGTGAAACACGGATAAGGGCGACCACATCCAGCACTTGCAGGTCCTCACGACCTGTAAGGAAGAAAATCTCTCTTCTGAGATCCTTACGACTCTCAAGGGAAAACCCGCTTAAGAATCCTCACGATTCTTAAGAAGAACTTATACCTATGGGATCCTCTCGACCTGTAGGGAGAAAAACTCTTTATGAGACCCCCGTGGCTCATAAAGCGCAAAAGTCTTAGGAAGCAGACCTTAACCCTGAATCCTAATCCGTCGCTGCCCTACAAGGAGATCAAGATAAATTGTCCACAAAACTCATTCAATGAAAGAGACACACCATTGAGAAGAAAAATGTATCTTTTATTCATAAACCAAAATGGATACAAAGTACAATTCATGAAAGAACAAAAAGAAGATACTCTCAGTCATGAGTATGTACAAAAACAGAAAAGAAAGGAAAAGATACAAGTTTTCAAGCCGGTGGGCGATTTAGCAGCTTGGTCAGCTCATCCCGCTTTTGCTGGGCCACGGCCTCATGATTTAAGATCGCCAAAAGACGGGCCTCCGCCTGAGCCTGCTGGGCCTGATATGAAGCAAGCCGAACTTCAAGCTCTTTCTCGGTGGCCTTATGAGCCTCGACCCTCTCACGAGTGAACGTAGCAGCTTTATCAAGAGTCACCACCTCCCTGATAGACTCTTGAAGCACCCGCCAGAGTTCATACGCTTTGTTGGTCTTAGCAGTAAGACTCGCCTGAAGCTCGCTCAGCGCTTTAGAAGCCAGCTCTCTCTCCGAGAATTTGCGACCGAGCCTCTTCTCGCACGATGTCATGTTTGCCGCGCACCGCGCTATCAGCCCCCGCAAGTCCGCCTTTGCAGCCATGACCTCCGAGGAAAGACGGGAACATTCAAGTGCGTGCAAGCAAGCCTCCACCTGCCGACAGAACTCCACCCAGACTCGCACCACCTCTTCGCTATGGTAGGTGGCAAGAAAAGGAAGAGAACCGTTAGCCTCGGCAGCAAATGCTTCAGCTGTGGTTGCACTGCCAGCACGAAGCTCCTCGATCAAAGATGACAGGGAGACAAGGCTCAATCGGGCCAAGCGTTCTGAAGCTCGCAAAGCATAAGGGCCAGGCGGCATGACGACACGCGATTCCAACGCTATTGGAGCTGGCAAGGCTGTTCAGAGTTGAAAAATATTAGTAAGACTCTTAAGCAAAGGAACAAGTGAGGCTATACCGGAATGTCACTTACCTACGGTCATGCAAGTAGGAGCTGAGGGTTCCCCTAGCCCTTCGAGAACCCCGACCTCATCATCGGCCTCCAAAACTGTAGAGAACATCAATGTCAATATGCAAAATAACAACGATGTTATGAGAAGTGATGAATAACACTCACTTTGTCCAGACGAGAGGACGATGCGTTGAGGAGATATCGCCTGCGAAGCGGCCATTTCCAAAAGACGCTGGAAAGACTGCCGAAGAGACAGATCGACAATGGAGGCCGCCAGTCCACGCAATTCTGAAAAGACAAAAGAGTTCAGGTAACAGAAAGATTACTAGCTCAAAACGTGGAAGGTTACCTTCGACACTTCTCCCATTCTGAGCCGAGAGGATAGCAGCTTCAGCGGCCTCTGTCGTGACCTCAGGCTCCAACAAAGGGAGGGTAGTCTCGACTACCTCCATCTCAGCCTCTGGGCCGCCTTCGGGAAGAGCCGTTGGAGCGGTAGTCTCCAAAGGAGCCTTCCTCAAAGGGGCAAGCACTCCCTGATCAAGAACCGCCGCTGGAGGCTCTATCATAAGAGGAGCAGCCTCATCAGCCCCCTCCACATCGAGCAATGCTTCATCGGGAATTTCAGCAGGCTTCAGCTTCAATGAGCCCATAGGGAGCTCCCCCAGCGTCGAAGATTCTGCACAATTCAAATAAGAATAAGGATACACATATACAGGCGTAAATAATCTGAAAAACTACAAAAAAAACAACGTACCGATACGCAAAGAAGCCCTCAATATGGCTTCTTCAAGCCGCTGCTCCTTCTCAAGGAGGCGTGCTCGCCGGGGTTCAAGGGTAGACTCTTGGCCGCCGGTCCATAAAGAAAGTGCATCCGCTGCGTCTTCTGAAGCGGCCTGCTTCAGGGCCCTTTCCCCCCATTCCTCCAAAGGACCGATAAACCGCCGCCGAATCCACGAAGGGTCTTCGTAAAAGATTACAGCGGGATAGGGCTTCTTCGGAACCCTGGCGTTATGAGACGCGTCTTTGGAACGCCGTATGGCCTCGGCCAACTGTGCGGCTTCCTCATCGGCCGAATTCGGGAAGAGAAGTCCAACGTCTGACTCTTGCAAGGCCAATGGTTCTTCTTCAAGAATAGGCTCAGACTTCGCCAAAGAATCGAGCAAATTGGTGGCCGCTTTCCTCCGCCGCTTAGACCCAGAGCCGGTCGCCGAGGATGACCGTTTCCTCCCTCGCGAAGCCTTAGGGCGGCGCCGACCCACATCGCCCTCGACACCCTCATCCCTATTACTCTCGCTCGGTGCCACAACCGAGGATGACACCGCCATTGTCGACGCCACGGGGGGCGGTGCTGCCACTGGCGGTGGTGCTACTACTGGGGCCCGTCTACCCCGCGATCGGGAACCTAGAGGCATACCAGCTGTTGGAGTAAGGTCCACCCCTGACTCCCCCGGAATGAGTGCGGTACCAATCTCCCTCAGAGGGAAGCAGACCGGAGCCCTCGGTCGCAGCTTAGCCCCCGGAACCTGAGGAGGGGCATCTTGACCAAGAAGCACCCTCCTATCCTCAAGAATAATTGGGCTGACCCGGTGGAGATACCAACCCGTAAACGAGCCCACGCACCGGGACATATACTCAGCTTCAGGGACCATGAAGTGGGAGCCGGTGTTTAGCCTCATGAAATGATGAGCGGCATCGCGAACGGCATCAAGCGAAGGGACCGGTGCAACTATAAAAGCCTCGAAAGGAACACCCTGGTCGTATCCAAGTTGTCGGGCGAATCGATGCGGGTTGTACCGCATGAAAAGAGCTGCACTGTCCTGGCGAAACACCAAGTAGCCCGGTCTAATTGTGTACAAGTGTGCGGCCTCCCGGGGCTTCAAAGAAGGTACGTTGTCTTTTGACTGGTCCCAGAGTTGTTGAAATGGACCTGAATGAGTAGACAAGACCCGATCATTAAAAACCAGCCCGCCAGCGGCAGCGTAAGGAGAAATCAGCACCCGAATAGCCCCAAATTGGGTCGGGTCGGCGGCGGAAGCATCCACTAATCGCATAATTCGTGGGAAGGGGTAGGCATCGTAAAACGCGGGCCTCTGATGCATAGCGAAAGCCCCCAGCATATGCATTTCGATCCAGGATGTGAAGTAATGAAGCGAAAAATTCACTACGTCTACGCCAGGGCTGGAAGTGTTGGCCGCAGCGCCCAACCCGTGGTAAAGATGCGCCAGCGCCGGGATGCCGATAGCCAATCGCGTCCCCTCAACAATACAATGAGCCGGGTAGATAACTGAGGCTCTCATGAAACGGCGATGCATGGGGATAACGAACCAACTGAGCCAGACACTGACAAACCCCACAAAGAACGTCTCCTCATCCATACCGGGTGCTGCAATGGACTCAAAAGACATCGGCGACATGATGGGGATATAGTATTGAGGTAGATCCGATTCAGTGGTCGGCAGCTTCTTCGGACCAAACCCAAAGGGATCTTTGACGTTAGCAAACTTCGGAGCTATCTTCGACACGACATCTTCACGAAGGAAGCAGGCAATGAAGCTCTTAAAAGTGACGCCCTGCTCCTCAGATTCGGTGAACAATCAGTCAAAGATACCTAGCGCCTTGATCAAGCTGGGACGCTTGTGGCGAACGGCGTTCTCAACAGACAAGCCGTCAACCGGCGCAGGCTCGGGCTCGAAAACGTACTCGTCAGGAAGCAACAACTCCTCATACAGTGTACCCCTGATTGGCAATCCCGAGATTTCATAAAATTCTGCCAGAGAAATCGAAACTTCGCGATCTCCTAAAATAAAAGTGTTGGTGGGGAGATTCCATTGATTCAAGAACGCCCTAACCCACCAGACATGTAGGGACTTATAATGGAAGAGTGACGCGTATATTGCTTGATAAAGCCTGACCTTCTGCAGCCGCGCACGATGGGTGGCAAGGATATAGCGAGCCCAGAGAAGGTAGCCCGTGGGGTGTCGAGGAGTAAGCCCTATCTTATAAATCTTCCCCCATGGGTGGGCTTCACCCTGGCAAATACACCGCCCCAAGATATCTATAACCGGGATCGGATGGTTCGGGATACCGGTCGTCGAAGGCTCGAGCCTCCCCGCTGGAGTCCAGTTGGGCATCTCCACAGCAAAAATCGTCCTCGGAGGATCCATCGGCGAAAATGGGAAAGTGGGCTCTGTTGGCACTTCACAGAGAAAACTCCGGCGACCCTGGATAATATGGTTGTACCAAGTTCCCCATAGAAGCAAGTTGGTGCAGTTCGGGTCATGAGCCCGGATCATCGCCATCGCTTCCTCGTCAGATGGTGATTGAGGAAAAGCGGCCTCCGAACGAGTAAAGGGAAAGCACGGAACAGAAGCCATCGCACCTGAAAATATTTATTTAGTTAAAGAAAATTTTAAATGAAATAAGTAATATAATATTATAATATTAGTCTGTTTTGAGATTTTGGCAAATACAAACCTACTACAAAACACGTCCGGGTCGGGTCTAAAAATTCAGATTTAAAATATTAAAAATATATGCGACTTCCAAATTTCAAAATGAAAACCCAATTAAAGAAAATGCATACCCCCAAGAATGGATGCACGTACGTGCGCGTAGCCATCCAAACACGTCCATTTCACTGAGCAGGACGAGAACAAGATGTGTGGATGCTACCACAGGGTTAAGGGTATCATGCAAGTTATGAAATGCAATTTTAAATTATTTTACAAGACCTAAAATGTTATATGGTAAAAGATACAATACCAGGTAAAATGCCAGCATGTACTAATCATGAGACGCACGTGTCCATGCAACAAGTCAAGGTAATCTATAAATAAGAATCAAACAGGTTCAAGCAAGCGGGTCGGGTCGAATGCAATGTAAAATGTAAAATACCATTCGCACCCAAACACGATAAATCAAGAAAATACCACCAATAAATAAATACGGAAACTGGAATTGGTATAAATGGACTCGGTTGTTACAAACTCGGCGGCCTCACGATGATGGCTTCAGATCCTCTGCGTCTGATGGGCTGGAGGATGCCCGCTGGGGATGCGTCGAGCGGGAAGAAACTCGGCAGCCTCGCGATGAGGGCTTCAGATCCTCAGCGTCTGATGAGCAGGAGGCTGCCCGCTGGGGATGCGCCGAGCAGGAAGGGACTCGGCGACCTCACGATGAGGGCTTCAGATCCTCAGCGTCTGATGGGCAGGAGGATGTCCGCTGGGGATGCGCCGAGCAGGAAGGGACTCGGCGGCCTCGCGATGAGGGATTTAGATCCTCAGCTTCTGATGGGAAAGAGTATGCCCGCTGGGGATGCGCCGAGTAGGAAGAAACTCGGCGGCCTCACGATGAGAGCTTCAGATCCTCAGTGTCTGATGGGCATGAGGCTGCCCGCTGGGGATGCGCCGAGCAGGGTAGCTGCTCGATGGCCACTTGGCGAAGGCTTCAGATCCTCAGCGTCTGATGTGCAGGAGGATGCCCGCTGGGGATGCGCCGAGCAGGAAAGGACTCAGCGGCCTCATGATGAGGGCTTCAGATCCTTAGCGTCTGATGGGCAGGAGGATGCCCGCTGAGGATGCGCCAAGCAAGAAGGGACTCGGCGGCCTCACGATGAGGGTTTCAGATTCTCAACGTCTGATGAGCAGGAGGATGCCCGCTGGGGATGCGCCAAGCAGGGTAGCTGCTCGGTGGCCTCTTGGCGAGAGCTTCAGGTCCTCAAGGACGGGCCGGGCAGGGTTGCTGCCCGATTCCTTTTGGCGAGGGCTTTGATCCTTAAGGATGGGCCGGGCAGGGTTGTTGCCCGATGCCTCTTGGCGAGGGCTTTGATCCCTGGTTTGTTAGGGTAAGGAGATACCAGCCAAGGATAACTGAGCAAGGACGGGCCCAGTTTCCTCTTTCGAGGGCTTTTTATCCTTAGCGCGGGAGGGGCCGTATGAGGCCTACTAAGGATGGCCGAGCAGGGTTGCTGCACGGTGCCTCTAAGCGAGGGCTTTGATCCTTAAGGATGGCCGAGCAGGGTTGCTGCCCGGTGCCTCTTGGCGAGGGATTTGATCCCTGGCGTTGTGGGGTAGGGAGCTACCAGCCAGGGATAGCCAAGCAGGGTAGCCACTCGGCTGCCTCTTGGTGAGGGCTTAGATCCCTGGCGTTGTTGTCACGACCCGAAATATTAGCTCGTGACCAGCACTTAAATCACGCAACGTCTAAAGGCGTAACGTAATCCAAGTAAACTGAAACCCAGAAATATAAACCTTTTAAAGAAATAAAAGAGGTGCGGTTTTGAAATAAGATATAATGAAGAAAATGTTTTCTTACAAGCATAGAAAAGGGAACATGAAAATGCAAGTTTATCTTACAATTGTAAAACATGTTCGTCTTTTAAAAATCTGGGCAGCACCTCATTTGTATATTGTAATGCCCCAGGTGGAGTTGGGGCTGAATACCACCTACCCCGTGAAGAAGTGAGGTGTTATCCGGTATCGAGGTGGGGATGTTAACCGATACGGATACACACGGGGAACCACTATAGAACAATGGGGAGTATCGAATTTCATTCCAAAAGAGGGCACGATCTGAACTATAAATGGAATTATACCCCTCTTCAATACAGAGGTGCCTTTTGGATGAATCGGAACTCCGGAGTTTGAAGAACTCCGTAGTTAAGCGTGCTCGGGCCAGGGAAGTCCTGGGATGGGTGACCTCCTGGGAAGTGGCCCCTGGTAGGGTCCGATTCACTCCGAAGGACAAAACCGTGCGGTTTCGGCCAGAGCGGACAATACTCTCTGTATTGGAGGCGGGTCGTGACAGAATGGTATCAGAGCCGGTCCCTCAAAAGTAGGTCTGTGGTTCGAGGACGAACTATTGTTCTAAGTGGGAGGAATGTAATGCCCCAGGTGGAGTTGGGGCTGAATACCACCTACCCCGTGAAGAAGTGAGGTGTTATCCGGTATCGAGGTGGGGATGTTAACCGATACGGATACACACGGGGAACCAATATAGAACAATGGGGAGTATCGAATTTCATTCCAAAAGAGGGCACGATCTGAACTATAAATGGAATTATACACCTCTTCAATACAGAGGTGCCTTTTGGATGAATCGGAACTCCGGAGTTTGAAGAACTCCGTAGTTAAGCGTGCTCGGGCCAGGGAAGTCCTGGGATGGGTGACCTCCTGGGAAGTGGTCCCTGGTCGGGTCCGATTCACTCCGAAGGACAAAACCGTGCGGCTTCGGCCAGAGCAAACAATACTCTCTGTATTAGGGGCGGGTCGGGACATATATTTTGATCCAAAACCACAAATATATGATAATATAAAAGGCATCCCCAAGCGGGAGCTAGCTCTTAGCCAAACGGCGGATTCACAACCACGCAAGTAATAAAACAAGTATACGACGCCCAAACGGCGAAGATCAACACAAAAAGTAATAAATAAAGCAAGACATCAACCCAAAAAGCGAAATATAAAACCCATCGCTCAAATCTCGCAACTACAAGTCTCACTATTTATGCAAATACTAGTTTTGATTGATGGAGTTGACTAGATACAATATGTAATATAAATACGAGAGTGGGCACGATACAAATGTCCCACCTACCAAGGAAAATCTCCCAAAAGCAAGCTGTGTGCCAACGATACCGCTACCGATCCATGCGGTCAACCTGCAATGACTGTGGCACAACGGGGGTGAGTTGCCAACTCGTGAGTAGAAAGCATCAACATGTAGAAATCAAATAAAATAACGATTTCCTAGGTCAACTATATCATAAAGGTAATAGTATAATATCTAGGGTGACCGTATGTAAATATGTGCCAACAATAAATAAATGCAAGTATGCAAGTGGATATCATCCAGTAATATAATCAATGCCAGTATGCATGTGGATCTCGTCCACTCGAAACATCGTAAAAGCATATGCATGTAAATGTATGAGGATATCAAAGAATGTGTGTCCATCAATGACACAACAAATCATGGCACCTGAGTGTCCAGCATCGACACTCGAAAATATCATGAAACCCGTGTCCAGCATCGACACGTAAATTCTCATATCTCAGGCTCCGGCTATCCGGACTGGCCTGTATCCATCTCATGACTCCAGTCGGTATCCTCCGGATAACCGCCGAGTCCAAATACTATCACCAGTAGATAGTGCTCCCCTGCCAGGCTCAACGCCATCATCTGCGACCATCTTCCCCCGGGGTACCTTACCGGGTCCACCATGCGCCCGCAGACGGTTCCTCCTCTTCCTCGAATCGAGTGTATGATATCTCTCACGAGCCGAGAAAACTCATGGTGGACTATACAAATATCATATCAAGAGAAATCGGATTTTTAAAACAATACATAGTTTCTTTTGAAATGACCAAGTTTCTCAAATTCAGAAATCTCATGAAAACAACATATCTCAATGCGTATAATTATAAAGCATGATGTATGCGACATATAATAGAAATATAAGCATATATGTATATAATGTAACATGGAACAGTAATATGCACATATCAAGGGAAAACCGCTCTTTTAAATGAATCCAGTTTAAAAATGTATCTTGCGGTTCCCCATTTCTCCAAGGTTAAATGCAATATCGTATAAAGGTGTATATGTAACTATAGCAAGTAAATTATGCAAGGAGTCGTATCATGATGCAGAAATTCTACTGTGTAGTGACATGGCAATTATCGATGAAGAAGTGTGTGAGCCGGCAATCTGTGTAAGTGTGACATACGTATCATCGATAATGGTGCAGGTGTACTAGCACAGGTATATGAAATGCAATGGTAAGGACATGAATGTAGCATAAAGTAAATCGACAGCTAAAAGGTATAAGGTATACGTATCTAACATGACCGAGTCGGTGAATCTATCAATCGGCCTTCTCTAATCAGGGGTAAGGATCAATCATCAATAGACTCATCATGTACAGTAACTCATCGTACGGCGTCATAAAACAATTTAGGATCCTAACAACCTATGTGACAAGGAGGGTACAGACCTCACGTCTCGTACGGCTTATCATTCAAGATTCACAACATTATCCAAATATATATATATATACCTATCTCTCAGGTTCCATCCGTATCAATCTCAGATCATGGGACCGGCAAAGGTATCAATTATCACATATCGACTCGCATTCGTATACCAACATATCTGTTTCCTGACTTAAAATCAGGAAAAACCTACGGAAGAAGCATCACGTGCTAGTACGTGACCAACAGTCACGTGTTGGCACGTGACAATTCAAAGAAGCGGCAAAGGCAGATTCGGTTCCCTGACTAAATCAAAGAAAAGGATTCAGAAAGGGTCACGTGCTCACACGTGACCAGGGGTCATGTGTTGGCACGTGACGGCTGAACAGTGGCTAGAAGACAAAGCGCAGAAAGCAGAAGAAAACTCGTTCCAAAGGGTCACGTGCCTACACGTGACCATGGGTCACGTGCCTACACGTGACCATGGGTCACGTGACCACACGTGACCGGCTTTCAAAACCTATCTATTTAACAGAATTAAATTCTGAACAGCATTCAAATCTTTCCAAAGGAGAACGATTATTTAGAACCGATTGGATTAAAGATTTAAAGGTGATTAAATATCACCTATCTATGGAAAAATCTTGAACTTGGAAAGATTTCCCATTAAAATCTAACCGAAATAACAAAGGAATATCTTTGGATTTAAAATCCAATGGTGGATAAAATTCACCTAATAATCCAAAGGTCCAAATGAATGATGAATGCAAATCAAATCTCTAACGAATGCTAATCAAATCCCTCAACGAATAATTCACTAAAACTGATTGATTCTGCTCCTTCTCCTATAAATAGGAGCCAAGGGAGATACAGAGATACACACAGAGAGAGGGAGAAAAATAGAGCCTTGAGACTTTGGAGGAATTTGGATCTTCTGCAAAAGAAAACCTTAGGTAAGAAAGGAGAGGCTTTTAAAAAGAGAATTTAATTCTCAAAAGAGTTTAACTCTTATATTAAAAAGAAGAACTTAGTTCTCTCTTTAGCAGAGGATCTGCAAAGTGCACATCTCCCCATGAATTGAGAATTTAATTCTCATTGGGTTGAGATCCTGCCATGCAGATCCAAAGCATAGAGAGGGAATGGATGTTTGAGAATTTAATTCTCATAGAATTATAGGAATTTAATTCCTTCGAATTAAAATTAGGGTTTAACCCTATGTTGTAGGGATTTAATTCCTTCAAATGGACAGAACTAGGGTTTAACCCCAATTAAGAGCTTAATTCTGTCAAAATAACAGGAATTTAATTCCCTTAAGAAAGAAGAAATGAGGGTTTAACCCTATTTAAGAATATAATTCTTCAAAAGAAAATAGGAATTTAATTCTTCTAAAGTTATTGCTTGGGTTTAACCCTATGAAGAATTCAATTCTTAAAATGATAAACACATCTTCAAACAGGCAAAGGAATAGGGTCACATGCTACCACGTGACCCCTGAAAAGAAACAGAAAAAAGCTTTAGGGCGCCCTCACGTGTCGACACGTGACCCCTAATGAACATTCTAACAGATCAAAGCGCAGGCCCCCATCACGTGCCCACACATGATGGCTTTCAGAATTAAAAGTGTTAAACACTTATCTGTAGAACAAAATAAAGGGAAACATGGCGCTATCATGTGCTACCATGTGACCCCTTGGCTGAAGCTTTAACGGACAAACACCAGAATTCCCATCACATGACAGCACGTGATGCTCCAAAGTATTCAATACTTTTGGCAGAATAAAATAAATTGAGGGCGCTCTCACGTGCTACCACGTGACCCCTCTTGCCTTAGTGTTTAACACTAAAGTTGAAACCTCTATATCCAGTGTTCAACACTGATTTTCTTAGTGTTTAAACACTAATTTGGAAAACATCTATTTACAGTGTTTAACACTGACTTTCTTAGTGTTGAACACCGACCTGGAAAACCCTGTTTCCAGTATTTAACATTGATCTGCCTTAGTGTTAAACACTAATTTGAAATCTCCACTGCCAGTGTTTAACACTGATTTGTTTTAGTGTATAAACACTAATTTGAAAGCTCTGTTGTTAGTGTTTAACACTAACTATTTTGTAGTGTTAAACACTAACTTGTCAATCTCATTCTCAGTGTTCAACACTGATTGATCTTTAGTGTTTAACACTAATTTTAGCCCCATTGGCTAAGTGTCTAGAGGCAAAGCCTCTCCTCTAATGGACCAACAGAGGGCTAATATCCTAAACATGATTGGTCTTAGCCCAAGCTGGCCATAAGTCCTCAATCCAAATTCAACTGAGCCAATGGGCTCATAATATAATTAATTGGTCTTGGTTCCAAATTGGACCAAAGATTATTTAATCTACCTCGGTTTAAGGGTACATCTCTTCACTCTTTTGATACTTGGCGTTGTAATTCCTCAACGTCTTCAAAGAGGTGACGGGTCCCGATGACCACATATTGATACGGACTGTGGGGTCCTTAAACTCATGGACTATGAGGTCCTTAACCTTGACCGGTATGTCTTAAAACTAACGACGGACTGTGGGGTCCTTAAACTCATGGACTATGAGGTCCTTAACCTTGACCGTGATGTCTTAAAACTAACGCCGGACTGTGGAGTCCTTAAATCCACGGACTATGAGGTCCTTAACCTTGACCGTGATGTCTTAAAACTAACATCGGACTATGGAGTCCTTAAATCCACGGACTACGACGTCCTTAAGCTTGACCGCAACGTCTTAAAACTAACACTGGACCGCAATGTCCTTAAACTACTTATTGACCGCAATGTCACTAAACTAAACAACATGGCTCTCTTAATTGCTCTATTGTTGGATCTAAACGATCCCGTTAAGTTGATCTTAGTCTGAAAACTAGACTAACGTATCCTTAACAAATGTTTAAGTCGATCTTAGTCTCGAATGAGGCTAACGTATCCTTAAACCCAAAACCCCCAAACCCAAATCTAAGATAATACGGATTTGGACTAGTCCACGCCCTACGGGCGACGACATAACTCAGTCTCCGTATACAATCCACGGGCAACTAAACACAAAATAAACACACACGACACGAAGTGACCATCTGGAAAAGGAGAAAGTGGTTACCGCGATGCGGTAGCGTAATTAACTGCAGGGGCTTGCGCCTGCAGGGAAGAGCGTCCCCACAATCAAAAACCCCTCAAGCGAGGGGGAATCTAACGAAGTCTGCTACATCGGACGCATCCGTTTAAACCTTCGATACACGGTGCCATAAATCAACTTGGCATCTTCGGAGAGGTGGACGGATAGCACCAATTAGCATCTGCCCCCGAATATCAGGCAAGACGTCCCTGTCGCGCCGTCATTCGGAGGGGAACAATATCATCATGTCATCTTATTAATCTAAAGTCATATATTATCAACCTCATGTTATGCCACGATAAACTCCTATTGGTTCTCCTTACAACTATTTATCTATATCTGTCATATCATGTCACCTAAATCCTAAGCTATTATTTTAAGTCCTGGTATATCTTATCTCCTACTAATTCCATAACCTTATTCCTAACTTTCTAATATGGTTTCTCTCGCCATATCCTATAGTTTTCGAGTCTAGTTTCCATTAACCGTATACTATAGATCGGTTTCCATCAAAAGTTGCGGGGGTGCTATACGCCATCCACCCGACTTCTCCCGTAGATATAGATCTACCCACCTTGATCCTTACTCACCGAAATCGATGACGCCATGCTCCATCGTCTCGGAATCCACGCGAAGGTACCTACAATATCAACACATATCGAAAAGCTATTAAAATCGAGTTCGGAAAACCAATACGGCACACGGTGCGTTTATAGGTTAGAACCTATAGCCTCGCATGCAAAACACAACCAAATAACCTTCGTTGTTGACATACAAACGCCACACGAATGAATTCAAATCAAATACGAAAAATCAAGTTTTCAGAATCGGAAAACATAAATTCAGCAACATGAAAAATCCATCCCAAATTTTCCATCAGATAAAATTAGGAAATTTTGCATATGGGGTTATTCTAATTAGAAGATATGGGAGACACAGACCAAAAACCAACGGATTCCCTCACATTGTGGCCGCAATTTGCTGCCACAAGGGATAAATTTGCGGCCAGGTTAAGAGGAGAGGGGCTAGGGTTTCTATGGTGGGTTCCTATGAGCCTGCACGTCTCTCAGTAATGGCAACTTACTTAGTGGTGCAATCGGGTCATAGCAGATATCGTGTAAACCTCGCAAACTGTCAAAACCCGATATCAGAAAAACTTCTAAGTTCAAGTGTTTGGTTTCAAATATCAAGTTTAACCGGAATTCTAACTCTAAGGTCTAGTAACAGCCCCTACACAACACCACAACACAACTCAAACCCTAATTCCACTCTTGGAATTTCTAAGCTCACAAAACCACACCTTAAACCAATTCTAAACTAATTAGAATGCTAAGCAAACATAAGTAAACTAAGGGGAAAGAATTATACCTCATAGATGTAGCCAAGCAAAACCTAGAAGTCCAAAGTCCTCAAAATCCAACATTGATAGGTCCAAAGTGTAGAGGATGAAGTGGGGATCATCTTTTGTGAAGGGGGTATAGGGTTTTGATGAAGCATTGGAGATGATTTCTAGGGGTTGAAGGAGGAGGGAGTGTGAAGAAGAAGAAGATGAAAAGAAATAATGGGGAAGGAATGTGGCTGCCCCCCCCCCTCTCTCTCCCCTTATTCTCACCCTCTTACTCACTCTTTTACTCTTTTACCCTTTCTCATTTTCTTTTCTTTTCTTTTTAATACCAAAACACATACTACCCTAAAAACCACACAAGAAAACGTGTAATCAAAACGTAACATGACATGGTGCACTAGCCATGGAAAACTCTAGAAATACGAATTTGTCCTAATCGCGATTAGCAGTGCACTAGTCGGGTTTTATCCAAACTGTATATAATAAATTTTTAAAAATGCCAAATCCGATAAACATATTTTTAAATGAATAAA
Organism: Agapanthus africanus; assembly: GCA_030015575.1. NCBI lineage: Eukaryota > Viridiplantae > Streptophyta > Magnoliopsida > Asparagales > Amaryllidaceae > Agapanthus > Agapanthus africanus. Next base: position 301,968,014 of record JASDDO010000019.1, read on the forward strand.
TCATTTTAAATCTTCAATTATTTCATAATTATTGGTATATATATTTATACATTTTTACGAGAACCCCAATTTCACAAATCAGGTAGTTTTCGCCAAATATATTATTTTAATATTAAATTCCAAAAATAATATTTTATATTTTCTGAAATGTTACAATCTTCCCCCCTTAAAAAAATTCGGTCCCCGAATTTAAATTTAAACCCCCAAATACTAAAATATTTCGGTAATCAACTCAGATCGACGGGGCTCCGAAATCATGGAAGATATAGAAAGCCACAGCGCATCGCGTGCGACTGAAAACGAATACAAACTCAAAATCGAACTCTTTCAAGCGTCTTGCAAATCATCGGATTTGCACACATATCATCGGAGTTACAATGGAGATACAGATCTCGAAATCCCCTACTGAAATCCATTATGCATAGTCAAATACTATAATACATATATATAGCACGCATCCTTTGAAAAATCTTAAAACCGAATAAAACACATGCAAAAATCTTTCTGAATTGCCGTGTGATGCGTAAATCACGGCACAAGGGGCGGACGCTCATTGTAAAGTAGTAAATATACCTGTATATGTTTTTGCTCAAATTATACATTCCGCCGTTTTTAAAATATCCCGAAAGGTTTTCTTTATAACGTTCGTGTCGCTCACAGACACGTAGGAAATAGTGAGACTATGGCTCCTTTTTGAAAATCTCTTGTTAAACTTTTTAATGCATGCAAAATACTCAGGTACTGTCCTCAGATCAGTCCTGTGTGGCTACTACACAATATAGTGCCCAACATGAAAACAAGGTGCTCAAAAGCAAAATCAGCCTCAAAAGGCGTATTTAACAATCACGTACGTCTGGTGCGCATGGAAATCAAATCCAACACAGGTGCCACACTATGCACAACGCAAAACTAAGTGAAATGGGTGTGCACGAAAGCATCAGTCCAGTGTAACGGGTGTGCACGACAACAATATCTGGTGCATCTATTGTGCACGAAAATCTCAATCGTGTGCATCCGGTGTGCACAAAATCACATCTCATATCATGCACGAATGAAAATCTAAATCAAGTGCATTCAATATGCACGAAACCCAAAACCAAGCGCCTAATATGCGCAAAATCCAAATCAAACGTGTCAGGTCTGTAAAAAGCATCTAGTGCAATAGCATGTACAAAAAATACAAGTCTGGTGTAACAAATGTACAAAAATACAAATCTAGTGCATCAAATGCACGAAATACAAACAATACTCCAATGCGTAAAAAGTAACACCGAGTGTACCAAGGTGTATAAAATCATAAACGTGTGCAATTACGTGCACAAAACACATATCAATGCACTGCAAGCACATATAAGCTATACCGAGTGCAAAATCAAATCGAGTGCGTACCATACGCACATAATCAAATCAACTGTATGAAATCCAAGAAATCATAAACATGTGCGGCCAAGGCATAAAATCAATATCGGGTGCAATATATATGCACAATTCATAAACCAACACAACGGTGTATAAAAACATATATCAAGTGCAATAATTATGCACGAAAATGTTATGTCCCAGTAGGTGCAGTAGTGGTGCACGAAATCGATATCATAAAACTCATCATCAAAACTCAAATCCGAGCGATGTAAGCGTGATACTCGGATCATAACCGCAAATCGCAACAAATGACATTGAAGTATACCTCCAAAAATGTCGAAAAAAATATTGGTGCGCCCAAAACTGGCAGAAGAAGAACATCCGCTTGCCTCCTGCTCACGGTCTGGCGTCCTCTGTCTCTGGATCCTCATTTCTCTGTGGATTACCAATCTCGCAATCCATCGGCTCTTCGGTTCAGTCAGGTATGCTAACGGAAACGATTCCGCTCTGGCACATCTTTGGGCATCTCTTGGCCAATTAGTATGACCACTCATAATGCAGCACGTCACTGGCGTCGGCCTTTGGTCCTTTGAATATGCGTCATACATCTGATCCTGGGTGCAAATCTTATCGCAGCAGTGTCCTAGAAGGAACCTACTCAGGGTTTCTTCCGATCTTACCTATGCCGAACTATACGGAGGCTGGTACTCTTAGAAAATCTTTTCTCGCTTTCTGAACATCTGCGTTCTCAGCACAGCTTTTCTTTGGGAACTGGTCGTATCCCACACCTCTGTACACATATCAGATCTCTAATCTCAACGGGAAGTAGCAACAGCTCGTTGACATCTCGTACAAACCTATTGTTCCACTCGTCTTTATTATCGTCTGCTTCAACGTCACGTCATGCTATCTGCGTACTGCAATTGTCTCGGCTACCATCAATCCAGAGTCTCTCACACGGACTCGAAATCACGAACTCGGTATCTTCATCACTCTGTAGAAAATCTCTAGCCGAACACGTCCTCGGGAACTCATCCATACCATCGGAGGAATACTCAATACCCATCCATTCTCGATCAACTCACAACGCATTTGGGTGAGGTCCTCTATCTGAAGATGGTACACTTACTGGTCTCCTATCACATGATATCCAGACGACGTTAAACTTTTCGTTCGATTTGTCAAAGTTCCATAATTCCCCGAAAACTCGACTCTGAGCACAGTTTAATAATATCTAGTACACGCCACAGTACCTATGGACCAACCGTAGAAAGGCAAACCCAAGCCTCACTGATGGCACCGCTAAACTGCCGCAAACCCTAAGGTTCAAAAGCGGTTCCATGGTCATCATGTCAAGTTAGACTTTCATTCTTCTAGAGGGTCCACAGAATTACTTGCATGTTCCTCCGAATACTTTAAACTTGGAAAAACGGGCTTCTGACATTCGTTTCGAACTTTTTAACTTTGCCTAGACAACATATGAATACCCTTCATCTCTCATCTCAAAGTAGACTAGCTATCATCTGTCGCATCTCTGTCTGAAAGCTCCAGCGATCTCAGCTCGTAAAGTATGGAGGCGACATCCTATCAATCTCAGCAACAGCTGGGTCATCTGTCTGCACGGTAGACGACATCAAAATCTCTGAGGTATGCTGTACATCAATAGTCCTCTCACAACTGGCAGCCTCTATCAACGTCCCGATCATACGGTGCAACGCCGAACACTCGCCTCAAACGAGAAGTCACAACACCAATACAAAATGAGACGTTCTCGTGTCACCAGAAAACACGATGGCCAGTCCTCGTCCATGAAGAGCTCACCCTGACCGCAATACTAGCAGCAGCTCAATCTGTGCTCAAACCATGGTGACAGGAACCTCAAGCATGTATCGATGAAACTATATCAATCGAATGAAAGGAATCAACAGATCCCAAAATGGATACATGATCATAAGGAGGAATGGAATCAATAAGAGTATGATCATGGAAACAAATAGAATCAAAGATCTCAATATATGTACATCCTAAGGTTTCTTAAGTGGAGTATCGTATCGTAAATATGTCGCGAAACATATGTACGGTACATTACTCTACTCAAGCTACCTACTCCATCAATCAGGGTCAGCCTATATAACGAAAGTTCGGGTTTAATACCCCCTGTCCAAGTCTGAGTTCCGTAAGGTCAAGCCTAGGTTCCGAATATATATAAACGCCCTAGACTCCACATAGTCAAACCCAAACTCGAACAAAGGTTAAACCTAGCGCTCTGATACCAACTTTGTCATGACCCGAAATATTAGCTCGTGACCAGCACTTAAATCACGCAACGTCTAAAGGCGTAACGTAATCCAAATAAGCTGAAACCCAGAAATCTAAACCTTTTAAAGAAATAAAAGAGTTGCGGTTTTGAAATAAGGTATAACGAAGAAAAATGTTTTCTTACATGCATAGAAAAGGGAACATGAAAATGCAAGTTTATCTTACAATTGTAAAACATGTTCATCTTTTAAAAATTTGGGCAGTACCTCCTTTGTATATTTTGATCCAAAACCATAAATATATGATAATATAAAAGGCATCCCCAAGCGGGAGCTAGCTCTTCGCCAAACGGCGGATTCACAATCACGCAAGAAATAAAACAAGTATATGACGCCCAATCGGCGAAGATCAACACGAAAAGTAATAAATAAAGCAAGACATCAACCCAAAAAGCGAAATATAAAACTCCTCGCTCAAATCTCGCAACTACAAGTCTCACTATTTATACAAATACTAGTTTTGATTGATGGAGTTGACTAAATACAATATGTAATATAAATACGAGAGTGAGCACGATACAAATGTCCCACCTACCAAGGCAAATCTCCCAAAAGCAAGCTGTGTGCCAACGATACCGCTACCGATCTATGTGGTCAACCTGCAATGACTGTGGCACAACGGGGGTGAGTTGCCAACTCGTGAGTAGAAAACATCAACAGGTAGAATCGAATAAAATAACGATTTCCTAGGTCAACTATATCATAAAGGTAATACTATGATATCTAGGGTGACCGTATGTAAATATGTGCCAACAATAAATAAATGCAAGTATGCAAGTGGATATCATCCAGTAATATAATCAATGCCAGTATGCATGTGGATCTCGTCCACTCGAAACATCGTAAAAGCATATGCATGTAAATGTATGAGGATATCAAAGAATGTGTGTCCATCAATGACACAACAAATCATGGAACCTGAGTGTCCAGCATCGACACTCGAAAATATCATGAAACTCGTGTCCAGTATCGACACGTAAATCCTCATATCTCAGGCTCCGGCTATCCGGACTGGCCTATATCCATCTCATGACTCCGGTCGGTATCCTCCGGATAACCGCCAAATCCAAATATTATCACCAGTAGGTAGTGCTCCCCTGCCAGGCTCAACGCCATCATCTGCGACCATCTTGCCCCGGGGTACCTCAACGGGTCCACCATGCACCCGCAGACGGTTCCTCCTTATCTTCGAATCGAGTGTATGATATCGCTCACAAGCCGAGAAAACTCATGGTGGACTATACAAATATCATATCAAGAGAAACCGGGTTTTTAAAACAATAAATACTTTCTTTAGAAATGACCACGGTTCTCAAATTTAGAAATCTCATGAAAACAGCATATCTCAATGCGTATAATTATAAAGCATGACGTATGCAACATATAATAGAAATATAAGCATATTTGTATATAATGTAACATGGAACAGTAATATGCACATATCAAGTGAAAACCGCTCTTTTAAATGAATCTAGTTTAAAAATGTATCTTGCGGTTCCCCATTTCTCCAAGGTTAAATGCAACATCGTATAAAAGTGTATATGTAACTATAGAAAGTAAATTATGCAAGGAGTCATATCATGATACAGCAATTCTACTGTGTAGTGACATGGCAATTATCGATGAAGAAGTATGTAAGCCGGCAATCTGTGTAAGTGTGACATACACATCATCGATAATGGTGAAGGTGTACTAGCTCAGGTATATGAAATGCAATGGTAATGACATGAATGTAGCATAAAGTAAATCGGCAGCTAAAAGGTATAAGGTATACGTATGTAATATGACCGAGTCGGTGAATCTATCAATCGGCCTCCTCTAGTCAAGGATAAGGATCAATCATCAATAAACTCATCACGTACGGTAACTCATCGTACGGCGTCATAAAACAATTTAGGATCCTAACAACCTATGTGACAAGGAGGGTACGGACCTCACGTCTCGTACGGCTTATCATTCGAGATTCACAACATTATATATATATATATATATATATATATATATATATATACACACACCTATCTCTCAGGTTCCATCCGTATCAATCTCAGATCATGGGACCGGCAAAGGTATCAATTATCACATATCTACTCGCATCCGTATACCAACATATCATCAAGTCATCTTATTAATCTAAAGTCATATATTATCAACCTCATGTTATGCCACGATAAACTCCTATTGGTTCTCCTTACAACTATTTATCTATATTTGTCATATCATGTCACCTAAACCCTAAGCTATTATTTTAAGTCCCGGTATATCTTATCTCCTGCTAATTCCATAACCCTATTCCTAACTTTCTAATATGGTTTCTCTAGCCATATCCTATAGTTTTCTAGTCTAGTTTCCATTAACCATATACTATAGATCGGTTTCCATCAAAACTTGCGGCGGTGATATACGCCATCCACCCGACTTGCCCCATAGATATAGATCTACCCACCTTGATCCTTACTCGCCGAAGTCGATGACGCCATGCTCCATCATCTCGGAATCCATGCGAAGATACCTACAATATCAACACATATCGAAAAGCTATTAAAATCGAGTTCGGAAAACCAATACGGCACATGGTGCGTTTATAGGTTAAAACCTATTGCCTCGCATGCAAAACACAACCAAATAACCCTCGTTGTTGACGTACAAACGCCACACGAATGAATTCAAATCAAATACAAAAAACCAAGTTTTTAGAATCGGAAGACATAAATTCAGCAACATGAGAAATCCATTCCAGATTTTCCATCAGGTAAAATTTGGAAATTTTGCATATGGGTTTATTCTAATTAGAAGATATAGGAGACACGGACCAAAAACCAACAGATTCCCTCACATTGTGGCCGCAATTTGCAGCCACAAGGGATAAATTTGCGGTCAGGTTAAGAGGGGAGGGGCTAGGGTTTTTATGGTGGGTTCCTATGAGCCTGCACGTCTCCCAGTAATGGCAACTTACTTAGTGGTGCACTCGGGTCATAGCAGATATCGTGTGAACCTCGCAAACTGTCAAAACCCGATATCGGAAAAACTTCTAAGTTCAAGTGTCTGGTTTCAAATCTCAAGTTTAACTGGAATTCTAACTCTAAGGTCTAGTAACAGCCCCTACACAACACCACAACACAACTCAAACCCTAATTCCACTCTTGGAATTTCCAAGCTCACAAAACCACACCTTAAACCAATTCTAAACTAACTAGAATGCTAGGCAAACATAACTAAACTAAGGGGAAAGAATTATACCTCATAGATGTAGCCAAGCAAAACTCTAAAAGTCTAAAGTCCTCAAAATCGAATATTGATGGGTCCAAAGTGTAGAGGATGAAGTGGGGATCATCTTTTGTGAAGGGGGTATAGGGTTTTGATGAACCTTTGGAGATGATTTCTAGGGGTTGAAGGAGGAGGGAATGTGAAGAAGAAGAAGAAGATGAAAAGAAATAACGGGGAAGGAATGTGGCTGCCCCTCTTTCTCTCTTCTCTTATTCTCACCTTCTCTCTCACTCTTTTACTCTTTTACCCTTTCTCATTTTCTTTTCTTTTCTTTTTAATACCAAAACACATACTACCCTAAAAACCACACAAGAAAACAATGTGTAATCAAAACGTAACATGACATGGTGCACTAACCATGGAAAACTCTAGAAACATGGATTTGTCCTAATCGCGATTAGCAGTGCACTACTCGGGTTTTATCCAAACTGTATATAATAAATTTTAAAAAATACCAAATCCGATAAACATATTTTTAAATGAATAAATCATTTTAAATCTTCAATTATTTCACAATTATTGGTATACATATTTATATCTTTTTACGAGAACCCCAATTTTACAAATCGGATAGTTTTCGCCAAATATATTATTTTAATATTAAAATCCAAAAATAATATTTTATATTTTCTGAAATGTTACAGTTGTGGGGTAGGGAGCTGCCGGCCAGGGATAACCGAGCAGGATAGCCGCTCGGCTGCCTCTTCGTGAGGGCTTGGATCCTTAGCGCTGGAGGAGCCATGGGAGGCCTGCTAAGGATTGACCGAGAAGTGAAGCTGCTCAGTTGCCTCTTGGCGAGGGCTTTGATCCGTGGTGTTGTAGGGTAGGGAGCTACCAGCCAGGGATAGCCGAGCAGGGTAGCCGCTCGGCTGCCACTTGGTGAGGGCTTTGATCCCTGTCGTTGTAGAGTAGGGGAGCTACCAGCCAGGGATAGCCGAGCAGGGTAGCCGATCGGCTGCCTCTTGGTGAGGGCTTTGATCCCTGGCGTTGTGGAGTAGGGGAGCTACCAGCCAGGGATAGCCGAGCAGGGTAGCCGTTCGGCTGCCTCTTGGTAAGGGCTTAGATCCTTAGCGCTGAAGGGGCCATTGGAGGCCTGCTAAGGATTGACCGAGCAGTGAAGCTGCTCAGTTGCCGCTTGGCGAGGGCTTTGATCCCTGGCGTTGTGGGGTAAGGGAGCTACCAGCCAGGGATAGCCGAGCAGGGTAGCCGCTCAGCTGCCTCTTGGTGAGGGTTTAGATCCTTAGCGCTGAAGGGGCCATGGGAGGCCTGCTAAGGATTGACCAAGCAGTGAAGCTGCTCAGTTGCCTCTTGGCGATAGCTTTGATCCATGGCGTTGTAGGATAGGGAGCTACCATCCAGGGATAGCCGAGCAGGGTAGCCGCTCAGCTGCCTCTTGGTGAGGGCTTAGATCCTTAGCGCTGGAGGGGCCATGGGAGGCCTGCTAAGGATTGACCGAGCAGTGAAGCTGCTCAGTTGCCTCTTGGCGAGGGCTTTGATCCCTGGCATTGTAGGGTAGGGGAGCTACCAGCCAGGGATAGCCGAGCAGAGTAGCCGCTCGGCTGCCTCTTGGTGAGGGCTTAGATCCTTAGCACTGGAGGGGCCACGGGAGGCCTGCTAAGGATTGACCGAGCAGTGAAGCTGCTCAGTTGCCTCTTGACGAGGGTTTTGATCCCTGGCGTTGTGGGGTAGGGGAGCTACCAGCCAGGGATAGCCGAGCAGGGTAGCCGCTCGGCTGCCTCTTGGTGAGGGCTTAGATCCTTAGCGCTGGAGGGGCCATGGGAGGCCTGCTAAGGATTGACCGAGCAGTGAAGCTGCTCAGTTGCCTCTTGGCGAGGGCGTTGATCCCTAGTGTTGTGGGGTAGGGGAGCTACCAGCCAAGGATAGCCGAGCAGGGTAGCCGCTCGGCTGCCTCTTGGTGAGGGCTTAGATCCTTAGCGCTAGAGGGGCCATGGGAGGCCTGCTAAGGATTGACCGATAAGTGAAGCTGCTCAGTTGCCTCTTGGCGATGGCTTTGATCCCTGGCATTGTGGGGTAGGGGAGCTACCAGCCAGGGATAGCCGAGCACGGTAGCCACTCGGCTGTCTCTTGGTGGGGACTTAGATTCTTAGCGATGGAAGGGCCATGGGAGGCCTGCTAAGGATTGACCGAGCAGTGAAGCTGCTCAGTTGCCTCTTGGAGAGGGCTTTGATCCCTGGCATTGTAGGGTAGGGAGCTACCAGCCAGGGATTGCTGGCAGGGTAGCCGCTCGGCTGCCTCTTGCGAGGGCTTTTGATCCTTGGCCTCTTCTGTTGGAGACCTGTGTCTGGCCGCGGCCCCGGTTTCTTAGGTCCTCTAGCGAGGTAGTCTTCAAGCTGCCGTGACGAGTCCCGTCCGTGCGACCCTACCGAGGTAGGGGGTGTTGGTCATGCCTGGGAGTAGGCGAACTGACCGACATCTCCTCGGGAGGGACAGGAGCACGTAGGGGCGAGGGGCGAGGCACTCGGGTGACAGACATTGGCGCTGACGCGGGTTGCAGAATGTATTGGCCCGGGAGATCTGTGGCCGTGGGAAGTAACGAGGCGGTGGTCGGCTGTACCGACGCAAGCAGAGTCTTCTCTCCCTCTGCAGGGGTCCTGGTCCCGAGGTAGGTGAGCAGCGACCTGGGGAGCTTGCCCCGCCGTCTGGACACGGATGAGCGCGTCCACGATGGACACGAGTCGATCTATCCGGGCTGTTAGGGCGTTGTAGACGCTCGTCGGAGGAGGGGATTAGTCCGCGTGTCCGTTGAGGGGGAGGCGGCGGCTGGTGCTTGGATCGTCGTGATGACCGCTCGCCATTGGGTTGGGATCAGAAGGTGAACTTTTTGTTTCTGTGGAATCAAATTTTTCCCACAGACGGCGCCAGCTGACGCGGGTCTGATCCGTGCGTCAAGATGTTACCTTCCGTTGATCTGCTGATGGCAGCGATGGACGGTTAAGATTTGATCTGGAGGTTGGCTCCTGAAGCGTGTGGATCTCAATGGGTTTGAAGTTGTTGGCACTGAGCTACCTGCAAAGAAGTCCCGGGGTGGTTGTACCACCGAGGACCCTCCGACGGTCAAGTTAGAGAGGAAATCCGAGCAAAGTAACGGCTTAGTGGAGTAAAAATGGTTTACTTAAACCGTCTGAAGAAGGGGTTTATATAGCGGTGGCAGCAGGCAAGGCTGGCGCGAGAATCACGCCGGCCGTTACGCTCCCGACGTCACGCCCGCGTGATGAGCGGGATCTTCCATTAATGGCGAGACATGCTCGTTAATGGGGGATCGTGATGGCGTGGAAGGTGGGATGTGGCCGGCGGATATCTCGTGCATGGCGAGATTCGCGGGATGGCGGTTGCGCCTGTGAGCGGTGTCGTCGGTCAGTCGATGAGACCAAGGAAGATGACTTCGGCGGGAGAACTCGTGGACGAGCGGGAGAGCCGAGATATCTTGGTTCTGCGGTAGCCCGGAGACGAGCTGAGAGGGCCGAGGAGGCTCGGGCCTGTGATAGCTCGGAGTAGAGCAAAGGGACAGTTGGCTTGACTGCTGAGGTGCTCGGGGGTAAGGAGTGGAGTGCAACCTCGGAGACAGGGTTTGAAAGAAGCCCCTCACTGTAGCATATTGGTTCTCCCTCCGTGGCCCTTAGGGGTCTAAATGGTTTACGTATATGACACGTCATCCGACACGTGTCATGATCTAAGGAATTACCTTTATTGAGCATCATCAGCAATATAGAAACTTTGGTCTCTTCTTACAATTTTAACCTCTCATAACTACATCCATTCACAAAGCTTGTCTTTTGATGAAGAACATTAATAGGATTCCGATTATAGTTGAATGTTATAGAGGACGATCATTATTTACCCCCAAATTATATGAAGAAAAGGCAAGACTGATTTAATTACTAAAGGATCATAAAGCAAATATGAAATCTCCTAAATATTGACTGGCGCCTGATATTTAGAGGCAGGCAAATGGATCGTTATATGGCCAGCACAAATATTAACAACAACCATCTACTGAAGATGCAGTGCGAATCATATAACTTTAATAAAACATTAAAGTAAACATTAACCTACATAATAATGTAGATAGCAATAGAAAACGACTGCATCTTAAAATTTATATTATTCTCTTGCTGTGTTGTCATTTTCATCAAAATTTATAGTAGGGTTACTTTCAGTTGAGATCACTTTGCGCTTCAGGAAATCGAGAGCACACATGACCATGGTGGAGGATCCTAAACACAATCACTATAAAATAACAGCTTTAAATAGAAAGAATGTAGTGATATTAGCCAACTTGTATTCAAATTTAATTATCATGTCTTGAAAGTGTTGGGGTCAAAATTTGCACCCCAGTTGACCAGGTCAAAGTCAAGGTCAACCCCAAATAAGCGGGTCCAAGCCCAAGCAAGTGGGCCCATACCCAAGTCGAGCCCCGCGGCCGGCCTCTCCATGCCAAAATAAAAATCATGTAACAAATAATTTTGATGTGATTTTTTGTGCATGAATGTAAGCAAAATGGGCATAAAGCCAAATTTTTGTAAAGCCCATGGTTTATGTGCAAAAAGAAATAGCACATGAGACATGAGATGGGCAAAATGCTATTTTGTAAAGCCCAAGGGGCTATATGTAAATATGTAAGTCTATATAAGACAATATGATGATGCATAAAGAAGATACTTTTCATTCTCCCCAAAAACTAGGATTCATGTGTCTCCTTCTCCTCCCAAAAGGTTCTAAAACCTTCTTCTGTTCTTTTGAATTAAATCAAGAGTTTTACTCTTTCTTTTCCAAAACTAAATTGTTTTTCCCCATAAAACCCACAAAGGGAAGCTCAGATCTTCCATTAGATCTCAAAAAGGGGAGATCTTAAATCTCATCCCCCCTTTTCCTCCAAGATCCGGCCAACAAAAAGGAGGAAGGAGGAGACCCATCTCCGAAAATTGCACTTTGGAAAAGATCCAAAGCTCAAGAGAAAATCCAAACCTTAAGAGAGAAGAACCTCTGAAGATTTTCAGGGAGTTCAACTCCAAAACACAAATTCTCAATGGAGTTTAACTCCAAATCTAAATCTTTTGGAGTTTAACTCCACTCAAAATCCTCTTTAGGAGTTTAACTCCCATTTCTGGAGGTAAAAACCACTTCCTTTCGCTAGCGCCCGAGCGCCCGTCCACGTGCCATGTACCGGGCGCGTGAGGCGCCAGCGCCTGCATGTTAGGCGCGCAAGGCGCTGGCACCCACGCGTCCTTTGGACGTCATTTCCCTCCGTTTTACACACACTCCACACTAAAATACCTCCCCCGCTAGAAAAAAACGGGACGCTGCCCCGCACCCCGCAAAGGGGCTGCTAGCCCCTTTGACCCCCAGCCCGCTATCCGGATAGCGGGACCTCCGTAAAAACTCTGCGGGGATCCCGATATATCCAAAACCCCTTCAAAACACAACACTGCACATTGAGTTCGCATGACCAATTTAACCCGTTAATAGGAGGTTCTCTCGCTCTAAAGGCGAGAGGTAATTAACGGCAGCTTAGTCCGCGGCTGCCGGAGATTCGGATCCCTACGATCAATAAATCCCCGTCTACCCTAGGCAGGGGGAATCTGTAGTACGCCTGACAAGCGCGCGCGTATTCCCATCTCAATGGGGTGACGAAAAACACCTTATAGATTCCGGCACACCCGGTGGGACCTATCTTACCTCCCATATTTCGAGTTAAACGTTCACGCGAACTCAATCAATATACATATCTATATTTATACTAAAATAATGCTCTTTCATGCAGGTTTTCAAGCAATCACTTCTCAACAATGTCTCCAAAGATGAACTCATCTCCCTATCTCCTACACGATGAAGATGGACTCCAGGACGGTCCTCCCGGCCAGTCTTGGACGACAGTGGGAGAAACCGCTGCTACAGTTCGGCTCTATTCTGTTCATGCCAGCTAACTCCATTCCAGCTCCTCAAGCTCCGGTAACAGACAAACCAGCCTCGAAAGGCAAGAGGCCAAATGTGGTGATCTCGAGGGCACCACTGTAAGTCTACGCCAGCGCACCGGCCAATAATCTGAGGCCAAACGCGGAACAAAAACTTTTACAACTGGCGCTAACATACATTTTAACCCGGATCTAGCCATTAACGCTAAACTAACTAACTACAAAGATGATAGAATGGCTATACCGATCGATCCGTGTCCTTCGGTCTTTAGCCATCATCCCACGCTCCTCGCGAGATCTCCGATCTCTTGTCTCCTCGTCGAGATGGCACCACGTCAACGGATCTTTATACGGGCTCCCGCCTCTATACCGAGGCAACTCGGACATGAAGTATGCCAACCGACATGTCCAAGATGAAGTAGAGAATGAGTGGAATACTTTGTCTCATTACACTCTTTGGTTCTCATCACATGAGAGGGTAAGAGTGGAGGTTGAAGAAGATGCAAAGAGATGAAGAGTGTGAGCTCAAGAAACTATCTTAAGAGAGCAAAAACCAAAACACCAAAAATGATGTGTGCTGCCCTTTCATTTTGTGTGTGATATATATAAGGTTTAGTGTTGGAAAAACAAAGAAAATATCTTACCAAAATATCTCCAACTCAACCCTAAAAAATCACACCCAAAACAAAACTCATTAATTCTATCATGACTCACTAAATGACTCATTACCATGAGTCATTAGTGAACATGCTAGAATCAATGAGTCATAACAATGAGTCACACTTTCCAAATCCATTAATCATTTAAACCAAAATGATTAACCCAAAAAGAAATGCATCTTCTAAAGTAATCTCGTAACGGATTACGAGAATACCCCACCTGTAAATACATACCTGTATCCGTATTTCGACCGAATACGAATACGATGAGACGAAAGTAATCCAACACAATATAATACTTGGATCCGGTTTAAACCAAAGCCCACCAGTATTATCTGTCCGAACCATGACATGTGCACAAGTGCATGTGCATGTTCGAACCCTGCCATAAAACCATACGGCCTCTACCACGTTTCGCCCGAACTTGGGAAACTATCTGTGGGGGACTCTAAAGACTCGTCAGTACCCTGGCAGTGGGTTTAACCACAAGTACGTCAGCGGCACTAGCTGTGCGTAACGGCTGCCAATGTACTGACCGAAAGGGAAGCCGATGAGCGAACTCATCCTGGAACCCTACTGAGCCTATCAGTGACAATATCTGTACAGTCCGGTCCGTTTGTCTATGATCATCACATATCGGGCCTAGGGGGCTGGTAACGTCAGACCCCCAATAGCGGTATAAGTCGTGTCGGGGGGTAGCCCTGAACACCCTGAGAAACTACTGGAATACCTACCAGTAATTCTCACCTGCATTGGCCAAGGACTTGGTGTAATGGCTCTCCTAGACACAGCGCGATCTCACCCCCAATACCGGGAGAGACGAATCCCCTGCCGATCCGCTCACTGCCCCTATGTGGCTCGGGACTGTACCCAACTAAAACCTGTTTGCACGACTCCTTTGAGCCGTGGTAGGGTAGTAATCTAAGCACAGTGGGAACTCACACGAGACAAATGACGACCTTAGGTCGATGAACTAACCTGTACACATGTCACCAGGGAACTGCTATCTGACGCTAGATATAATACCAACTAGCAGGTTCCCGGCGAGTCCTGTGCGGTGCACTCATAACCCAATGAGCACCTGTATACATCTTAGGTGAACCAACTGACGTCAATGGCTTGTGAGACCGGCCACCGCCCCTCGTCGGGGTCTCGACTGTATACACTAGTCTACTCCGGAGTATCGATGCCCTGTCTCGAAACTCCCACGACTAGGGACTACTTTTAAGGATGTGCTTATAGATTATCCAATTCTCACGTATATGATCGCCATCATACCGTCAGTAGTCAAGCAGGATCCTAAAGGCTCTATCAACGTGTAATAGTGAACAGTAATGTCACCTAAAGCTGTACACGACTGATAAAGGCAAACCTGATAGCATACTATCATCTCGAGTAAAAATGTCCTACCGGTATAGGTCCTCCCTCAATCATTGCAATCACGTACCTGCTATCCAATAATTGACTTTGAGGGCACTATATCCAACAATCTCCCACTTGCACTTAAGGCTAATTATTACGATGTCGCATACTCACAGCCCGTGTGATACCGAACACCCAACTCCTCTACTAATCAGTTTCATAAAGCTCGTTTGTAAAAACATTTGTGTTCGAGAAATAGCCTCAGTGAGTGGATCCGCCCTGATGTTCCTTTCTATGTCTCTCTTAATCTCAAGTTCGCGAGAAAACCATCTCCCGAATTGAGTAATACCTGTCTTAGAATATGTCTGGATATCTGATGGGACCTAGTTCATAAATGAACTCCAAATCCAAACTTCTTAGACTGTATCGCCAACTGAACCTAATCAGTATCATGCACCATGTCTCCCTCAGTATCCTCTTGGACCACCTATCCAAACTACTGCCCCCTTTCGTCAGAGGGAAAACTATAACGCTGACAATCACTCTGTCATCCATGTCACCTTGGAAGCCTGGAATGATAACCGTTTCCCGAAAGAGGCTGCCGTCATCAAATCCCTAGAACATCCACTTATGTTCTAAAACTGCTTCCGTATGTTTCTCCGGGATTGGATTAATATAAACTTATTGCATCTAGTGCAAAAACAACATCTGGTGGGGTACTTGACATCTCACGATTGACTCAATTGCCTAAGCAAGTGATATGCCAATCATGCACATCCCTCTCCCCTTTAGTCTGTAAGACACCTTTAGAGAGGGTGACTCCATCACCTGCAGGTACACCACCATGCCAGGAGTCATCTATTCTAAATACCTTTAGAATACTGTCTAAGTATCCAAATTGGGAAACTACCCAAATCTAGATCTAAAACCATAGATCTAGTAACCAGAATGTTTGATATTATATCCATATCCTATGTGGAGAAATAACTGTGTGACAAACACAGTACAACCGATCGTAGTATAGGAATTTTACTTCCTACTCTGTGTATGTCATCTAAATACCAGAACATCACACCCTACTACCTTCTTAACAGATCCATCCCCTATTTTGATGAAGTCAAAGCCATGACTGTCATATCAAAAATAGATGATCTATCTCCGCTATATCTGCTTTAGTCTATAAATAGACATAAGCAACTTGTTCATTATGCTTTCGCTGCTCCCACTGACCACAACAACCCTCTGGCAGAATAATATATACGTGCACTTCTAAAGCTAGTTTAGAACGACGCTATACTTAACCTCCTACCGGGTATCATAGTCTGGAACAGCAGCAATGGCAAGTTTGGGTAAACAAGAACCTCCCTGTCACCGTTCTTAAGGCTACCGGAGTACCTCTTGGGTGCCTGAGATTACCCACCATATCTGCGGAGTGGCTAATGGAATGTCAAACCTGATAGAATCTATAGGTCCTATTAAATTTTCCGCAATCGTTTGTGGTTCTAGAATCTCATCCAGTTCTACCATACTCCCACTACTGTTTTCTGAAAAAATCCATTTTACTAAAACTGTGGCGAGTCAAGAACAATATCGCCATTGATATTCCAGATGGTAGAAAATCAACCCTCGTCATAGCCCGGGTCAACCCACAAACAGCCATTACAGAAATGTGCCTTGAGTTATCCAGAGTCTGGTTTTAAGCATAAGCCGGACAACTCCCCGTACCTTAACTTCGTTAAGATATGAACCATTCTATATCCAATATAGAAACTTTGGCACTTATTTAATTAGAACCAGATTTAAATCATGCAGTTGTCTCCAGTGCATATCAACTTAATGGAAATAGGCTAATCGACATTACTCAACTTAGGAATGCATCCAATTATGAATAACCTGAAAGAGAAACAAGTTTCTCAAAACCATTACTATCAACTGAATACCAATCACAAGTATCTACATCTTCGATCACCTTGAAGAATCCCGATACTTGCGATACCTGGTTCTCTACTTTATTCCTATACCTATAACTTCTCAAAACTTAGATATTGTATTTCTAAGAAACACTTGTCTAAAAACTAGAGAAGTCACAAATAAACAGAACATAGTACGAGGACTAACCCCTTTGTCCTGATGGACACTGGACAGCATACAATACTCTGTATGAGTCTCCTGAGTCGAATAACTCAAAACTTGTGCATCGTAGGTTGAAAAATGTACTTATGGTTAAGAACTACTCCGTTGTTCAATGCTCCTTACCTAATCGTCAACTGATATAGGTAAATGTCACGGACATAATTTCAAAAAATTATATCTCACTTTATAAAAATAAACGTACAGATATATCAGTTTAAAATTGGTACACAACAACGGATACTCAAAACCAAATACCTGCCGTTCGGCAAAAACCTAGGCGATTTCCTCAAATATCACCAATTACAACGAATTCTGATATAATGAGGATGATCACCTAATTCCCAATAACTTACTTCCACTCATCATCTGTAAAACCATACAGATGTGAGAATCATACCTGGTAAATACATACTCTGGAGTAAGTATCTAATCAGGAAATCAGTTTTCCTTTAACAATGCACAGTGAAACTGAAACATGAAAATGTTTCGAAGGGGTATTCTGGTATTCCTAGTAATGCCTCTTCCATTATCCAATTCATGACTGTAACCGTATATTTCTTTGCCATCTCTCCAAATCCCTTTATTTGTCTTTATTCATTACCTTCTGTACACCTTCGTTAGGCTTAATGGTTTTCTTCCTTCCCTACCGTTCGGCACCAGCCTATGGTTTGGAAGAAGACTATCCAGTAAGCATAATAGGTGTACTCTCCTAATCCTAGGAGTACTCGTAACCTGAGAGAAGGTGATGATAAAAGACAACTGAATAATACCTTATTCTATTTCTCCCGACTGGGGAAAAAAGCAAAGGTGAAGTAGGAATAGCGATGAAGTACGCGGTTTGGTCGTTAATGATAGCAGTCGCAATTTACGTTGTCCTCTTTCTTATCCCTTCATATGTTTTTACTTATTACCTTCTGTACACCCTACTTAGACTGATTGGTTTTCTCCTTTCCCTACCTTTCGGCACCTGCCTATGGTTTGGAAGAAGACTATCTAATAAGCGTAATAGGTGTACTCTCCTTAACTAAGGAGCCCTCGCAACCTGAGAGAAGGTGATAATAAAAGACAACTGAATAAACCAATTCAATTTCTCCTGAACCTGAATCCATCCTCGTAGAAGTCCCTTCGAGTTCGTATATAACCATACGATAGATTTATCCAATGGAAGTGGATGTTCGTAGTAATACGAGGTGTTCTGGAGAAATGCAAAGGGTAAAAAAAGGAGCGGCAACGACTTATGTAACTCAAACAATCCAAAAGCCAGTATTTTAAGAAGGTTCGGCTAACATGGTCACTGAGTCATAGTCTAGGGTCGGTCAAAGGTTGCTGCCAAAGAGAGAGAGAAAAGAAACACTCTGCGTGCACTCTAAGTTATATCAGAATGGTTATCACTTTATCTAATCAGGAAACCTCCCACTGTATCGTCAAATTCTCCTCCAAACCTGAAAGAAGAATTAGTCGGGATGACCCGAAGAGTAAACCAACTCATCGGTGGGAATCGGGATCCAACTATCATCGAATGATAACGTGAAGGAATCCACTCACATTATCACACTCCAGAAGGTATGCGCATGCCTGGCAAGTTTCATGTATGTTTGAAACTCCCGATAAGGATTTTTGCCCCATGCTCTTATGACCTTGACGTTGGCCAAAATGTCATAAGTCACATGTCAAGTTCTACCCATCATTATCTTGTTAATTTGAACCCACCCGTACATTCTCCTGACGTTGGCCAAATGGCAGAACGACTGTCCCAAACCAACTCATCTACCTATACAACAGATGAATACCCAGCAGCTACCAAACACTATGCCTTGGCATTGGTCAAAATACATAGCTTGAATACTACTGAATACCCAACTGAAATGACGGAGGGCTACGGCTGGTTTTTGGCGAAAAACCTTTAACGTAACGAACTTGATATCGCTGAAGGAACCTGATAGCTTTTTACAAAAATATAGTGACGAAAACATTTGCTAAAGAGGTCACTCCCGGTGAAGGGATCTCGGCTCTTTCCTCGTGGAATGAGATGCAGGATATTCCAACTGAATACCACGATGCAAAGCAACAAATAATCGACTATAGTGAAGTTATTACCATGACGCAAACTTCTGCCCAAGGGGTCACTCCCGGTGAAGGGATCTCGGCCCTTGCCTCGTCGAATGAGGTGCAGGATATTCCAACTGAATACCACTGTGCAAAACAAAAGAAAACGTCCTTGTAATAACACTTTTTGAAAATTGTTCCAACAGCATCAAACAGGTTTGTTTTCCTTGCATTGATCAAAATCAATGCAGTCCTATCAATTAATCACACCAGAAAAGAATGAAAATAAAATGTACGTATATGCCATCCGCATTCGTCACTGGGTCCCGTCATCACCCGTTAGGTTACTTAACTAACGACAGAGCGGGGACTGGACTAGCGCGGGTGTAAAACATATACAACATCTACTAGTATATATACCAATATACAATAATCACTCCAGGCGTGATAAATGAAACATTACATAAATGTAATAAGCATCACAGAACAATACAGATAATCTGGGATCCCCGGGTTTCACAGAGCCGCTACTGAAACCCGACGTTCCCCTAGTCATTTAGATAGCCTGTACAATGAAACCTAGACCCCTACGGGTGCGGCAAGTTACCCGCCAAAAGCTGAAGCGAGGCAACCCCCTAAAACAAAGTGAATGGACCACCCTGCACTTCACGGAATCCGGTAACTTAAGCAGACCTCCTTGGGTCAACCTCTACCCTTATGAGTACGGCGAATAGTCTGCCAATTCTTGAGTGAGGCCCCCTGCCTCTCAAAGCCATGAGATGCGGACCCGTTGCCCTCCAGAACCCGGCTATCCGTGCACTCCGTCGCGGGGTAAACCTAGTACAGAAATGAAAAATATGTACAACGGGTACATCGACCTCAACCCGGTCGGGCCCCAAAAGAATAATATACAAACAGGCAGTGACGGCAGTTCACATGTTGGACGCTCGCCCCGCAATATCAAATGTACAAATAAATCCAAACTGTACTACCATTGCACGCAGCTGTTGGGGTAAAAATTTACATCCCGGTTGACCGAGTCAAAATCAAGGTCAACCCCAAGCGAGGTGGGCCCAAGCCCAGGTCAAGTGGGCCCATGCCCAGGTCGAGTTCGAAACATGAAGCGGCTGACCCTCCCCATGCCAAAAATGAAATCATGTAATAAATAATTTTTATGTAATTTTTTATGCATGAATGTAAACAAAATGGGTATAAAGCCAAATTTTTGTAAGCCCATGGCTTATGTGCAAAAAGAAATGGCACATGAACCATGGGATGGGCAAAATGCCATTTTGTAAAGCCCAAGGGGCTATATGTAAATGTGTAAGCCTATATAAGGCAACATGATGATGAATAAAGGATACACTTTTTCATTCCCCCAAAAACTAGGGTTCTTTGTGCCTCCTGCTCCTTCTCCAAGGTTCTAAACCTTCTCAATTCTTTTGAATTAAATCAAGAGTTTTACTCTTTCTTTTCCAAAACTAAGTAGTTTTCCACCACAAAACCCACAAAGGGAAACTCAGATCTCCCATCAGATCTCAAAAAGGAGTGATTTTTAAAATCTCCTACTTCTTGATCTTCAAGATCCGGCCAAACAACAGAAGGAAGAAGAAGAACTCCCTTCATCAACTTCAAAACATCCCAGGAGTTTAACTCCATACATATATACATAACAAATATTTCCTTTCTGAAGCATAGCTTCTGTTTCTTAGGCTAAAAGCCATTTTTTCTCGCCGGCGCTCAAGTGCAGAGCGCCCGCGTGCCGACACGTGGCGCGCTTGCGCTCAAGCGCAAGCGCCCGAGCGCAAGTCGCCCCCGTGCCGACACGTGGCGCGCTTGCGCTCAAGCGCAAGCGCCCGAGCGCAAGTCGCCCCCGTGCCGACACGTGGCGCGCTTGCGCTCAAACGCAAGCGCCCGAGCGCAAGTCGCCCCGGTGCCGACACGTGCGCGCTCAAGCGCAGGCGCCCGAGCGCAAGTCGCCCCCGTGCCGACACGTGGCGCGCTTGCGCTCAAGCGCAGACGCCCGAGCGCAAGTCTCCCCCGTGCCGACACGTGGCGCGCTTGCGCTCAAGCGTCCAGCGCTCAAGCGCAGAGCGCCCATGTGCCGACACGTGGCACTCTAGCGCCTGAGCGCACAGCGCCCAAGGTGCTGCCCCCACACATCCTTTGGATGCCTTTTCCCCCTTTCTTTCTTTTATATATATACATATATACATATATATATACATATGTATACATATTTGCACACACACGTGCTCCACGACACCGTCCCTGTTAGAAAAAAATTTCTAACGGGACGCTGCCCCGCACCCCGCAAGGGGGCTGCTAGCCCCCTTGACCCCCAGCCCGCTATCCGGGTAGCGGGACCCCCGTAAAAACTCTGCGTGGCTCCCGATATATCCAAACCCCCTCTTTCAAAACACAACACACGTACACTGCACATTGAGTTCGCATGACCAGTTTAACCCGTTAATCGGAGGTTCCCTCGCCCCAAAGGCGAGGGGTAATTAACGGCAGCTTAGTCCGCGGCTGCCGGAGATTCGGATCCCCACAATCAATAAACCCCGGCCTACCCTAGGCAGGGGGAATCTGTAGTACGCCTGACAAGCGCGTGCGTATTCCCATCTCAATGGGGTGACGAAAAACACCCTACAGCTTCTGGCACGCCCGGTGGGACCAATCTCTCCTCCCATATTTTGGGTTAAACGTTCATGCGAACTCAATCAATTTACATGTCTATATTTATACTAAAATAATGCTCTTTCATGCAGATTTTCAAGCAATCACCTTCCGACGATGTCTTCGATGATGAACTCAGCTCCTGTCTGCTACACGATGAAGATAGACTCCAGGACGGTCCTTCCGGCCAGTCTCGGGCGACAATGGGAGGAGCCGCTGCTGCCATTCGGCTCTATTATGTTCATGCCTGTTGGCACCATCCTGGCTCCTCAAGCCCCGGTGGCAGACAAACCGGTCTCGAAAGGCAGGAGACCAAATGTGGTGGTCGCGAGGGCACCTCAGCCCAAGCGCAAGTCCGTTTCCGAACGACTCTCCATGGCCCCAGCTGGGGGCACGGCCACCAACACCAACAAAGCTACAACGCGTCCCGAGCAAGCTCCAGCGGTGCCCTCGACCACTGCTCGATCGGGTGTCTTCTCTAAGCCCCCCTCTGATCAACTCACAATGGCTTCCCGGATAGCGGATGCCCGCCAAGCCTTCAAAATCGAGAAGCTGAGGGAGAAAAGGCTCAGATATAGAGCCAACAAAAGGGCTAGGGCTCCTGCCAGGCTGAACCTCATGAGGTTCGAAGAACAGGGTTACCCCGCCAAAGATGAGGAAATGGCTGGGTATGTGGTCCACACTGTCTACACGGTAGGCACGCGCAGCAAGAGTAAGGACGGGGCTACCACATCTCAAACCCAATCTGGCTTGAATGTGGTGGCCGCTTCCCAAGAACAGCCGCCTCTGCTGGGTGATGAAAACCCTCTCGATGACGATGATAGGCAGAAAGACCTTTCGGTCCATGAGGAGTCGGGCTCGGAAAGCGAAGAAGAGCCGACTTTCCGCCCCAAGACCGCGGAGCAAGAGCTGCTTCAAGAGCTCCGAAAGCAGCTCAGAAACAAAGACAAGGAGATGGCCAAGCTCTACTCAAAGATCGACGACTTGACAAACGTCGTCTTACAGCTCACGGCCCAACTTTCCTCTCAGCCGCCCAATCAGGCGCATGGCTCTCATGAACCAGGAAACGGTGTCTCGAAACAGCCGACGCCCGTTCCCTCAAATCCAAAAGTGGGCGGACCGCATGAAAACCATTCGCATCCTATCTCGGGAAATGACTTGGCTACCGATGACAGTAGCCCGCTAACTCAAGGTCAAATCATGGATTTGGTTGCCAGCAAAGTCAAAACACTGGTAGCCGAAGCTGAAGCGCAAAAAGATGTTAGTAATAGCGGGAGACTATATCCCGCTCAGTATGATCTGGTAGAATTTCCTAGCGGCTATGTCATCCCCAAATTCGGAAGATTCGATGGGACGGGAAATGCGAATCAACACATCGCCCACTTCAAAGCCTCATGCGGGAATACTGGGGGCAACGATGCGCTTCTCCTCCGCCAGTTCGTTAATAGCTTGACCGATATTGCTTTCGACTGGTACGCGAGCATACCGGATGGCTCCGTTACTACTTTCGTCCAAATGGAATCTTTGTTTCGACAAAGGTTCATGAGCGTCAGCGATAAGATCACCATTGCCGAGCTCGTAAGGACCAAGCCCAAGAACAACGAAAGCAACACGGATTTTATAACCCGATGGCGCAATCTCTCCGTCAAATGTGAACCACCGATAGAGCAGGACCAATCTGTCAGTCTCCTTGTCGGAAATCTCAACAATTGGATGGCCCCGTTTCTATGCACCGCGGGTCTCAAAACATTCCAAGAACTGACCAGAAAAGTTCAAATGCTGGAGCGCTCAAAGCAGGAGTCCTCCTCGGATTCCCAAAATAACAATAGGTCCTGGAGAAACCGAAAGGACGATAATCGCAAAGGCGGAAATTCCGACGATTCTGAATCTTTCAATGCCTTGGCCAACCGAAATAAGCAAGGGTTGAGCGGGCCTAGCGCTAACCAGCCCCGGAAGCCAATGTTCGGAGAGGGAGGAGAATCTCCACTAAAAGAGAAGCTGGATAAGGTCTATTCCTTCAGAAGGGACAAAATCCGTAAAATATTCAAAGATGCCCTGAAGAACGGTCTACAACTGCCAGAGTCAAAGAGACCGCATGAAGCGAATAGGACCGACGACCCCAAATACTGCCCCTATCACAGAGTGATAGGTCATGCCATTGAGGACTGCTTCGTCTTCAAAGATTGGGTCGAAAAGCAATACAAGGCAGGAGAGATAGAACTGTCTAAAGGCGTGTTAGTAAACAGTCAAGATGCGACCGCCAATTTCATACAAACGGAGACCGAAGTTCTTCGTGAAACTAATTCTCTCAGACATCTGCCTTTCTCTGAACACAATCGACCACCACATCATTAAACTGGGAACAATCGACCACCACGTCATTAAACTGGGAACAATCGACCACCACGTCGTTAAACTGGGAATAATCGACCGCTAAGTCGTTAAACCGGGAATGTAAAAAAAATGTGTGTATATAAAAAAAATGTGTAAATAAAAGAAAAATAAAGAA
The DNA here is from genome assembly GCA_030015575.1 of Agapanthus africanus. Classification (NCBI taxonomy): domain Eukaryota; kingdom Viridiplantae; phylum Streptophyta; class Magnoliopsida; order Asparagales; family Amaryllidaceae; genus Agapanthus; species Agapanthus africanus. Next base: position 301,992,282 of record JASDDO010000019.1, read on the forward strand.
AAGCCGAAATGATGGGGCAACTCGCAATAAAAATCAGCGGGTGAAAATAAAAATGAAAATAAAGCCGAAATGATGGGGCAACCGCGAATAAATAGCCGAAATGATAGGACAACCGCGACCTTCGCGATAAGAAAAGCTGAAATGATAGAGCAATCGCGGTAAAATAAAAAAAACACAAAACAAAAAAAATGGCGAATGATGAGTCGCTCCTGGTACCATATTCCAGTGCAGCGATACAGACGCCAACCAAAATCCAGTTTCCCAAAATTCTTCCGCCCTACGGCCAGTCCCCAAATTGACTACCGTATACAATCCACGGGCTCAAATAATTCTCATCATACCCATGCCCCACCGCAATCACCAGTTACGCGGCTGGTCTCCGCCTTTGGAATTATGCTCCATTGAGAAGACCCACTCATGTGTCCTCACGATACATGAGGAGAACAAATCTTTGTGGGATCCTTACGACTCACGAAGAAAAAACACACTTAGGAGTCCTCACGACTCCTAAGGAGAATATACACCTGCGGGATCCTTACGACTCGTAGGGAGAAAATGCTTTTATGGGACCCTCACGGCCCATAAAATTGAAAAGTCTTAGGTGATAGGGATCCAAACCTATCTCCTAAGCCATCGCTCTCCAATCCCCAACGGCGAATGATGAGTCGCTCCTGGTACCATATTCCAGTGCAGCGATGCAGACGCCAACCAAATTCCAAATTCCATACCCCAACGGCGAATGATGAGTCGCTCCTGGTACCATATTCCAGTGCAGCGATGCAGACGCCAACCAAATTCCAAATCCCATACTCCAACGGCGAATGATGAGTCGCTCCTGGTACCATATTCCAGTGCAGCGATGCAGACGCCAACAAAGTCCCAAAATTTTTATGGCCCTACGGTCTGGATCATACATCCTGCAAAACCGTATACAATCCACGGGCGTAAAACGATCCCAATCTCTTCCAAGTCCTACCGGTGAGACCATATTCAAAGTCCCACCAAAAAAATAAAAATAAAAAAAAAGTATGTCCACAAGCAAAAGGGGCACGGATGAAAACCCGAAAGGGCTCCGTGAGTAAAAACAGCAGGACTGCCAGCGAGTTTGTGAAAACCCGAAAGGGCGCAAACTCGTGAAAAAGAGATGAAATGCACTCACAAAGTCCTCTCGACTTTGTGAGGAGAAAATTCCCGCTTGAGATCCTTACGACTCACAAAGGATCAACACACTTAAGAGTCCCCACGACTCCTAAGGAGAAAATACACCTACGGGATCCTTACGACCCATAGGGAGAAAATATTTTGTGAGACCCTTACGGCTCACAAAATTGAAAAGTCTTAGGTGATAGGGATCCAAACCTATCTCCTAAGCCATCGCTTCCTGATAAGCAAGCGCAAATGATGATTCGCTCCTGGTACCATATTCCAGTGTAGCGATACTGATGCCAAACAAAAAACCAATTCCCAAATCCTTCCGAGGCAAATGATGAGTTGCTCCTGGCGTTATTCCAGTGCAGCAATGCAGATGCCGACCAAAACCAAAATTTCCAAATCCTCTCATGACAAATGATGATTCGCTCCTGGTACCATATTCCAGTGTAGCGATGCTGATGTCAACCCAAATCAAATCAAACCAACAACCTCTGCGGCGGAATCATGCTTCGTTCCAGAATTTACCCCGTGTCGAAATCATGCTTCGGCTCGGAATCAACCAACGACCTCCTCGTCGGAATTATGCTCCGCCTCGGAATCAAGTCAACCAGCAAGCTCTGCGTTGGAATTATGCTTCGTCTCAGAATTCACCCCGTGTCGAAATGATGCTCCACCTCGGTGTACCTGCCTTCCCTGTCGAAATTATGCTTCGTCTCGGAATCAAGTCAGCCAACAAGCACCGCGTCGGAATTATGCCTCGTCTCAGAATTCACCCCGTGTCGAAATGATGCTCCGCCTCGGTGTACCTGCCTTCCCTATCGAAATTATGCTTCGTCTCGGAATCAAGTCAGCCAACAAGCTCTGCGTCGAAATCATGCTTCATCTCAGAATATACCCCGTGTTGAAATCAAGCTTCGCCTCGGACTATCTGCTTTCCCCATCGGAATTATGCTTCCCTGGGAATCAACCTCTGCATCGAAATTATGCTTCGGTCAGAATGTCTGCCGCTCTTCGGAATAATGCTCCGATCCCTGTAATCATGCTCCGCTCTTCGGAATGATGCTCCGATCCTTGGAATCATGCTCCGCCCTTCGGAATGATGCTCTGAATCCTGGAATTATGCTCCGCTCTTCGGAATGATGCTCCGAACCCCTGGAATCATGCTCCGCTCTTCGGAATGATGCTCCGAACCCCTGGAATCATGCTCCGCTCTTCGGAATGATGCTCCGAACCCCTGGAATCATGCTCCGCTCTTCGGAATGATGCTCCGAACCCCCGGAATGATGCTCCGAATCCTGGAATTATACTCCGCGAATCGGAACGATGCTCCGAACCCTGGAATTATGCTCCGCCCATCAGAATGATGCTCCGATCCCTGGAATCATGCTCCGCTCATCGGAATGATGCTCCGATCCCCTGGAATCATGCTCTGCTCTTCGGAATGATGCTCCGATCCCCTGGAATGATGCTCCGCCCTTCGGAACGATGCTCCGATCCCCTGGAATCATGCTCCGCTCATCGGAATGATACTCCGATCCCTGGAACCATGCTCCGCTCATCGGAATGATGCTCCGATCCCTGGAATGATGCTCCGCCCTTCGGAATGATGCTCCGAATCCTGGAATGATGCTCCGCTCTTCGGAATGATGCTCCGAATCCTGGAATGATGCTCCGCCCTTCGGAACGATGCTCCGATCCTTGGAATCATGCTCCGCCCTTCGGAATGATGCTCCGAATCCTGAAATTATGCTCCGCTCATCGGAATGATGCTCCGATCCCCAGGAATCATGCTCCCCGGGCTGATGCTCCGCCCCCGGAATGATGTTCCACCTCGAAGTTCAGCTTCAAGATCCATCAATTTCATGCACACAACTCAAATGTGCGGTGTGCATTTATTGATGGGGGGCACTTTGTTGGGGTAAAAATTTACATCCCGGTTGACCGAGTCAAAGTCAAGGTCAACCCCAAGCGAGGTAGGCCCAAGCCCAGGTCAAGTGGGCCCATGCCCAGGTCGAGTCCGAAACATGAAGCGGCTGACCCTCCCCATGCCAAAAATGAAATCATGTAATAAATAATTTTTATGTAATTTTTTATGCATGAATGTAAACAAAATGGGTATAAAGCCAAATTTTTGTAAGCCCATGGCTTATGTGCAAAAAGAAATGGCACATGAACCATGGGATGGGCAAAATGCCATTTTGTAAAGCCCAAGGGGCTATATGTAAATGTGTAAGCCTATATAAGGCAACATGATGATGAATAAAGGATACACTTTTTCATTCCCCCAAAAATTAGGGTTCTTTGTGCCTCCTGCTCCTTCTCCAAGGTTCTAAACCTTCTCAATTCTTTTGAATTAAATCAAGAGTTTTACTCTTTCTTTTCCAAAACTAAGTAGTTTTCCACCACAAAACCCACAAAGGGGAACTCAGATCTCCCATCAGATCTCAAAAAGGAGTGATTTTTAAAATCTCCTACTTCTTGATCTTCAAGATCCGGCCAAACAACAGAAGGAAGAAGAAGAACTCCCTTCATCAACTTCAAAACATCCCAGGAGTTTAACTCCATACATATATACATAACAAATATTTCCTTTCTGAAGCATAGCTTCTGTTTCTTAGGCTAAAAGCCATTTTTTCTCGCCGGCGCTCAAGCGCAGAGCGCCCGCGTGCCGACACGTGGCGCGCTTGCGCTCAAGCGCAAGCGCCCGAGCGCAATTCGCCCACGTGCCGACACGTGGCGCGCTTGCGCTCAAGCGCAAGCGTCCGAGCGCAAGTTGTCCCGGTGCCGACACGTGGCGCGCTTGCGTTCAAGCGCAAGCGCCCGAGCGCAAGTCGCCCCGGTGCCGACACGTGCGCGCTCAAGCGCAGGCGCCCGAGCGCAAGTCGCCCCCGTGCCGACACGTGGCGCGCTTGCGCTCAAGCGCAGACGCCCGAGCGCAAGTCGCCCCCGTGCCGACACGTGGCGCGCTTGCGCTCCAGCGCAGGCGCTCGAGCGCAAAGCGCCTACGTGCCGACACGTGGCGCGCTTGCGCTCAAGCGCCCAGCGCTCAAGCGCCCAGCGCTCAAGCGCAGAGCGCCCATGTGCCGACACGTGGCACTCTAGCGCCTGAGCGCACAGCACTTAGGCGCACAGCACCCAAGGTGCTGCCCCCACACATCCTTTGGATGCCTTTTCCCCCTTTCTTTCTTTTATATATATACATATGTACATATATACATATATATATACATATGTATACATATTTGCACACACACGTGCTCCACGACACCGTCCCTGTTAGAAAAAAATTTCTAACGGGGCGCTGCCCCGCACCCCGTAAGGGGGCTGCTAGCCCCCTTGACCCCCAGCCCGCTATCCGGGTAGCGGGACCCCCGTAAAAACTCTGCGTGGCTCCCGATATATCCAAACCCCCTCTTTCAAAACACAACACACGTACACTGCATATTGAGTTCGCATGACCAGTTTAACCCGTTAATCGGAGGTTCCCTCGCCCCAAAGGCGAGGGGTAATTAACGGCAGCTTAGTCCGCGGCTGCCGGAGATTCGGATCCCCACAATCAATAAACCCCGGCCTACCCTAGGCAGGGGGAATCTGTAGTACGCCTGACAAGCGCGTGCGTATTCCCATCTCAATGGGGTGACGAAAAACACCCTACAGCAGCTATCCACCACGACAAATCCGCAACATCACAGCACAACACAGAATATCAACGCGAATGTCACGTTCGCAAACCTGTCTAAAAGAGCTATAGCAATTAGACACGATTTACCGCTCGAATGACATTCACGGTCGGAGATATAATGTAAGTACTGAAAACTAACACATTTAAAATTCCGATCGACAAAACTTCCCGAAGTGGGCCCCAAGTACAAATCCAGTACTCAAACAAAATCTGGGCCCAAACAAAATATTCCAGAAACCACAATTCCACATGAAAGACACCCAGAAGAAAAATGGTGCACTGAAGCCCTAAAGTAGAGGCGGAAATGCGGCCAATACAAGGCTTGTGCGGCGGTTCCGCGGCGGTCTTGAAGGTTCAGTCGACCAAATTTCTTCCAGAGTCTTAGAAAAGCCTGCTCGATTTTCTGAGATACCCAAAATAATTTTTAGACCAGTTTAAAAATTCGACAGAAACTTTATCATGAAAAATGCGGTTTTGGAAATTTCGTTCGATCGATATTTTAAACACGTTAGAACAAGCTAATAAAGGTTAATGGCGTGGCTCTGATACTATGTAAGTCTACGCCAGCGCCCCGGTCAATAATCTGAGGCCAAACGCGGAACAAAAACTTTTACAACTGGTGCTAACATAGACTTTAACCCGGGTCTAGCCATTAACGCTAAACTAGCTAACTACAAAGATGATAGAATGGCTATACCGATCGATCCGTATCCTTCGGTCTTTAGCCATCATCCCAGGCTCCTCGCGGCATCTCCGATCTCTTGTCTCCTCGTCGAGATAGCACCACGTCAACGGATCTTTATACGGGCTCCCGCCTCTATACCGAGGCAACTCGGACATGAAGTATGCCAACCGACATGTCCAAGATGAAGTAGAGAATGAGTGGAATACTTTGTCTCATTACACTCTTTGGTTCTCATTACATGAGAGGGTAAGAGTGGAGGTTGAAGAAGATGCAAAGAGATGAAGAGTGTGAGCTCAAGAAACTATCTCAAGAGAGCAAAAACCAAAACACCAAAAATGATGTGTGCTGCCCTTTCATTTTGTGTGTGATATATATGAGGTTTAGTGTTGGAAAAACAAAGAAAATATCTTACCAAAATATCTCCAACTCAACCCTAAAAAATCACACCCAAAACAAAACTCATTAATTCTATTATGACTCACTAAATGACTCATTACCATGAGTCATTAGTGAACATGCTAGAATCAATGAGTCATAACAATGAGTCACACTTTCCAAATCCATTAATCATTTAAACCAAAATGATTAACCCAAAAAGAAATGCATCTTCTAAAGTAATCTCGTAACGAATTACGAGAATACCCCTCACCTGTAAATACATACCTATATCCGTATTCCGACCGAATACGAATACGATGAGACGAAAGTAATCCAATACAATATAATACTTGGATCCGGCTTAAACCAAAGCCCACCAGTATTATCTGTCCGAATCATGACACGTGCACAAGTGCACGTGCATGTTCGAACCCTGCCATAAAACCATACGGCCTCTACCACGTTTCGCCCGAATTTGGGAAACTATCTGTAGGGGACTCTAAAGACTCGTCAGTACTCTGGCAGTGGGTTTAACCACAAGCATGTCAGCGGCACTAGCTGTGCGTAACGGCTGCCCATGTACTGACCGAAAGGGAAGCCGATGAGCGAACTCATCCTGGAACCCTACCGAGCCTATCAGTGATAATATTTGTACAGCCCGGTCCGTTCGTCTATAAGCATCGCATATCGGGCCTAGGGGCCTGGTAACGTCAGACCCCCAATACCGGTATAAGTCGTGTCGGAGGGTAGCCCTGAACACCCTGAGAAACTACTGGAATACCTACCAGTAATTCTCACCTGCCTTGGCCAAGGACTTGGTGTAATGGCTCTCCTAGACACAACGCGATCTCACCCCCAATACCGGGAGAGACGAATCCCCTGTCGATCCGCTCACTGCCCCTATGTGGCTCGGGACTGTACCCAACTAAAACCTGTTTGCGCGACTCCTTTGAGCCGTGGTAGGGTAGTAATCTAAGTACAGTGGGAACTCACACGAGACAAATGACGACCTTAGGTCGATGAACTAACCTGTACACATGTCACCAGGGAACTGCTATCTGACGCTAGGTATAATACCAACTAGCAGGTTCCCGGCGAGTCCTGTGCGGTGCACTCATAACCCAATGAGCACCTGTATACATCTTAGGTAAACCAACTGACGCCAATGGCTTGTGAGACCGGCCACCGCCCCTCGTCGGGGTATCGACTGTATACACTAGTCTACTCTGGAGTATCGATGCTTTGTCTCGAAACTCCCACGACTAGGGACTACTTTGAAGGATGTGCTCATAGACTACCCAACTCTCACGTATATGATCGCCATCATACTGTTGGTAGTCAAGCAGGATCCTAAGGGCTCTATCAACGTGTAATAGTGAACAGTAATGTCACATAAAACTGTACACGACTGATAAAGGCAAATCAGATAGCATACTATCATCTCGAGTAAGACTGTCCTACCGGTATAGGTCCTCCCTCAATCATTGCAATCACGTACCTGCGATCCAATAATTGACTTTGAGGGCACTATATCCAACAACCACTGCCCAAGCGCAAGTCCGTTTCCGAATGACTCTCCATTGCCCCAGCTGGGGGCAAGGCCATCAACACCAACAAAGCAACAAGGCGTCTCGAGCATGCTCCGGCGGTGCCCCTGACAACTGCTCGATCGGGTGTCTTCTCTAAACTCCCCGCTAATCGACTCACGATGACTTCCTGGATAACGGATGCCCGCCAAGCCCTTAAAATTGAGAAGGTAAGGCAGAAAAGGCTCAGATATAGAGACAACAAAAGGGCTAGGGCTCCTGCTAGGCTGAACTTTATGAGGTTCGAAGAACAAGGTTATCCCTCCAAAGATGAGGAAATGGCTGGATATGTGTCCACACTGTCTACATGGTGGGCACACGCAGCAAGAGCAAGGATGGGGCAACTACATCTCAAATCCAATCTGGTGTGAATATGGCTGCCACATTCTAAGACCGGCCTCCTCTGGAAGGTAATGAAGACCCTTCCAGTGAAGATGATAAGTAGAGAGAGCCCTCGGTTCATGAGGAGTCGGGCTCAGAAAGCGAAGAGGAGCCAATCTTTCGTCCCAAGAACGCAGAGCAGCAACTTCTCCAAGAGCTCCGAAAACAGCTCAGAAGTAAAAATAAGGAGATGACCAAACTTTACTCCAAAATTGACGACTTGACGAATGTCGTCTTGCAGCTCATGGCCCGACTTGCCTCTCAGCCGCCCAATCAAGCGCAGGGCTCTGCTCATGAACCGGGAAACGGTGTCCCAAGGCAGTCGACGCCTATTCCCTCAAATCCAAAGATGGGCGGACCGCATGAAAGTCAGTCGCATCCTATCTCGGGAAATGTCTTGGCTACCGATAACAGTAGCCCGCTAATTTAAGATCAAATCATGGATTTGGTTGCCAACAAAGTCAAAACATTGGTAGCCGAAGCCAAAACACAAAAAGATATCAGCAGCAGTGGGAGACCATATCCTGCTCAGTATGATCTGGTAGAATTTCCTAGCGGCTATATCATCCCCAAATTCGAAAGATTTGATGGGACGGGAAATGCGAATCAGCACGTCGCCCATTTTAAAGCCTCATGCGGGAATACTGGGGGCAATGATGTGCTTCTCCTCCGCCAGTTCGTTAATAGCTTGACCGATGTTGCTTTCAACTGGTACGCGAGCATACCGGATGGCTCCATCACAACTTTCGTCCAAATGGAATCTTTGTTCCGACAAAGGTTCATGAGTGTCGGCGATAAGATCACTATAGCCGACCTCATAAGGACCAAGCCAAAGAACAACGAAAGAAGCACGAATTTTATAACCCGATAGCACAATCTCTCCGTCGAATGTGAACCGCTGATAGAGCAGGACCAATCTGTCAGTATCCTTGTCAGAAATCTCAACAATTGGATGACCCCGTTTCTATGCACCGCGGGTCTCAAAACATTCCAAGAGCTGACCAGGAAAGTTCAGATGCTGGAGCGCTCAAAGCAGGAGTCCTCCTCGGATTCCCAAAATAACAATAGGTCCTGGAGAAATCGAAAAGACGAAAATCACAAAGACGGAAACTCTGATGATTCTGAATCTTTCAACGCTTCAGCTAACCGGAATAAGCTAGTGAGCGGGCCTAATGCCAACCGGCCTCGGAAGCCAGTGTTCGGAGAGGGAGGAGAAGCTCCACTGAAAGAGAAGCTGGATAAAGTCTATTCCTTCAGAAGGGACAAAGTCCATAAAATATTCAAAGATGCCCTAAGAAACGGTCTACAATTGCCAGAATCAAAAAGACCGCAAGAAGCGAATATGACCGACAACCCCAAATACTGCCCCTATCACAGAGTGATAGGTCATGCCATTGAGGACTGCTTCGTCTTCAAAGATTGGGTCGAAAAGCAATACAAGACAGGAGAGATAGAACTGTCTAAAGATGTGTTAACAAACAGTCAAGCTGCGACTGCCAATTTCATACAAATGGAGACCGAAGTCCTTCGTGAAACTGATTCTCTCAGACATCTGCCTTTCTCTGAAAACAGCTGACCACCATGTCATTAAACTGGGAACAAACGACCTCTAAGTCGTTAAACTGGGAATGTAAAAAAAATGTGTGTAAATAAATAAATAAAAAAGTGTAAATAAAAGAAAAAAAGAAAAGCCGAAATGATGGGGCAACTCGCAATAAAAATCAGTGAGTAAAATAAAGATGAAAAATAAAACCGAAATGATAGGGAAACCGCGAATAAAAAGCCGAAATGATAGGGCAATCGCGACCTTCGCGATAAGAAAAGCTGAAATGATAGAGCAATCGCGGTAAAAAAAAATGGCGAATGATGGGTCGCTCCTAGTACCATGTTCCAGTGCAGCGATGCAGACGCCAACCAAAATCCAAATCCCCAAGTGGTGAATGATGAGTCGCTCCTGGTACCATATTCCAGTACAGCGATGCAGACGCCAACCAAATCCCATACCCCAACGGCGAATGATGAGTCGCTCCTGGTACCATATTCCAATGCAGCAATGCAGACGCCAACAAAGTCCCGAAATTTTTTCGGCCCTACGGTCTGGATCATACATCCTGCAAAACCGTATACAATCCACGGGCGTAAAACGATCTCAATCTCTCCCAAGTCCTACCGGCGATGAAGATTCAAAAAAAAAAAGGTATGTCCATAAGCAAAATGGGCACGGATGAAAACCCGAAAGGGCTCCGTGAGTAAAAACAGCAGGACTGCCGGCGAGTTTGTGAAAACCCGAAAGGGCGCAAACTCATGAAAAAGAGATGAAATGCACTCGCAAAGTCCTCTCGATTTTGTGAGGAGAAAATTCCCGCGTGAGATCCTTACGACTCACAAAGGAGCAACAAGCTTAGGAGTCCCCACGACTCCTAAGAAGAAAATACACCTACGGGATCCTTACGACCCGTAGGGAGAAAATACTTTTATGGGACTCTTACGGCTCATAAAATTGAAAAGTCTTAGGTGATAGGGACCTAAAACCTGTCTCCTAAGCCATCGCTTCCTAATAAGAAAACGCAAATGATGATTCGCTCCTAGTGCCATATTTCAGTGTAGCGATGCAGATGCCAAACCAAAACCAAATCCCCAAATCCTCTCATGGAAAACGATGATTCGCTTCTGGTACCATATTCCAGCGTAGCGATGCTGATGTCAACCCAAATCAAGTCGACCAACAAGCTCTGCGTCGGAATCATGCTTCGTCTCAGAATGTACCCCGCGTCGAAATCAAGCTTCGTCTCGGTGTATCTGCCTTCCCTGTCGGAATTATGCTTCGGCTCGGAATCAAGCAGCGACCTCCCCGTCGGAATTAAGCTCCACCTCGAAATAAAGTCGACCAATAAGCTCTGCGTCGGAATCATGCTTCGTCTCAGAATGTACCCCGCGTCGAAATCAAGCTTCGCCTCGGTGTATCTGCCTTTCCCGTCGGAATTATACTTCGGCTCGGAATCAACCAGCGACCTCCTCGTCAGAATTAAGCTCCGTCTCGGAATTGAGTCGACCAACAAGCTCTGCACCAGAATCATGCTTCGTCTCAGAGTGTACCCCGTGTGGAAGTCATGCTTCGTCTCGGCATATCTGCCTTCCCTGTCGAAATTATACTTCGTCTCGGAATCAAGTCAGCCAACAAGCTCTACGCCGGAATCATGCTTCGCCTCAGAATGTACCCCGTGTCGAAATCATGCTTCGTCTCGAAGTATCTGCCTTCCCTATCGGAATTATGCTTCGCCTGGGAATCAACCTCTGCATCGAAATTATGCTTCGGTCAGAATGTCTGCCGCCCGTCGGAATTATGCTCCGCTCGTCGGAATTATGCTCCTTTGGAATCATGCTCCACTCATCGGAATAATGCTCTGATCCCTGTAATCATGCTCCGCTCTTCGGAATGATGCTCCGATCCTCGGAATTATGCTCATCGGAATCATGCTCCGATCCCTGGAATCATGCCTCCGATCCTCAGAATTATGCTCCGATCCTCAGAATTATGCTCCGACTCTTCGGGATGATACTTCGACCCTGGAATTATACTCCGCAAATCGGAATTATGCTCCGACTCTTCGGAATGATACTCCGACCCTGGAATTATGCCCCGCAAATCGGAATGATACTCCGACCCTGGAATTATGCTTCGACTCTTCGGAATGATACTCCGACCCTGGAATTATGCTCCACAATCGGAATGATGCTCCGATCCCCGGGAATCATGCTCCCCGAGGGATGCTCCGCCCCCGGAATGATGTTCCACCTCGAAGTCCAGCTTCAAAATCCATCAATTTCATGCACATAACTCATATGCATGGTGTGCATTTATTGATGGGGGTACTTTGTTGGGGTCAAAATTTGCACCCCAGATGATCAGGTCAAAGTCAAGGTCAACCCCAAGTAAGCGGGTCTAAGCCCAAGTAAATGGGCCCATACCCAAGTCGAGCCCTACGGCCGGCCTCCCCATGCCAAAATAAAAATCATGTAACAAATAATTTTGATGTAATTTTTTGTGCATGAATGTAAACAAAATGGGCATAAAACCAAATTTTTATAAAACACATGGCTTATGTACAAAAAGAAATAGCACATGAGACATGGGATGGGCAAAATGCCATTTTGTAAAGTCCAAGGGGCTATATGTAAATGTGTAAGCCTATATAAGACAATATGATGATGAATAAAGAAGATACTTTTCATTCTTCCCAAAAACTTGGATTCATGTGCCTCATTCTCCTTCCAAAAGGTTCTAAAACCTTCTTCTCTTCTTTTGAATTAAATCAAGAGTTTTACTATTCCTTTCCAAAACTAAATAGTTTTTCACCACAAAACCCACAAAGGGGAGCTCAGATCTTCCATTAGATCACAAAAAGGGAGATCTTGAATCTCATCCCCCTTTTTCCTCCAAGATCCGGCCAACAAAAAAGAGGAAGGAGGAGACCCATCTCCGAAAATCCCACTTTGGAAAAGATCAAAGGCTCAAGAGAAAATCCAAAGCTTAAGAGAGAAGAACCTCTGAAGATTTTTAGGAAGTTCAACTCTAAGACCCAAATTCTCAAAGGAGTTTAACTCCAAATCTAAATCTTTTGGAGTTAACTCCACTCAAAATTCTCTTTAGGAGTTTAACTCCCATTTCTGGGGATAAAAACCCCTTCCTTTCGCTAGCGCCCACGTGCCGGACACATGAGATGCTGGCGCCCAAAGCGCTAGCGTCCACGTGCCGGATGCGTGAGGCACTGGCGCCCGAGCGTCCACGTGCTGGGCACGTGAGGCGCTAGCGCCCAAAGCGCTAACGCCCACGTGCCGGACGCGTGAGGCGCCGGCCCACGTGCCGGACACGTGAGGCGCCGGCGTCCGAGCGTCCACATGAGCCGCCGAGCGCCCGCGTCCAGCGCCTGCGTGCTAAACGCGCGAGACGATGGTACTCACGCGTCCTTTGGACGCCATCCCCCTCCCCATTTTACACACTCCACACTAAAATGCCTCCACCGTTAGAAAAAAATTTCTAACGGGGCGCTGTCCCGCACCCCGCAAGGGGGCTGCTAGCCCCCTTGACCCTCAACCCGCTATCCGGATAGCGGGACCCCCGTAAAAACTCTGCGGGATCCCCGATATATCCAAAACCCCTTCAAAACACAACACTGCACATTGAGTTCGCATGACCAGTTTAACCCGTTAATCGGAGGTTCTCTCGCTCCAAAGGCGAGAGGTAATTAACGGCAACTTAGTCCGCGGCTGCCGGAGATTCGGATCCCCACGATCAATAAACCCCCGTCTACCCTAGGCAGGGAGAATCTGTAGTACGCCTGACAAGCACGCGCGTATTCCCATCTTAATGGGGTGACGAAAAACACCCTACAGAAAGTACGTCGTGAATACAATCTAACCGTGGTCACCAAGTGCCAAACCTGACCTCCCACGAGCAAAACATGCTTTCTAGACATCACAATGCTATACAATAAAGGTACATATTAGGTAAGAAAAAAGATTTTCTAAGCATCTGGGAAACAGTATGATAATTATATTTTGAATTAGAAAATGAGATATTACAATTAAGTGTTTGATATCTTAGAGGCCCCTGGATAAAAGAAAAACTTCAGAATCCCTATGAACCTGTTGGAATTTTGTTTACATGCTGAGAGGGGTATTTATATAAAGCGGATATATGATAATACATGCATGCTTTGATATAATACATGCATGTTACTATAACATTTCTATATAATAAAACATCTAACAATATTATGTATGTCCATTCTGATAAATGAAATATTTCTAACAAATACATTACAGATTTCTAAGACCGTTCAGGTTTCACAAAATCTTGTGCAAGCAAATGACATAGTAGAAACAAGAAAAGGTCGTTTCCTTGATTATGCAGAATATAAGCTCCAGGCATAAATGTAAAAGGTAGTAGAATATTCATTTATATTACAAATAATAAATGTAAACACGATGATGCCATCGAACTCATGATATCTACCTATGAAAGAACTATGATGACCCATGCAAGTTACTGAAGCACAAGAATGTAGGACCAAAAACTGAAGTAACAAATGAGAAAGACTTGCGTTCTATGCAAGGGCTTGCATGGTGCAAGCCCTTGCATAGCCCTTGGATAGGCTCCCCCCACATGCAAGGGAAGCCCATCCAAGAGCCCTAGAGGGACTTGCACCATGCAAGCCCTTCAAGGGTAGTTTTTTCCGTAACAAACTAAACAGACTCAATCTTAACTAACACAAAGGTAGATCAAACAGAATCAAGAATCTAACAGTGGCAGTCTTCCACCTACATAAATACCCACAAACTGATCCATAGACAGGACACATCAATTTTCCTCTCTCAAGAAAGAAGAAACAAGACAGATCACAGAGAAGAAAGAGCCCCGGTCTCTTGCATTTGCATGTAACCAAAAAGAAGAAGAAGAAGAAAAGTACTACTCCATTCACTCCCTTCATCCACCATCAATGGCAGCTAAACCGAACAATGGCTACAACTATTACTCAGAAGCTTCAACAGTGGGCCTTATCCACCATGAAGCATGCATTCCACGCTTCACAACTCACTTGGGCCGCGGCCTTATCCACCATGAAGCATGCATTCCACGCTTCGCAACTCACTTGGGCCGCACCCTGAATCTCCCACCCTTCTGCCTCCCTCCATGTGTTGGTCGCCCCATTACTGTGTGCTCTTCCTCCGGTGGCCTCATTGCTTGCCATGATTCTTTGTGCAACACCTACTACACCGGCAACCCTTTGATCGGTGTGCACACCTACGTTTCCCTTGGACAACCCCAAGGCCGCACCATCCCGATTTTGGCACCACCCATGTCGTCCTCATCACCGACCTGACCTCAGATACTTCACAACCTGCCTATTACCTCATCTGCGCAACATATGAAGGCTCGACCACATATTGCTTCGATATGTACAGCTCCCTTTACGGTTATTGGCTCCCCAAAGGACAATTTGAGATAGGGTGTGTTATCGTGCGTGACAGCGGTGTTTCTTGTGGACGTACCGCATACTGGCTGGCGGGGATGCCATGGTCAGTGATCGTATACAACATGACTCCTCCCTACAAACCTCAGCGAGTGTTGTTAGATGGGGTTCTTTCTCCACCAGAGACTAAGATGAAGCTTGGAAGAGTTGGGAAACGGCTGGTTGTTGTTGCTATTGTTGCTGATATTCCCGCTGTAGGTTTGTTCCATTACCAGGACGGTAACTGGATTCCGTTTGCATCCTTACGCCTATCAATAAATGCGAACCAGAACAGCGTCGAGTTCTGGGAAGATCCTCATATTCTTTTCTGCAGGGGATGGCCGATGCCGATAAGGTTTCAGAGTTTCAAAAGGGAAGTGTATCTTTCGGTGGATGGGAAAGTGGTGCTGTGGGAGAATGATACCAATAATCTTGGACTGTCGCGATCGCATGTAAGGGTACTGCCTATCAATGCAGAGTGTCAGATTGCTGATGGCTTTTCGCATGTCTACAGTCAGGTTCTTCCTGGGCAGTTCGGCAGGGAGATTACACACATTGATTAAGACGAAGATAACGAGCATGTTCGTAATTCTGGATCAATTCCTTTTACATCAAGGGTTCTGTATTGTTAGTTCTTGAGTGCCTGCACACCAAATTTAAAGAAAATGGCATTAACTTGTTAGTAGCCTAGGTCTCGTTAATTTGTGGATCCATCCCATTTACAGTATCTTGGATGAAGATGAATCTTGAATCTTTATACAAATTGATTAAGACGAAGATCGCAGGCCAGTTGTTAACTCTTGATCAATTTCCGTTTACATCAAGTGTTTTTTGCTGTTAGTTCTTATATTCCTGACACCAATTCTAATGATGCTGACAATAACTTGTAAGTAGCCTAGGTATCTTTAAATTCTTGATCAGTCCCATTTACAATTTCTTGGATGACGACGAATCTTGACATCATCTAAAAATACACTTAAAAAAAAATTCTACAATGACATTAGGCGGGATATGTTGCATTAACTTGAGGATTAATCAATATGTTACAAGTTATCTGAATTTTTTGAACTCTAAAGCTAAGAGTGCCGTAAGATTTGATTACAGTTATCTGCAGCGGAGTTCTTTGCTGCAAGTTATTGAGTGTTTGCCACCAATTCTAAGATGACAAATTAACTTGTATTTGTACATAGCCCAGGTCTTTAATTTTTTGATCAATTTCATTTACAATATCTTGAATAAAAATGAATCTTGATACATACTCTTCGAGTCATCTGCATAAAGACATCTAAGTGAACATGTTGCATGCACCTGAGGACGTAAAATAGCGTCAGGATGTATGTTATTAGGTATTTTATTATAATATTGGATGTAATAGAAAAAACTGGATTAATATAGAAGATCCTCCCCGCTCGATAAACGTGCGTAAAATTGTAAAACTACCGATCACTTCTTATATAACTACTTGCTTACTCTCCTCCAAGATCTTCTTATGGAGAGGTACAATTTTAGCATGTAGTATAAAATGGGTGAGGTGGAGCCAGAAAATTAGCTAGCCGCCTAGTCCTAATGTCTCTTATTAAATTTTAACTTCTTATGACCACATTGGATTCTGTTTAAAGTTGAATGTCATAGCGTTGCTACATTGCATTATAATTTCAGACTAGATAAACGGAGAGTCAAGAGAGTCTAAATGCAGCAAAGACGTTGCTTGCCGGGATGGAAGTAGAAATTTTGGTCAATTCACTTTTGAGTGGGTTCCTAAGCTAACCCCAATTTGACAAAGACAACAAAGATTTTAGTGATTATAATTCCTCGCTTTTAAAGCCGGGCTACCAACACTATTTTTCCTTTGACCTCACTAAGTCAAGAATCTAAATTTTATAAACAATATGATAAGCAATTTCTCTGCAAATACTGTAGTAAGAAAGTCATCACTCACCCTGAGTAAAGTTGTCATCAGCCAACCAATGTCATCCAATGATGTTAACCCTGATTCAAATAAAGAGTATTACTTGTGACAATACTTGAATTGAAATGGCTTCAAATACGCCCTCTTGCTTTTGGGAAAAATTGTCTTAAAAAATGCATTCCACGGTAAAAATAATATTATGAGGAAAAGTGAGAACAGACTTGATCACCATGATCAAACATAAAGCAAATGCAAATGTCATAAATAATTAGGAAAAAACCTGACTTGAATAGGTAAATGGACTGTTATACAGCGCACGCTATAATCCAGACATCCAGATACTTTAACAACACATCGACACCAACGTTCTCTGATTCTGGCAAAGATGCAATGCTAATTAACAACTTCCATAATAAGTAAAAGTTAACCTATACACTGGCATAAAAATCACTGGAAGATGATATACTGCATCCTCGATTGTATTTTTTTCTTTTTGTACTGTCATTTTTATCAAAAGAATCACACCTTCACAATTACAGCATGGGTAGATTTACTTTAGTAACCTAAATAAGGGCGAGTGCGGGGGGGAAAAATCAGAAAGCGTCTTTCACGATAAATAAATTGTTCATCTTTGCCTCGCGCATCCCCACCTGGAGCACTGATTCAAATTTCAAGCTTAGAGACTTATATTCTATAAAACAGCAAGCTACGGTAAGTATGACCTTTATATATCCTGAATAGTAAACCCGTGGGGACGATATCTTTATGGTCAAACAACTGCAGGCTCTACCTAATCTTTCATCTTAAGCAGTAAAATAGCATAAAGAATAAAGCTTTATATACCATTTTCTCCAGCTAGTGGTCAACGCGACCTCAAAGAGAAAATAGCCCATTATTAAGCTTTCAAGAGTCGACTCCTTTGAGAGGGTGCAGAAATTGAAATCAGGACTGGTGGGACGAAATCTGCAGCTCCATTGATATTGTTCTTCTTTGGATGAAATGATGTTTTCTGTTAAACATACTGCAATCATGATAACTATGTAAAATCAATCAAGTTTAAGACATTGATCCCCGAAATCAAGATCCAGACCTAACCAGATCTAGGTCGGGTCAACTCGACCCGACTGCCTAACCGGATTAATGGTTGGGCTGGGTTTTACTGGTTTATTTTTTCTGAACTTTGTTTTTTGTTGCATTTTGTTTTCAGAACATTTCAATTTTAATCCCAAAAGTTTTATATAAAATTAGAATATGTTGATATTATAGACATGGATGTACTTAATATTAAAACTGATATAAATGTAGTAACTGAGATATTTTTATTGTTACAATCTCGATTTAGGTGGCAATGGTAATTTTATTACTTTTATATGTTATTTTTAATCGGGTCAAACGGGTTTATCGGGTTAAGGAAATGAGCCTAACCTAACTCGCTTAATTACCGAGCCGGGTTGGGTTAACCCATTCAATCAAATTAAAGGATCAACCTGGAAAATTCGAGTCGCGTTATCGGATTGCGGTTAATTTTGACAGCCCTAGCCTGGATCAACTTAAGATGGTGATGATCAAAACATTGGCACTGATCATCAAGACACTGAGAAATGAGAATCAAGGCATTAGTCTTAATCCAGACGTCGCAGATCAAGATAATGATAATCGAGATGTTGGTCACCAAGACATTGAACTTAATCGAGACGTTGCTGCAATAAATCGAGACATTGGTCTCTACAGAGACATTGATCTTAAATCTGAACTACATCAGTTCACATTTTTTTGTTAAACATTAAGAGGATTCTTCTTTAGGTATGTTGCTGAATCACTATTAGTCTACATTATCGTGGTGATTATTCCGATTAATTTAGATACAACAGAAAGGTTTGATATCAGGATTAAAGCTTTGGTTAATCCTTCTTTAGAACTTAATAAACTTTTGGGTTATGGTCCATAGCTGTCCTAATTCTAGTGTGAAACCCAATGATTGCTAGCTATTAGAGGGCATCTACCTGATTTTTTGCTTTGGTCTTTTACTAAATCAAGAATGGAATATAATGACGTTCAAGCCAATTTCATACGAAGAGGAATACCTGTGTCAAATGCTTGAATTGAATTGAATTTAAAATCATTGTCCAAGTTGCTTGCCAAATCCTTCCTATAATATGTTTTCCAAATTTTAGACCACAATTTACCCCAAATTATATGAAAAAAGGCAACAATAACTTGATTACAAAAAATCATAAAGCAAATATGAATTCTTTCAAATATTGACTGGCTCCTGATCTCTTGAGGTAAATGGATCATTATATGGTGAACACAACTAATTAACCACAAGCATCTAATAAAGATGCATTGTTAATAAGATGACTCTAATAAGTGGATTAAAGTCAAAAATCAATCTACACAATAACATAGAAATAAGTAGAAAATGATATAGTGCATCTTCAATTTTACTTAACTCTCTTGTTATGTTGCCATTTATATAAAAACAAACAGATCTTCACATAGTTAACCTCTGAATGGGTATAGATTTTGAATTAGATAGGAAAACCGTAACAAATTCTAAAATTTCAGCTTATATTCTGGGTGTCAAAATTTGAAGGCAAAACAACCGTCCAAAACATTTTTCACCCCCCGTTTTGGTATACTCCTCTTTTTTTTTTCCAATGGCTTGATAGTCTTACAAATAATTGTTAGTATTTCAATGCTAGGGTCGCAACATTTGCGGACCGCGGCGGAATAATAAATCAAAAATTTTCAAGACTTAGCATCAAAATACAACTATAAGATCATGTCATTTACTTATAATTGCAAAACTAGAAAACCTAGAAAGCTGGTTAGAGGGGCTACAACCTTTGTAGCGTGCCCGATTGTCTATCGGAAGACCTTCGCTATACTTGTGCGCTCCCGAAAGTGCTTGGACGCCGACCGCCTCGCCGTAGATGATCCGCGTGAAATCACCAAACCCAAAGCTCCATCTACACTTCTCAAGTGAAGAGACCAACTCATTTAACTAGGTAGGCTAATGAGGAGGGTGATGTGGTGATGAAAATTTTTCTTTCCCTCTTTCTATTTCTTTCCCTCAACTTAGAGAAAATCAAGACGAGGGGGAAAGAGCCATGCTTGATGAAGTATTATAAAGAGAAGAAAAATAATAAGAAAATAAAAGAGAGAAGAAAAATAGAAACACCTTTTTCTTTTCTTTTCTTTTCTTCTTCTTATCATTTCAATTTATTATATATATATATATATATATATATATATATATATATATATATTAAGAGTTTCAAAAACTCTTCTCTCTTTCCCTCTCTCCCCTCTTATGTCATCCAAAGAGAGAGTGGCCCCACATGCTCTTTATTTATTTTTCAATAATATAGAAAATGTATTTGTATCAAAATACAAATACATCATGTAACAAATACATAGCATATATTATATGTATCAAATAGATATAAATGAGAGAGTATATATGTATCCTGTATACATACACATATAACTTTAAAGAGATGAATATATGTATCCTATACCTAAACAAATCCATTAGTATCAAATACTAATGAGAGCAAGACGGGGTGTGTATTTTATATATATACACATATACTAAAAACCATATCACATATACGGTTATTAAGTCAACACTTGGATTAATATTCCGGTTTATAAATAAACCGGCTAGTATAGCAATCGTTCGATTAAATCACGCGTATCGAATACACGTATTTAATCGAATGCTCGCACGCATCTCTATATACACGCCACATCATCGTTTCGTCTGGGTAGGCACTTTCGTTGCAGGACTCTAAAGACCTGACAATAGGCCGGCAGTAGATTATACAGGATCATATCCGATTGAATCTGAAACGCTTTCAAATTCAATCCTCTCATGGGTTAACCCACAAGCACGTCAGCGGTACTAACTGTACGTAACGGCTACTTAGGTATGAGCAAAATAAAAGCAGGTCTACGAGAAAACTAATCCGGACCTTACAAAGTCTATAAACGACGAATACCATACGGTCCGGCCACTCCGTCAAAGAGTATCGCATTCTTAGTCTGGGGGTGAAACTGTTAGACCCCCAATAACCCAAAAAGTCGTGCTGGTATCGAACTCATAACCAACAGAGATACGGCTGATAACATGTATCAATTTATCTCACTTGTTGTGGCCACAAACTTATGGTTATAGTCATGTCTTGCACTGCGCGATATCGACTCCCTATTCCGAGAAAGAAGAATCCTCTCGATCGCTCACTGCTTCTATGTGCTTCGGGATTATACCTAACTAAAACCTGTTTGCACGACTCTTTTGAGCCGTAGTAAAGTAGTAATCAAAGTATAGTAGGAACACACAAGACACTGTGGCGATCTTAGATCGAGAGACTACCATGTACTATCGTCATCAGAGAACTGCTACCTGACATTGGTATAAAACTATCTAGGAGTTCTTGGTGAATCCGTCCAGTGAAACTCATACTCTTATGAGCATCTGAAGACAATCCTTAGTGTCAAACACCAATAACTGTGGGATCCTACCGAGTCAGGAAACGTAAACACTAGTCTAAACTGGAGTACTGATGCCCAGTCTCGATACTCTTACGACTAAAAACATTTAAGGATGTGTTTATAGACTACCTCAGGTCCCACTAGTATAATCCCTATCATTAATTCTGATAGTCAAGCCAAATCCTAAGGGATTTATCTCATATATTAGCGATACGTGATAACTAGTAAAACAAATACACATGATAGATAAAGACAAATCAGATAGCATATTATCATCTCGAGTAAGATTGTTCTCCGTATAGGTCCTCCTTCAATTACAATAATTGTCTTGAGGGCACCTATATTCAACAATAATATCATTGTTTTGAAATATAACAAGGTGAAAAATGTGTTTGTCTGATGGATTTATAGTATGAAAGGAGATAAAAGATATAAACTACAGATTTATATGCTTAATGCCACAAGAACTAACAAGGAACCCTAGTTTTCTTCTAGCATTTTATAGTGAGCTCAGTAGAGGCAATCCAAACACAAGTTGGAGATATCAAAGAGGGAAAAAACCAAAAGAGATGTTTACCTAACAAATAAAACTGAACTCAAAATCATATGAGAGAGAGAGAGAGTGTGTGTGTGTGTTAGGTTACTTACAGCTGAAATCTCTTCGCGTTTCTTGGAATCAAGAGCACATATGGCCATGGTGAGGATCCTAAACATGATGGTGATAAAATAACAGTATTAAATCGAAAGCATGTAGTGATGATATCAGCAGACTTGTTATCAAATTTAATATTGTGATGTTTTCAAAGCCTGCCGTGATATCAATATTCTAACATTAAGTTCCCAGTCCGACCTCCCTTGGGAAAAACATGCTTTCTAGACATTACATCATTATATAATTGGGTATAATTTAAGGGGTAGGCGTGGTTTGGGTGGTGTGGTGGGGGGGGGGGGTTCAAAACATCTGGGTAACAATATTTAAGATTATATTCTAAATTAAAGGAAGTAATATTAACTACTAAAGTTAAGTGTATGATATCATAGAGGCTCATTCATTAAAGAGAAACTTCGGAATGCCCTATACACTTTTCGGAATTTTGTTTATATTCTGAAAGGGGTATTTCTACATGGCAGGTGCATAGTATTACATTCATGTTACTGAAACATTTCTACATAAATAATTTTTAAGATAATGTTCATTTGTGCTGACAAATGAAATATTTCCGTACAAATCCAACGATACAGTCTCAGATTTCTATGCCATTCAGGTTTCACAAAATCTTGTGAAAGCTGATGACGGAGTAGACAAATCAAAAAACGAAACAGCGGTTTCCACTGAATAGAAGCTCAAGGCTTAAATGTGACTAGTAGTAAAACATTCAGCTTAACTACAAGTTAAAATGCAAAATGATTATGTCATTGACTCATTATATTACATGGATAGGATTATGATGACCCATGCATGTTACGGAAGTCTGAAGCAACTAATAAATCTATAAACAGATTCAACCTTAACCAACAAAGAGGTAGTTCAACCTGAATCAAGAATATATCAGTTGCAGTCTTCCTCCTATATAAATACCCGCAAACTGATCCATAATCTTCTTTCAACTTTCTTCTTTCAAAAAACAAGAAACAAGGCAGATCAAGAAAGGAGTCCCCATCTCTTGCACTTGCATGTAACTATGAAAGAAGGAAGAAGGAACAAAGAAAGTACTAGTCCCTTTATCTACCATCAATGGCGGCTCATCCCATAAATGGCTACGATTATTACTTAGGATCCTCAACGGTTGGTCTAATCCATCATGAAAGGTGGAATTACATTCCATGCTTCTTAACTCACTTTGACAACATACTCAATCTCACACCCTTCCACCTCCCTCGATTCATCGGCCCCATTACGGTATGCTTTTCCTCCAATGGCCTCATCGCTTGTCACGATTCTTTGTGCAACACCTACTAAATAGGTAACCCTTTGATCGGTGAGGCTCCCGACACCTACATAGCCCTTAGACAACCCCCAAGGCCGCACCATCACGAATTTGGCACCACCCATGTCGTCCTTGTCACCGACATCGTCTCAAATCCTTCACAACCAGTCTATCACCTCATATGTGCCCTGAATGAAGGTTCGACCAAATACACCTTTGATACGTACAACTCCCTGGACTGTGCTTGGAGCTCCAGCCAATTTGAGACAGGATGTTTTATCACGCCTGACAGCGGGGTTTCTCACAACAGTTGCGCGTTCTGGGTGACGGAGATGCCCTAGTCTATAATCACATACCAAGCAAGAACTCCCTGCAATGTTCGGAAGATCCTGTTCGAGGGATTTCTTGGAAGCCCAGGGACTAAGATGAAGCTTGGAAGAGTTGGGGAACTGTTGGCCATAGTTGCTATTGTTGCTGATGATAGCAATCCCAGAGTGGCTTTGTTCATTACCAAGACGGCAAGTTTATTCCGTCTACAATCTTACCCCTATCAATAAATGTGAATCAGAACAGCGTTGAGTACAGGGAAGATCTTCATGTTCTTTTCTGCAGGGGATTGCCGATGCCGATACGGTTCCAGAGTTTCAAAAGGGAGCTATATCTTTGATACTGCTGCTGTCCCTGAGGGAGCTCCGGCATTTGGAGATCGAGTATTTTTCCCTGCCATAATCAAATTCTCAAGCAATTTTCACACACACAACAGCAATTTAGGATCGAGAACTTGAATTTAAGAGATAAGTGGAGATTTTAAAAGGGATTCTCTAACCCTAACAACTCAAAGAAAAAAGGAAAATGAAGAAGAAAACAATAAAGAAAATAAAGGGAAATTCTGATTAATTCTTCGGCAAGAAACAATGAACACATCTGTCTCAATTTATTTTGGGAACGAAAGGGCTGCAAAGACCATTTTGCACCGCCAGCTCATACAAGCATACAAACGCAGTTAGAATCCGCCTCCCACTGTGCGTGGTGGGTTCAGTTGGTTATCAGCAAGAGGAATTGATTTGGGTCTAGTATCCATGATGTTGCCTTGACCCGAAAAGCCAACACCCTCTTCGCTTGGTTTAAATTCCTCAATATACCGTTGGAGCCCCCACTCTTCTCCCTCAGAGCTAATTCTTGAAATAGCTTGTATCAATCTTTGGTTGGTGCTGTAGGAGAATGATACCAAAAATCCTGAACGGTCGCATGCAAGGATACTGCCAAATAATGCAGAGCGTCGGATTGCTGATGGCTTTTCCCATATCCGCACTTTGGTTATTCCTCAGAACTTCCCCATGAGGATTATGCAAATTGCTTCTGATAAAGATCACAAGCAAGTCGGTGTTTCTTGATCAATTCCATATACATCAAGAGTTCTTTGTTGTTGGTTCTTGAGTGCCTACCAGCAATTCTAAAGATGATGACATTAACCTGTAAGTAGCCTAGGTTTCTTTAATTGCTTGATCATTTCCCCATGAGGATAATACACTGTTGTAACATTTTCTACTAAGTTCTATACTATAGTAGGCGAGCACAGTGGCAAAGTATACAAAAATGTACGTAAGATTCTACCCGCTCCATGCATATATTATGTATTACATCATTACATGATAAATTTGTTTTTGTAACTCTCCGTAATTACTTCAGAGAGTTAATAACGGCTTACACTGGGTTACTGTGCTGCATTCTAGGCTTTGAGGACAAGTTGTAGTCTTCTGACTTTCCTTATACGAGGATCTTGATGGGGAGTTACGAGAAATGGTGGAGCCTGAATTTTTAAAAAAAAAATTTCGGGGAGCCTGAAAAATTAGCCAGCTGCCTAACCCTCTTGTTCCATTCTTACAATATTACTTATTTTAACACTAATAGTATTCTGCTTACTGTTGAATGTATGTTGGCCTTAAAATATCAGGCTAGATTTACAAAAGTTGAGAGAGTCTAAAGAAAGCCAAAACGTTCCATACAGATACATAAACCTTCGGTCAATTACTTTATGTAACATTAAAATTGGGTTTCTTTGCTACCCACATTTTGATGTCGAAACCAAAATCACTCTTTTAGAGCGGGACTACCAAATGTTTGCCTTTGGCCAGCCTTACTGAATTTAGAATCTATATCCTATCATCGACCTAAGCAAGAGCAAGCTTAGAAAAACAGAAATACAAAGCAAGTTTCAACATAAATTAAAATGTGTGACTTCGCATAGAGATTCACTGAATTGACATAAGCTTTAAATGAAACACAAAAGCATGACGTTTCATTCAACATACAAACCCTAGTGTTTTTTTTCTTCCAGCGATATTTTGGAGGAAGAAAAACACAACGAAAACTCAGATCCAATAGACGAATAGAAAGCACGGATCAATTTAGAACTAAAAAGCAAAAGGGAACAAAATGAGAGAGAAAGAGATCAGGGTGAGGGTTGCTTACGAGCGATATGATATATCTTCACGCCTCTGCCTTTCATGCTGAGCTTTTCTTGGACTCCGTTGAATTTTTTTGAAATTTCTCCATTTAAGCAAGCTATGAGCATTTTAGTACCTAAAACATAGACTTTCACATCATCAAGTTGTTCTTGGTTCAAGGCCTGCTTGGTTGCAGAATTATGCAATTTGGATTTCAAAATTGTACAGTTGAAATTTCTGGATTTGGTAATTTGTTGTTTGGTTGGTTTTGGATTTCTAATATTGGATTTGTAGATTCCTGTAATCTTTGTTTCGTTGCTGAAAAAAAATGGGATTTGGATTTGAGGAATTTAGAGAGAGATAGATAGAGAGAGGATTATTAAATAAATAAAGTACAGGTCCTATACAAAAGTACAATGAATAGTGCCAAATCCTTGAAAATGCTTGAAATTTTATAGGATTCAAGAATTCTTGTTTTGTGGTGGGCCTTCCACGAAAAACAAAGGAATCCTAGAAATCCAAATCCATCAACCAAACACAAAATTATGGAATCCCAGCATTCCACAATCCAAAATTCAAATCCAAATCCATAATCCCGCAACCAAACAGGCCCTTAAGCAAGCGGAAGTGGACGGGTAGAGACAACGTGTTGGGAGTGTTTGTGAGGTCACAACCACAATCAGCAAATCATTTATTTTTCTATTATGCAAGGAGTGTTTGGGATAAATTCTTGTTTGTGTTTTCATCTCTACCGAACATCTTTGGTGATCTATAGACTCTTGGGGTATTGGGTTGGATAGTGTGCATTTTGGGCTGGGAAATTATGGTTTCTGCTGTGTGTTGGAATATTTGGTCTGAGAGAAGTAATAGAGTTTCTAAAATTTCTAAGAAAATCTGTTTTGAGTATTCTAAACATGACTGAAGCAATCATTAAATTCTGGACGGATGGTGCTGAAAAAAGGGTCAAGAAAAAGGCAAGGATCAAGGCAGAAGACGAGGGATCGGTAGCTGGTTTGGGGACTTCCGATTCCCATGTTGGAGGACGCAGCAACATGATTGGAGGAGGACAACGTTGATTGGTGATGGTTCCGAAGGATGGTTTATGTGGGAGATGAGGCTTTTTTATTTTTTGTGAGAGTAAAATTTGTATTTTGTTTTTTTAGGGGATGTATTATACTCTGTTTTCCTTTTCTTTTTCGGACGTAGTTTCGTTAAATCGTCGTTTAATAAAACGCGAGAGCATTTAGCCTTCATTTTAGTGGGGAAAAAAGTTATTCTCCCTTTGTTTGTTTGTTTATACCAAAGACATACATGTTTTTCCGTAGGTTTATTTTTCCATATCTATCCTCGTATAATTTCTTATTTTTAGAAAACTCCACATTATCTCAGTGTTTTCATATTTCTCCCTTAAATCTTTTAAGTTACTCCCATCTAACATTTTTCATCCGGTAATTAGCTTAACTTTGATAAGTCCTATAATACCATTAATTTTAATATGAATATAATAAATATTATATATATAATAACTCAAAAGTATGGGTGGTTATCTTGATTAACTTAAATATATGGAAAGATTTTGAATAAAAATAAAAAGAAAGAAAGAAATATTAAAACTGTTAACATAATTATGATTGACAATTATAGATATCCAAGATTTTAATAAATGGCAAGTTATTTTATAAGAAAAGAAATATTTAAAATATAGCAAAACTAAAATGATTTGTTTGTTGTGAAAATAAGATAATACTATTGATTTTGTTCCAATCAAATCTTTGATTTATTTGTTACCATGAACAAAATATTAGGAAATAATATACATGAATAACAACAATAATAATAAATTTAATAAAACAAAGAGTTGTCATATGCATCAAAAATATTATTTTATATTTAAAAAATTTAGATTTATGATCCAACAAATTAGTTGAGTTTATAGTTTGAGTTCTTTTGAAGATCATTTTTAAGACATAGGTAAACTTTTACTTTTACTTCTATTTATAATAATCAGGATAAAGAATGCAAACATAAAAATTATAAAAAAAAATTAAATTACTGTAATAGTTAAAAAAAGATCTTTGATTTAAATGTCAGAATATAATAAATATTTTTAATTACAATTGTATTATTAAATAAGACTATTTTGAATAGTATCACTATGCTTCATCTACATATTTACTAGAACATTCATTTTGAGTTAAAAATAAATAAAAAGAAGCTGAAACAATTAAACGGGAAGAATTTGGTTTAGAATAGAAGATTATGATAATAGTTAATTTTGGAATAAAAGTAATATTTCTATTTTATTCTTATAATTCTTTCTCTTATAATTTTAAGATATGATATCTGAATATTCTAGATATAATGGTTCGAAAAAAGTGTAGGACATTCAAGCAAAAGATATAAATTTTATGTAATCGAAAACTAACTTTGTAATAAATCCAAATATCAAATAAACAAAGAACAAAACAGATTTCTAGTTTTACTTATATAATATGAGTTATTAAGAAGCGAGTTTACTTCTTTAATCTTGAATCACATATATCAAGTCTTATTTTAATTTAAAGTAAATTAAGTATTTAATGCATGTACCACTACATTTTTTGATGAAACAAAATAGTAATCAGAAAACTAATTATAGATCTCTAGAATTTTATGCAATTCGTTTCGATCACTTGTATATTTGAAAAAGAAATGTCATCATGAACTCCACACAACTTTAGATATTTTAACCCCATAAATAAATGTTTATCCTCTATATTTATGCGTAAGAAAAATTATTTTAGGATCCCTATAAAAATAATTATCCTGTTTTGAATCTCTTATGTAGTTTTGGATTGTAAGTTTATAACATAGAATAATTGGTAATTGTTATTCTTTATGAATTTTAATAATTTATTTTAGCCCTCATTCAGATTTCAAGTGAGAATTTAAAACGCTGGAATTTTTATTTAGATCATCAATAATGTACATAATTCATTTTAGTATTTTATCACTTAAATTAATTATAGTAAATTTTAGAATAAACATAAATAATAAGAATATGCCTTTTGAAATATCATAAGGGATTTTGAATAGACTTTAGTTAAAACTTTAGGGACTTATGGTTGTATATTAATATTAATTGTATATCTTATTATAGGAATTTGTAATACCGAGGTTCATTTTTGAAGTTGCGATGAGCTAGTAGGATTGATATTCAAGTAAGTATTAGACTTACATGTTCTAACTTATAATATCCTTATTGTTTTATCATACTTAATATTTTTGGAAATATTTAATGATTACATACTGATGAGCTTGATCGATCACCTTCGTATTTTTCTTAGCCATTTTTTTCAATTTCGGGTTTGATTTGGAGAAAATTTAGGATACAATTGAAGAACAAAAACAGAACTTGAATGAAAAGAACTTTTAATTGGAAAAAAAGACAAGTAAAAAAGATACAATTTAGTAAAAGAGAGAATTCATTTTTTTCATTCAACATTCAACACATTTTTCTATTATATAGAATATCTATTTATAAACCTCAACTAATTACATCCTAACAAACTTCATAACAAAGTAATCAAGCTCATTAACTAATTATTTAACAAACTTCTCACAAGAGGTATCTAACAATACCTCCCTCTCAAAATTGACCTTGAGGACAAGGTCAAGAATCGATTGTCAACGAACACTTTGTCGATGTATATACTTCAAAATTTCTTAAAGAACACAAATGGATTCTTTCGTGTAGTCACTACAGTATCACAATCTCCATTTTGAATCAAGAGTCATATGTCCGCATAACAGTTTCAATTACACAAAACCAAGAAATGTAGTAAGCTCCAACGAAATATCGGTCATATTGAAAAAGTCTTTCTTTAAGTAGTAAGAGAATGAAATGAAGCACGAGAGAGGCAATTCGACGGTTTTGGTGGCGGCGGTTTCGGGAGAGGCGGCTCCAATGTCAAGTTCAAGAACCTAGAGACATACCTACCTCTTTTCTTACTAACTTTTTTCTCCACTTCTTTCTTTCTTTCTTTCTCTCATTCCTTCTTTCTTTGGACACTTGAATTGTAATCATCAAGAACAAAGTGTTGGAAATGTCTTCCTTTATAAAATCGATATCGAACAAAGCTAAATGATTGGTGCATGGCTTCGATTTGCTTCTGAAACGAGGTTGTTTCAAGTTCACTTTGATAGCATGCTTCGAAACTTGGCGAAACTTGTGAGGGCATCGAGGTCGAGATCGTCTTGGTAGCAAAGAACGACGAAATCGGGATACACATGGTTGCGGAAAATATCAAGGACTTCGACGATGCAACGACGGTTTCTTGCATGAAAAAAATCCTTCACCTTCTCCACTTATCGCCAAATGAAACCCAGCGTTCTTGATTACCAATCTTTCTTGTCGAGTCTTGAGCTCCGCTTCTTTTGATTTCACCAATTTGATTGCCTTCAATAAGGACTTTGGTTTAAGAATTTAGATATGAAACCTTATTTCAGGTTGGAGCCTAATTACTGCTGCTCCCAGATTAGGATCTACAGCAGCTCTAGATCCTAATTCTTACGCTGCAGGAGACGCCATCCTCGCTCCCAAAACGTGGCCGTGAGATGGTGAAACCTCAGCATTTCTTGAATTCAATCAAGATCGCATTAACTGAATTCTGCAACTAGAAAAATTGTTGCTTGAAATCGGCATGCGGATGAACCATTTGAGCCTTAAACTCATCGAATTGATCCAATCGGGTATCAATTTGTTGAATTTGAGGACCCCAATCTTAAACCCTTGTTGATGAATCCCCATCAATTTCATCAACATCATGATCCTCTACTTGAAGCTCTGATACCAAATGATGAGCTTGATCGCTCACCTTCGTATTTTTCTAAAGCATTTTTCCAATCTAGGATTGATTTTGAGAAAATTTGGGATACAATTGAAGAACAAGAACATAAATTGAATGAAAAGAACTTTTAATTGGAAAAAAAGACAAGTAAAAAAGATACAATTTAGTAAAAGAGAGAATTCATTTTTTTCATTCAACATTCAACACATCTTTCTATTATATAGAATATCTATTTATAGACCTCAACTAATTGCATCCTAACAAACTTCATAACAAAGTAATCAAGCTCCTTAACTAATTATTTAACAAACTTCTCACAAGAGGTATCTAACACATACATCTCTTAGACATCTCGTTTGTTTCGACATATTTATGATATCATAATTGATACTTTCGGATATATTTATATTCCATTATTGATGATGCTCACAAGTGGTGTCTCCTCAGATCACAACACGCGGCAGATGACGTGTCCCGGACTCTACGGGGATGGAATAAATGAGCTGCATCGGGGATATTCCCCGGGGCCCTTTCTCGGTGGACGTACCCGACCTTTCGGGAGACCCCTTTGAAGACATTCCACCTTCATCTAGGAGACTACCAACAGCTCATCTTTGAGCTTCCTCAGTCTCCTCGCTCGCCTCCGAGCCATCTCTCGTGCCGAACTTCCTCGGCCTCCCGCTTGTCTCCGAGCTCCAAGCATGCCGAGCTTCCTCGGCCTCCCGCTTGTCTCCGAACCCCTGATGTGCCGAGCTTCCTCAGCCTCCCCCCGATTAACCAAGATTGCAGAGCCCTAGCGCCTTCGCAATGGCTCCGCGTATCTCGCCAAAGCAAGATATCCGCCGCCCCACGTCCCACGCCCCACGCTGGCGCATCCCCCCATTAATGAGTGTATCCCGTCATTAATGAAAGGATCTCGTCATTCACGCACGCGTAACGTCGGGGGCGTAACCGAAGGCGAAGATCTCACGCCTTCTCGCTCCATGCGACCACTATTAAACCCCTCTCTCAGACGACTTGAACCCAATAAGCCACTACTCTGCTCAAATTTCTCGGCTAACTTGATCGTCAGAGGGTCTTACGGTGGTCACCCATCCTGGGACTTCTTTGCAGGTAGCTCGGCTTCTACCTCAAACTTAACCCATTAAGATCCACACACTCAAGGAGGCAACCTCCGAATCCAATCTCAACCGTCCAGCAACACTCGCGACAGATCGACGGAGGACAACATGTGAAGGAGATCAAGGCTTCCATCAGTTGGCACTATCTGTAGGAATGAAAAACTTATTTTGTTCCACCAAAAAAGTTGATCTCCCGCCCTCGATCCAATGGTGAGCGACGACCACAACGATCCAAACACGGGCCGCCACAACGGAGGCGAGAGCGTCTCGCTTCCCCCTTCTAATGCCATCCACGCCTTGTCCGCCCGGATAGACCGGGTTACGACGCTGGTAAATGCCCTCGTCCGCGTTCAAGCTAAGGGCCCTCACCACTAGAGCGCGGCTCCACCTCCCCGGGATAACGACGTCCGCCGAAGGACGGACGGGCACACTCAAGCCCCGATCTACCTCACCCTCATTACAGCGCCACTAAGCACCGGCGGGCCGACTCCGGCCACCTTAACCCACACGTAGCGACTGATTCCAAGACCCGCTGGGTACAGAACAACTCCACGCCACGGTCCCAGGGAAGATTGGGCCATCACCCCAATGCCCGTCGCGCGTTTTCTCCTCCCGAGGAGGTGTCGGTCAGTTCGCCTGCTTCTAAGTATAACCGATGCCCCCACTCTCGCCGGAATCGCGCAAACGACGAGCGAAGAGACCACTCGAGAAGGGCCTCGCCCGGGGATCTGAGATACTTGATAGAGCGAAATCGAAGCCGCACCTTGGCGCAGACCCGGAGTGGGGATAGCCACCACTCTGACTGTGCGGAATCCTTAGGTTACCACCACCGACTCGAGGCCCTCAAAAAGAAGATCGAGGGCATACGGCGAGACGACCATCCGTCCGGCGAAGAGGCTACGTATTCCGCGGATTCTCTCACGAAGCCCTTCACCGAGGAATTTCTGGCCGAACGTGTCTCATACAAGAACAAGCTGCCCAAGGTGGCACTCTTTGACGGGAAGTCCGACCCAAAAGATCACTTGGACGCATTTACAGCGGGCATGAGCTTCCAAGATAACTCGGACGCGGCCCAATGTCGCGCTTTTCCCACCACCCTAATTCGGGCAGGCCGGGACTGGTTCCGGAGGCTGGCGCCCTACTCCATCTCAACCTTTGATGAGTTGGCCACCCAATTCCTTGGTCACTTCTTCGGGAATCGACGACAGAAGAGGACGGTTGACTATCTGTTCACCATCAAGAGCGGAGACAAAGAATCCTTCAAAGGATATGTCACCCGCTTCTACAATGCGCTCCTCGAGGTCCCCGAGCACCGCGATGAAACGGTCATTACCGCACCGAGGTCGGGTCTTAGGCGCAAAGAGTGGCTCCGCTCTTTTGCATTAATGCAACCTAAGACCATGGCCGAGGTAAAAGCCTGGACTAAGCGGGAGATCCAACTCGAGTCCGAGGTGAACTAGAATCTGCTCAGAGGTGACCAAACTGACCAAAAGAAGCGAGGCAAAGAAGAGAAAAGGAGAGTCGACCGACCAAAACCTTACTCCCCTAAGTTTCAGGAGTACACTCCTCTTAACATCTTCCAGACCGAGCTGCTAGAGGAGGCAAAGGGCGAGAGGTTCTTCAGGCTCTCGCCGGCTACCCGAAGCACGGGCAAGCGGCTCCGAGGCTCGTATTGTTCCTATCACCGGACGCAAGGACATCCGACCGAGGATTGTAAACAGCTGCACGATTACATCGAGGAGCTGATCCACTCCGGTCACTTGGCAAAGTACCTGCGAGATAAACATTAAGCCGATCAAATTAAAGACGGAGAGCTGACGATCGAACGGATCATGGTCATCGCCGACTGACTCAAATCCGAGCAACAAGGACACCTAACAAAATTTTTATTCAATGCAGGAGAATTTAAATTGAATCACATAATCTGTAATTTATTCAATAATAAAGATTCTCTCTTCCCTACAATTTGAACTAATTCTCTTTGTTTCCGTGCTAAAGCTCCCTGCAAGGCTGACGAAAAGCTTCCCTACCCAGTCCATCCGCAGTGGGTAGCTTCCTGCCCAACTACGCTGTGGATCGAAGCCCTCCTCGCGAGGCGACCGAGTAGCTTCCTGCTCGGTCATCCCTAGCGGGTAGATTCCTACCCAACAACACTAAGGATCAAAAGCCTTCCTCTCGAGACCACGGAGCAGCTTTCCTGCCCGGTCCATCCGCAGTGGGTAGCTTCCTGCCCAACTACGCTATGGATCGAAGCCCTCCTCGCGAGGCGACCGAGTAGCTTCCTGCTCGGTTATCCCTAGCGGGTAGCTTCCTACTCAACAACTTTAAGGATCAAAAGCCTCCTCTTGAGGCCACCGAGCAGCTTTTCTGCCCGGTCCATCCGCAGTGGGTAGCTTCCTGCCCAACTACGTTGTGGATTGAAGCCCTCCTCGCGAGGCGATCGAGTAGCTTCCTGCCCGGTCATCCCTAGCGGGTAGCTTCCTACCCAACAACGCTAAGGATCAAAAGCCCTTCTCTCGAGGCCACCGCGCAACTTCCCTGCCCGGTCCATCTGCAGTGGGTAGCTTCCTGCCCAACTACGCTGTGGATCGAAGCCCTCCTCGCGAGGCGACCGAGTAGCTTCCTGCTCGGTCATCCCTAGCGGGTAGCTTCCTACCCAACAATGCTAAGGATCAAAAGCCCTCCTCTCGAGGCCACCGAGTAGCTTCCCTGCCCGGTCCATCCACAGTGGGTAGCTTCCTGCCCAACTACGCTGTGGATCGAAGCCTTCCTCGCGAGGCGACCGAGTAGCTTCCTACTCGGTCATCCCTAGCGGGTAGCTTCCTACCCAACAACGCTAAGGATCAAAAGCCCTCCCCTCGAGACCACCGAGCAGCTTCCCTTCCCAGTCCATCCGCAGTGGGTAACTTCCTGCCCAACTACGCTATGGATCGAAGCCCTCCTCACGAGGCCACCGGGCAGCTTCCCTGTCCGGTCCATCCCTAGCGGGTAGATTCCTACCCATCTACGCTAAAGATCAAAGCCCTCCTCATGAGGCCACCGAGCAGCTTCCCTGTCCGGTCCATCCCTAGCTGGTAGATTCCTACCCATCTACGCTATGGATTAAAGCCCTCCTCATGAGGCTACCGAGCAGCTTCCTTGCTCAGTCCATCCCGAGCGGGTAGCTTCCTACCCATTAACGCTCAGGAGCTAAAGCCCTCCTAACGAGGCCACCGTGCAGATTCCTGCTCGGCTAGTCTCCGAGGGGTAGGTTCCTACCCTACGAAGACATGAGTCTAAGAACCACATCAGAGAGGAATCAGTCAATGTCGACCTATTCTACATTTTTTAACTCATGCTAAGAGACGTGGTTGTCAACCCGACTCTGAGGAATGGACTGATATCGACCTTCTTACACTTGGATATCTTTCGGTTCATCCTAAATGAACGATCTCCACCTCGACTCCGGGGAGCGGGAGGGCACCGACCTTCCTACACTAGGAAATTAATCGACTTACACTCGACTGATTTGTAGAGATTTTAGTTAGCCTATGCGCTGTTAAAAGATGAATCAAAGAATTTATAACCGCAATCAAGAACGGCGTCGCTTGGTAGCTAACCGGTGAGTACGGGTCGGTCCACAGGGATGCTGTGAATTTCCTAATTGCTCTAACGAGCTAATTCCGATGGGTGTCGGATTGATTGATTAAATATAAAAACTAAATCTATCTAGATCTAAATCTTGCTAGGGTTAGATCTAGGGTAGGTTTGGAAATGTAATTAAATCTCACCGCTTTCTATACCCATATGAAGATCTATGAGGTGTTATGGTAATTATTAATAAAGGGGATTAGAACCATTCGGGAAGGTGTTTCTTCCTCTAGGTTCTTGTCCTTCCTTTATCAATCCTTACCCTAACCTCCATGGAAAACACACGCAACCGGGCCTTTATAGTACGGTATCACCGCTACCTCGTGGGATAGGGTGCCGTAGGGAGCGGTGTGTGCATGTATGCATGGAGTCCTATTGATTATATATGATGGGCAAGAAAGGAATGAGAGATCTCATCTCTCAAAAGCTTTCCCCAAACCTAACCCTAACAAGCGAGGAGACTACTCGCTCATTAGGGAATTGAAGAACATGCTATCTATCTATCTAGGGTAAGGAATTAAAGATCTAAACTAGGGCAATTAAATAAAACTACTTACTTTACAGATGGCTCTCTCCAAACACTTACACAGGGTTGTCAGATCTGAATAGATGATATGAAAAGAGGCATCGATGCTCTCCAAAAGAAATCTGAATTTTATTAATGAAAGAAGGCATAGCCTAATACAAGGATTTGGGTCTCTATTTATAGGACATAGAAAACCCTAGGTTTACAATCGCCGCATGTCTGCTATTACAAAAATACCCCTAGGAAGACTAGTTAGCGCCGCCAAGAAACTTGGTAAATTTTTCGCCACTACGGGTCATACATGGCCGCGGAACCGCGGCCGCAGCCCTAGTTTGGCCGCGGTTCCGCGGCCAGATGAAGAGCTTGGGTCTTTAAACTTCTTGGGCTAGCTCTGGTCTTTCTGTTCTTCCTATTTCTTTGGTTTGTTCTTCAGATTGGCTTCTAGGTTTCTTCCAGATCTCCCAGTGAATAATTGTAGTGGACTTTCACCGTTGCTTCGTGACGAAGTCTTTAACCTTGCTCTGCCTTTGTGCTTTGTGAAATTATCCATTGATCTTCGTTTAGTCTTCAAACTGTAGGCAAGATAAAGATTCTTTGTTTGTTGGTCGAAGTCTCACTTTTGCATTGTCTTTTCATTGTTTTCACTGTTTTTGTTCCAAGAACCTATAACATCTACTATGTAGCAGACATGGGTCAAAAGCACCTGTTTATTTGTAAAATGCATAAGAATGGGGAATATAATAATGCAATATTATGGTATGAACAAATACCCCCAAACTTATCTTTTGCTCGTCCTCGAGCAAACCTAGTTTTATTCTCAACAAAAACCTAACCTCACTTTCGCAGGGAAACGCGATTGCACTGAGCTCGTGCAACAAGCCGTTAAACCTCTAGGTGTCCATAGTAGGAGGAGTGTTGTCTCCTGAGGGTTTTCAGCGGATACTACCCACAAAATCCTATCAATTAGGCCCATTGACTTTCATTCTCCAATTAGGTTTTCTAACAAGGAATTCTATTATCTTCGACTTATAAATTATCCACCCGTATTCTTCACGCTTCCTTATCATTTAACTTAAGATTATATATGTTCTGCAGACTTACTTAGCTTTTAGTATCTTTTAAGTTTTCCTTCTAGGGTTTTATCTCAACTTAGGAATTTTTATCATCTCTATTAAAGATATAAGTCATATTCTTCATTCATATCTCTTATTTAAACCCCAGTCACATGCCCCTACGTGTGTGTATATGTAACCCCTACACTTGGAAATTCAAATCAAGCAATCATACTCTTATCCGTTGTCCAAAGCACTTCTAAATTGGTGAATTTTTTAGATGAATTTCGCTCACACATCCTTCATGCGACTGTTAATACTTCTTGAGGTACCAACAACCGCTTACAAGATGTGTTTGCACATTAAAGCGTAATTCCTAATCTTGCAATACCTAAGGCTTTTAACAGTGACTCCCAAACCAGTTGGTCTAAGGCACTAGGTGATGAAGTACCCTCGCTAAATATTTTTTCTATCTTTGCAGCCTTAAGTAATCACAAAAACCAGTGTTCATTTTTTTATTATCTCTTTATTCACACTTGTATTTTTATTTTATTTTCCTCGTACTAAGGACTTTAGACAAGAGCATTTCAAGGTCTCTTCTACTATTCCAAGTTTCAAGGTTCGTGTTTGTGCAAATTGTAAGGTATACATTTTCAGAATTTAGACTTAAGCTTAGGAATTATTTTTCAAACTTATACTTTAATAAAAATATCAATACTCTTCTCTTGTTTTAACTTAGCCCAAGAAGTGAACTCAAAATTTGCCTATTTCTAAATAAACTACAAAGACATATACTTTCTACCGTTATACTATAAGAAAAGTTATTTTTAGGGTTTTTAATTTACTAAACTAAAATCTGGTTGTTCCTAACTAGTTAACCTTTTTGTCAAACTCAAGTCAATTATGGCTAAAACTGAATACTTTAATTTTTATAATTTTGAATTTTTTTCAATTTTTATGGGTTTTAAAATAAGTATGCAAATGCAAAAAATGTACATATGAATGCAAAGGAAGAAGGCTTACCGAGTATACCCCCAAACTTAATTTTGACAGTGTCCTTACTGTCATGCTACATCAAGAGGATCAAGATGTCGGCACTCCCCTGTTTATTTATTTATAAAAAAAAATTATTTTTTTTTTGAAATTTTTATTGTTAATAGAAAAAAAAAGAAAATATATATATATATATATATACATATATACATATATACAACAAGGTCCTCCCCAAACTAAACAAGGCCTTACACAAGCCAAAGGTTAGCATCAACCATTCAAAAATTCTATCGTCATAATGGTAGGGTTGGTGAAAGAATGGAATGTTAAGGAAAGAAATGAGAAACGCACGAGACCGTGTGGAGATAGAAACGGTATATGGTCTCGGTGGAGGAGGAGAATGGCGGAAAAGAGAAAGAAGTATAGCACGATCTTGAGGGTGTAAATCGAGTTAATAAATTAGCGCAATTTGTGATGACCGATGTGTTAAAAACGATTGTGCTAATCTATCAACCCGTCGAGAAATGGGGTCAAATCCCTCAAGATTCGCAAGAAAACATGGGTACTTCGAACTTGGTAAACCCTCATTTGAAGATGGGAATGCGACGGATTCTTGCGTGGTCGAAACGATAGAAAGGACGAAAGGGAGTGATTTAGGGATAGTCTTAATCTCACCTAAGTAATCTGTCTCGAACTTGAAAGATTCCATCAATGGTTCGAAATGACTGTAAGCAACCGAGTCTGATGGTTCAACTAACTCATCTGAAAATGTAAAGGACTCAAACTCGGGAGGTGAGTTTTCAACATCGTCCGAAAAAATGAAACACTCGTAGTCATTATCGTCTGTGAGAACTGCGTCAGATTCAAAAAGAAATTTTTCAAGCTCACAGTCTTCAAGCGTGATATTAGGTGTGGTCGGAACGATGGAAAGGAGGGAGGGTGATTTAGCTAAAGGTTCAAGAGGATGAATTGGAAAATCTGACATATCAAACAAAAATGATTCAACCTCAATATTATCCTCAATACTCTCCTCAATACTATCCTCATAATTCTCCTCAAAATTTAGCCTATCCATGCCATTATCATCAAAATCAAGACGCATATGAGGTTCGGGAGAAACATTTACTGACTCGGGATGATGAATTGGAGATAAAGTTTCAGTCAAATTTACGGGTTCATCATCCAAAATATTCCTGGCGTCTATATCCTCAATCAAGTGAAAATCAATTTTTTCTGACACCTCATCATAAGCATGGATATTTATCAATTCAGGTTCTAGGGTGGAGGTGTAGAGATCGAAAGGATTAGGTGCGGTTTCACTCGAAATGGATTCTTCACAATCTGGCAAATCAAGCACTACAAAGTCACACAACTCGTTTTTATCCTTAACTGTTGAATCATTTGGGACACTTGTGTGAAAACCGGAGTTGTGGGGTTCAATTGGGTATGGGTAGGCTTGATTTGGAAGGGTGTAAAACTCACCCTCTCCTCTTAAATTCTCACTCTGTCCAATCGTCCCATTATACATTGGAATTTTTGGAGCTAGTTGGAAACTAGCTACCGGTTCATTAGGTTGTATAAGGGCGGCTATAGACGCATCCACATTCCTCATCATTCAGTTTGTTGCTGCAATGTTCGCCTCCAACGACTGTTCTAGACTAGACATGGGTTGTGAAGGGGTTTCGGTAAAAGATTCGAAATTGTTTGGATATGTGAAACTCCCAAATGGCTGTGTAGAAGCAATTTCTAGTGAAGGTGGGAAAGTCGGGTAGGACTAGTAGGAATTGGATGGTTGGACAGGAGTAGGATCAACATTTGGATAAAAAGGTGAATGGACTTATTGATCCCTAGAAGTGGATGTGTGGAGAGGAGTGAAAGATCAGCTACAAGATTATGCAATATGCTCAGCAATAAACATCGGTTTAGGAGTTACAACAGGACTCGAAAAAGTGATATCAACGTACGAAGGTGGTGAAGGTTGAAATGGTTGATACAAAGTGGATTGCAAAGTCGAATTGTTTCTCCTAGACGCTTCTATTCGATCTTTCAAAGAAATTTTGGGCATGGAGGGGTCGTCCTTAAATCGACTGAAACAATTTGCGTAAGAGGCAAAGTTTGGTTCAGGGTACCAAAGTTTGGCAAGAGATTTGTGAGGTGGGGTACCCATGATGTAAGAAAGGACAAGAAAAAGAAGGTGGGGTGCACGGATTTCTTAGCGACAATTTTGCAAGTTTTTTTAAAAAAAATTCCTTTTTTTTTATTTGGAACTTTTTGCAAAAAAGATTTTCGATAAAGGGCTTAAACACACTTTCAATCAACCACAAATACACAATCAGGCCTAGATCTAGGGTCACCTAGGTCAGCTAGACAGCTCCTAACTGTTCCAAAGGGCTAGAAATATGACCTCAAACCGTCTCTTCACCGCCAATTGCGGCCAGGTAAGTGCCAGGTGAGTGGGAGGCTCTCCACTACAAGTAGTGGCCCTAATTAAGTAACCACTCGCCTTAGACACACTTGCCTAGACACCACAAAGTCAGGTTAGGATCAACGGCCGATTCCTACGACTAGTCCTCTGTCCTATTGAGCGCGACGTCCTTAGAGCTGAGTCTAGTATTTTTTAATTAAATATTGGTCAATACATATGCCTTATGTGATTTCTGGGGTCCTGGGAAGGGTGATGAAATCCCCACCCAATCCGGATTGGTTTCAAGCCCCTTAAAGTCAGATTAAA
The DNA here is from genome assembly GCA_030015575.1 of Agapanthus africanus. Lineage (NCBI taxonomy): Eukaryota > Viridiplantae > Streptophyta > Magnoliopsida > Asparagales > Amaryllidaceae > Agapanthus > Agapanthus africanus. The sequence continues at coordinate 302,032,825 of JASDDO010000019.1, forward strand.
TATATGCAAAACAGTAACAACCACTTAGAATCAATTTTTTTATTTAAGCGCAGCGCAAAGAATCCTGCACAAGATTTGTTATTGGAAGGGGGAAGATTTTTTTAAGCTCAAAGAATCCTGCAGGAGATTTTTCAAAAGATATATCGGGATTTGCAGAGGAGAGAGAAAGGGAATAAACAGTGGGATTTCCTCGTGATGACGTCAGCTTTCAGCCGCGTTTCCGCCGCAATATGGGTGTTCTGGCCGTGTTTCCACGGTTTAATGTGAGGCGCGGTTCCCGAGAAAAAAATTTAGATGATGAGGACACCAGGGCACCGCGCTTCCGCGGTCGGATTAGGGCTACGACGGCGTTTCCGCGGTCTGCTGGTTGATTTGGTTCTCGAGAATTTTTCAGTTCCTCTGTTTTGATTTTTCCCTATTTGTCAGATCTTCAGTTTTCTGTTTTTATCTCTGTAGATTTCCAGATCCGAACTCGATTGTAGATCCTACAAAATTCAAACAAAAATACCTTTCACAAAATAACAAAATGATAAATTTTTATATTTTTTCAGTTTTTTATGATTTTTCAATTTTAGATTAACCCGAAATTGCAAAAAGAAAATAACACGCCATCCCCGGTAACGACGCCATTTGATTTATAGAGATTTTAGTTAGCCTATGCGCTTTTAAAAGATGAATCAAAGAATTTATAACCGCGATCAAGAACGGCGTCGCTTGGTGTTCCCCTCCGAAAGACGGAGACGCGATAAACGTCTTGCCTGAGATTCGGGGCAGATGCTATTTAGTTTTATCCGTCCACCTCTCCGAAGATGCCAAGTTGATTTATGGTACCGTGTATCGGAGGTTTAGACGGATGCGGCCGATGTAGCAGACTTCGTCAGATTCCCCCTCGCTTGAGGGGGTTTTGATTGTGGGGACGCTCTTCCCTGCAGGCGTAAGCCCCTGCAGTTAATTACGCTACCGCATCGCGGTAACAACTTTCTCCTTCTCCAGGAATTTCACTTCGTGTCGTGTGTGTCTGTTTTGTTTGTGGATGCCCGTGAATTGTATACGGAGACTAAGTTATGCCGTCGCCCGTAGGACGTGGATTAGTCCAAATCCGTATTTTCTTAGATTTGGGTTTGGGGTTTGGTTGAAGGATGCGTTAGCCATATTTGAGGCTAAGATCAACTTAAACGTTTGTTCAGGATACGTTAGCCTAATTTGAGCCTAATTTGAGACTAAGATCAACTTAACAGGATTATTTAGATTCGACAAAAGAGCATTTGGGCTCTATTGTTCTAGTTTAGGGACATAGTGGTCCATGTTCCAGTTTAGGGACATGGGGGTCCATTGGTAGTTTAAGGACATTGCGGTCCGCGAGTTTAAGGACCTCGCAGTCCGTATCGATGTGTGGTTGTCGGGACCCATCACCTCTCTGACGTCGTTGAAGGATTACAACGATAGGTGTCAGAGGAGTTCAGAGATGTACCCTTGAACCGGATGTAAATTGATTTAAGAGAGCAGCCGTACCCAGTCAATTTAATTTGAGGACTTACGGCCATGATTGGGTTAAGTCCAATTGAAAATATTCAACGTTTTTATCTTTGGCCTATTAGGCCTGTGCTAGGGCCTTACCCCTGTTTAATAATGCACTGTATTTTATTTTGGCCTGTAAGGCCTTTTTGATTTGGGCTCTGTCCCTTTTAATAGTGCATAGCACTTTGTTTGGTCTGATAGACCTTCCTTTATTGGGCTCTGCCCTTTTATTAATGCAGTGCATTTAATGTTCTGACATTGCCCCATGTGGCTTGTCAGGCGCTTTGCGCCAACTGAGGAGCGCAAGGCGCAAGTCCATGGGGAGGTGACACGTGTCACGCTCTGGTGAGCGCAAGCGCAGTGCGCTGCGACAGTGCGCTGCGACAGTGCGCTGCGCTGTTGCGCTGCTGACACGTGGCGCGCTCTGGTGAGTTGCGCCAATTTAAGAGAGCAGTGCTCTATTCCAAGAGCGCGAAGCGCAATTTGTTCTGAAGCTGACACATGGCGCTCTCTGGTGGTTTGCGCCAACCCAGGAGCGCAACAGTGCAGTTTTACAAGTGCAAGGCACTGTTTCAATAACTTGATCCAATTTTGGATTCAAGAAAAAAATCTTTTAAGATTCCAGAACCAATGGTTCATAAAAAGTGCAAGGCACTATTATTATTTATTTTTTTTGTTGAAGATTATTGATTTTGTTCTTAAATCAATGATCTATTCAGAAGAAATTCTTCTCTTTTTATAAAGGTTTTTACCTTTCTTCTTTCTTCGAGCTTTTCTCAAAATTCTTTAGAGGAATTCTCTGTTTTTCTCTCTGTGTTGATCCTTTTAGACTTGGGGTCTAGGGGCTTTTTATAGTGCCAATTAGTTTGTTAAATTGGTTAGAGAGATCTTTCTCTGAGTGATTTGGGGATTTTTCCGCACCGTTGGATCTTTGATCTAAGCGCTTCTGTTTTACAGAAGACAATCTTCTTGTTTTAACAAAAACAGAAAGATCTTACTGGAATTTAATTCTGTTTGGCGCAAGCGCCCCCAGCGCTTGACACGTGTCACGCAGCGCACAACGCATCACAGCTGCGCTTGCGCAACTGCGCTGCCACGTGTCGTGCAGCGCAACTGCGCTGGCGCACCTGCTCTGCCACGTGGCGCGCAGCGCAGAGCGCAGCGTAACTGCGCTGCCACGTGGCGCGCAGCGCAGAGCGCAAGTCAGCTGAAGCATTGCTTCTTTGATTTTAATTTTAATTTTCAAAACAGAGCTTTGCTCTGATTGGGGGAAACAGAAGCGTTGCTTCGTTTCCCGCCTTGGAATTTGAACAGAGCTTTGCTCTGATTGGGGTAAACACTTGGTAGCTAGCCGGTGAGTACGAGTCGGTCCACAGGGATGTTGTGAGTTTCCTAATTGCTCTAATGAGCTAATTCCGATGGGTGTCGGATTGATTGATTAAATCTAAAAACTAAATCTATCTAGATCTAAATCTTGCTAGGGTTAGGTCTAGGGTAGGTTTGGAAATGTAATTAAATCTCACCGCTTTCTATACCCATATGAAGATCTATGAGGTGTTATGGTAATTATTAATAAAGGGGATTAGAACCATTCGGGAAGGTGTTTCTTCCTCTAGGTTATTGTCCTTCCTTTATCAATCCTTACCCTAACCTACATGGAAAATACGCGCAACCGGGCCTTTATACTACGGTATCACCGCTACCTCGTGGGATAGGGTGCCGTAGGGAGCGGTGTGTGCATGTATGCATGGAGTCCTATTGATTATATATAATGGGCAAGAAAGGAATGAGAGATCTCGTCTCTTAAAAGCCTTCCCCAAACCTAACCCTAACAAGCGAGGAGACTACTCGCTCATTAGGGAATTGAAGAACATGCTATCTATCTATCTAGGGTAAGGAATTAAAGATCTAAATTAGGGCAATTAAATAAAACTACTTACTTTACAGATGGCTCTCTCCAAACACTTACACAGGGTTGTCAGATCTGAATAGATGATATGAAAAGAAGCATCGATGCTCTCCAAAAGAAATCTGAATTTTATTAATGAAAGGAGGCATAGCCTAATACAAGGATTTGGGTCTCTATTTATAGGACATAGAAAACCCTAGGTTTACAATCGCCGCATGTCTGCTATTACAAAAATACCCCTAGGAAGACTAGTTAGCGCCGCCAAGAAACTTGGTAAATTTTTCGCCACTATGGGCCATACACGGCCGCGGAACCGCGGCCGTAGCCCTGGTTTGGCCGCGGTTCCGTGGCCAGATGAAGAGCTTGGGTCTTTAAACTTCTTGGTCTGGCTCTGGTCTTTCTGTTCTTCCTATTTCTTTGGTTTGTTCTTCAGATTGGCTTCTAGGTTTCTTCCAGATCTCCCAGTGAATAATTGTAGTGGACTTTCACTGTTGCTTCGTGACGAAGTCTTTAACCTTGCTCTGCCTTTGTGCTTTGTGAAATTATCCATTGATCTTCGTTTAGTCTTCAAACTGTAGGCAAAATAAAGATTCTCTGTTTGTTGGTCAAAGTCTCACTTTTGCATTGTCTTTTCATTGTTTTCACTGTTTTTGTTCCAAGAACCTGTAACCTGTACTATGTAGCAGACATGGGTCAAAAGCACCTGTTTATTTGTAAAATGCATAAGAATGGGAAATATAATAATGCAATATTATCGTCGTGTAAAAAGCCGGGCATCGACCTACGGCCTACCACTCGAGTCGAGGAAAAGATTGACGAACTAAAGTACTCACGTAGAAAGCACACAGTCATGCAGAGAAAAATAAGCTCAGCTTTATTTATATTCCAGAAAATTTTACAAGGTATTCTGGGCTCCTCAGCCTTACAAAACGCCCGGAGGCTTACAAAACTAAAAAAAGGGGTAAAAAGGAAAAGGCAGGAAAGCTCAAGCCGTAGCCCGGGGAGGATCTCGCCCTGCTCTACGCCAGTGTTGGGAACCAAAACGGCGACCTCTGGGTCGGCGCTTCCATCGGCAGCCTCACCCCTGGCGGCATCCCGACAGCTTCCACCAGCGGCACATCCTTGGAGAGAGGGTACTGGACCCGGAGCTTGCTGTCGGTGAACCCCGGCATCAACGCCTTGACGGCGTCGAGAGCCTGGTGCCAAATAATGGCCGAGGCGTCGGCGAGGTCGGCGTAGATCTGGTCCGACACCTTGTACCTCTCCACGGACTTCAAAGCTCGGAGATCGACAAGCTTCACCGCATCGAGCGCCGCCTGGGTGTCCCTCCTGCTAGCATCCCTCGATTTCTTCATCGTGGCGTAGAGCTTGGTGACCTCCTCCAACTTAGCCTGGGTGGCCTTGTTGGATTCACTCAGAAGTCGGTGAGAATCCTTACACTTGGAGTTCGTCAACTCCTTAGCGGCCACCTGGGTTTCGAGGATGGCTATCCTCTCCTTCGCCTGCCGCAGCTCCAGGCACAGATCCTCCTCCCGTGAGGACGATTCGTCCGCCTTCCTCATGGCCGGGGCAATCTCCCCGGATTCCATATTAACGATGAGGGTGCAGTGTTAGAGGACCTGAGGAAAGCAGCAAAAGGAGTTAGAAATGTTCAAATTGAGGAAAAATACTTAACAAAATTCTTAAAGGAAAACGGATACCGACCTGAACCGCTTCCTGAGCGATGGCGGCTACTTGGGCCTTCAGGGCTCCCCGAGGAATTTTGCTCCCAGACGATTGCTCCATGTCGGAGAGCAGGCTATCGGCGACGGAAAGCCCCGAGGGCATCTCAAAACAGACGTCCCCCTCCTGCATGGGGATCCCGGAGGGTAGCGAGCGAGAGATCGTCCTTTTGTACCTCTTGAGGGGGACCTCGGTGAGGTCGGCTTCATCCTCCACCCCCCTCGCCTGGGCTCCAGTCCCGTACATGCTTCTGGCTCTCCCCGCAGTGGACTTCCGGGGCTTAGGACGCGGCTTCACCAGTGCAGTTGGTTTCGGGGCCGAGCTCGGACCGAGACGGGACGAGCTAGCGCCCTCGGTCTTTTTTCTTGCCTTCGCGGCCATGGCAGCTAAGAATTTGGATCGGTTCATTTGCTCTGCTAAAAGAAGAAAACACGAAAGAGAGTTAGCAACGCTGGAAAGGGAAAGAAAAACCTATTAACGTCTAAATAGATCGTCCAAAGACCTAACTTACTTAGGAAGCACGCGGGACTGAGCCCGGCCCAGCTAAGAGCATGCTCGGAAAGCAGAATGTCGACCCGCTGGATCGGCTCCCACATGGATACTGCCCTTGCCTCAGGTGAGGACGACTGCCTCGCCCTCGGGCGATCGGCCATGTTCCACTGTGTAGGCACATGTCAATCCTCACCCTTGGGTGGCCCGACAAATATGAACTTCTCCTTCCATTCATGAATAGAAAAAGGGACGACTACTACCCCCGACCCGGCCATCCCACCCTTGTGTTTTTTGAAAGAAAAATACACCCAGCTCGGCTCATTCTAGCTGGTGCCGGGGTGATTCTTATAACAAAGAAAGGAGACTATGAGGGTCAAACTAAAGGGGATATTTTCAAGTTTCAACCGGACCAGAGACCCGAGGAGGATTCTCCATGAGTTCGGCGCCATCTGGCCCGGGGCAAGATGGAAGCAACGAAGCACCCTGCATACCTCGGTTGGGAACGGCAGACGCATTCCCGCCCGAGATGCTTCCAAATACATGGCAATCTCCTTGCCATGCACCTGGTCCACCCGCTCACCCTCTCTGGCTAAACGGAGAGAATAGTCAGAGGGGATATGGAATCGAGCCTGGATCTCGGCAAGCTCGTCCACATTCCTCAAGACGGAGGGCGCATCGTGGGCGTTCCCGACGCGCATCTTGGGAGCCCTTGTTGCAGCTCAACGGCGGGTGACGGGGGCAGCCCTGACTCTCAGATGCGATCCTGACATAGAGAACGAAGAAGAAGAAGATGAACCCTCTTGGCTATCTGAAGCCGAAGAGGAGGAAGACCCTCTGGACTCAGCTCCAACAACTGGAGCCTCATCGTCCGACCTTACCCTAACTATCTCTATAGACTTCTCAGATGAAGACATCTAACCTGACTCAAAGGAATAGGTTGGCCGAGGAAAAAGCACGGATGATCTGATCTAAAAGGAAGGAGCACCGGGCGATCTCCGACAACGAGGGTGAATTATGGTGGAAGTGTTGGCCCTAGGGGGTCCTCTCCTATTTATCCACTCCACAGAAAGCATCCAACGGCCTAAATCAATTCCCTCCAAAACGAAGCGTTGCGCCTGCCAGCCGTCAAAGCTCCATGTGGTGATCGGCCATAGGGGACGCCCCTTTGTTTGCAGGTGACAGCGACATCCTGTCGCATCCACCAACCCACGTCGGACACGTGGCCTGCATCCCAACAGATGAACGAGCGAAACGGCGCACCCTCTTTAAAGCGCGATCATTTCATTGATCTGCTGACGCCGTCATGGATACACACGAAGATTCAGACAGAAGATCGCTACATCAAGACGGTCCCCACCACTCAACATTTGGCTGCCGAAATATTCATGAAAACCACTATTGGAGGTCAAGTTGTCTCCAGTTGGCCTCAATTTTCTTCCGGGCCCTCCTCTCTGTCATATCACCTCACTTTTATAGTTTATTTTTAGTGATGAATTCCTTATAAATACCATATCAGAGAGCAAGCTTTGAGCCTTCTTCATGTCATTTTAATTCTATATTTTTGTAATGTTAGTTCAAAACTTTGTACATTGTAGTTAGTTCACTTTGAGTTTCTTGCCTTTTCCTGATCTTGTAATCTCTTCATTGAGCTTGCAAATTTAGGTTTTGGTTATTGAACTCATAGCTTGTACCTTAGATTTGAACTTTAATGAAGATTTCATTCTTGCACTTTGGTTCCTAATATCTTCTACTTTTTACTTGCAATTTCCTTTGATGTTCTTTACTTACATTGTAATGTTTCTTTTGATGTATTCTTCTCTCTTGTGTTTTATTTTACTTTTTGTAATGGTTTGTGAGTAGTTCTTCTTGTTAGGGAATGAGAAGGGTTATTGTTTGAGTTAAGATTCTCTTTATGTTTTCCTTTGCTTAATACCTTGTCAATTGAACTCCGTCCAAACTTCATGCAAGCGCTCCGTTAGGCACCCTATTCTACCACGATAGCGGTGATTCCTAATCGTGACCGGTTGCGTTTAGTTTGACCGGAGGCGAAAGTTAAGAGACAAGAACGGAAGGACAAAGGTCAATAAGTCGGATTTCGCACACAATCGCAAATACCGTGCTTAAGCACTCTAATGTTGTTGCCGATTATCCAAGCGTCAATAGTCAAGTGAGGCACAAAGAAAAGCATACATATTTTCCTAACCTAAACTAACCTAACTCTATCCCTAACAAGCGTTACGTTGCATATACAAAACACTTAGGATAAAATCGAACAAATTACGTCTTTTGACTTAACTCATGAGAACAAGAACCGAAAACGTACTATCTCCCTGCGGACAATCCGTACTCATCACGGCTAGCTACACGTGATACCGTTTTGATTGTGGTAACTTAAAACTTAATACGACATAACAAAATAACTTTCAATCAAATGGCACCGTTGCCGGGGAGACGGTAACGATTTTATTCTTGTGATCTCGGGTTAACTTCTGTATATTTTGTGTATAACACTAACACTTTTATGAAAAACAAACCAAAAATCGAAAAAAATTCAAAAACCAAAACAAAAAATTTAATGTTTTTAACATTTTGTTCTTTGTTATTTTGATCTTCTATCACTCGGAGATTAATTAGAAAATTTAGAGTATAAAATTAGGACAATAGAAGAACAGTGATCACACGGTAGAAAGTTAGAGCCAAAACTCTTCAAACTGGCCGCAATTTTATTCCAATTGGCCGCAATTTGCGGCCCATTTTTCTTAGTTTGCCCTAATTTTTTGTCGTGTGCTCTATTGTTCTGTTATTATCCCATTTTTATACTCTGAATTTTATAATTGCGTGTGTGCAGGAGTTTGTCCACATATATCACTTTTTTGCACTAAATATCTGTTTTCCGACATTTTCATATCTTACAGAGTTGCGAGTAGCAATCGTGCGAATCAAAGTGCAATTTAAAGACCAAGGCGATAGTGAACTATAGTGCCAAAGATCCGGGTATTTTGACCCGCGCAAGCAAACATTCAAACACTTGGGGTTCACTTTAACGGGGTTTCTTAACTCAAAACATATCGGTACGTATTTTCTAACACCTTCTTTCTCAAATCCGACGCGTCCACTATTCTATCTTTACATGATTCTTTGCAAGTTCGCTGCCAAAAGCTAAATTGACTAACCTGTATTTTTTGCAGCGCTGCGCTTAAACTTAAAAAAAAATGATTGTTTGATGTTTTAAACGAACTTTTTATTGATTATGCATTACATCTATTAATATGGACTTAAGGGCAAGCGAACCCTGCAACGTATGGTAAAGGATTTCATTACCTTTTCTGTGGCCCACAAATCACGAAATTGAGTATAACGTTTACCCACACAAATTTTAAAAGAAACACGACTTTAAACCTTTAAGAACTTCACGCTCATTAGGAGAAATTAACCGTGTTTAGAATACCGCTTAACGTTATATCATTCACGGGGTGTCTGGAATAGTGTTCATGGTGCAACCGCCAAAAGAGAAAGGGTTATTCTAATTAAGAAATTTCACGAAAGCGTTGGAAAATCTCCCCTTATCTCTGCACTTACCTAGCCTTGTGATCGGTATATCTTGAGCCCGTTTCTCGACACAGTTTTACTTCAACAATCAAGTTCTGGAGCAGGTCTAGTTGACCCAGGTGAACCCTAGACTGTTTAGGTGTGTGATATTTGTGTCGTGATTGTTTTTGTTTTGTGTGTATAACTACTTTTCTTTTGTTAATAACTAACCAAAAACAACTTTTTTACCTCTTTTTTCATCCCCTCTCCTTTTCACTTTTCAAATCATGGGTACCCGAAACGACCAACTCTTGCCGAACTCTGCTACCCTCAACTAGATATTTCAACATACGGCTCTTGTTTTGGTAGAACTTCAAACGATCCATCCATATCCAAAATTTCTTTGAAAGATCGGATAGACGCGTCTAAAAACACCATTTGGACACCACAATCCACGTCATATCAACCGTTTCAAACTTTCATCCCTTTTTATGTTGATATCGCTTCTGAGTGTAATGTGGCGACTTTTAAACCAATGTCCATTATTGAACGTATTGCACAATTTCGTAACCGATCTTTCCTGCCTTTCACCACTCCGAGTTCTTTAGGACAATAATTCAAATCATCTTCCTACCACGGTGTTGATCCTAATCTTGCCCATTTTGCACAACCATTCGATTCCTATCAATCCTACCCGACTTTCACATCTTCTTTAGACATTGCTTCTGAACATCTATTTGGAAATTTCACGTATCCAAATGAATTCGAATTTTTTACCGAAACCCCATCACAACCCATGTCTAGTCTTGAACAAACATTAGAAGAATTTCGGGTAGTTTCGTACCAACAGATAGAGAAATTGAATGCATCCATGGCCGCGCTCATACAACCTAACGAACCGTCTCAAGATTTTACACTGTATAATGCGGAAGTAGGACAATTTGATGATTTGAGTAGTGAAAGTGAGCAGTGCACCCTTCAAAATCAAACCTACCCATTATTAATTGAATTTCACAGCTCCAGTTATGAAAGCCTATCGAGATTACCAAATGATTCACCAATTGAAGATAGCATATTTAATGAGTTGTGCGACTACGTTGTGTTTGATTTACCTGATTGTGAAGTGTCCCTTTTAAGTGAAATCGATACCACTCCCTTTGATCTCTACATCCCCACTCTAGAAAAACAACCGATTGAAAACCATGCTTTTGTTGAGGTGTTTGAGAACTTTAAGTTTGACTTGATTTAGGATATAGATATTAGGGATAATTTTGATGACGAACCTACAATTTTGGATGAGTTTTTCTCACCAATTCAATACTTTCCTTCATATCTGTGTGGATATCATCACGAACCATTAATTATTTCTCCCGAACCCCATTTGCTTCTTGATGATGAACCTACAATTTTGGATGAGCCGGACTTTCCGATTCATCATGTCCTCTCTATTCACTCTGAACATCCTCTTGAGCTTCTAGCTGATACCATTCCTGAGTTACTTCCTTCCACCTCTCCCATCGTTTTCAAACCGCAAGACGACTTAATACTTTCATCTCCTACATCTGGTTCACCTAGTTCGAGCCCATGTTTTCTTATGAATCTTGACAGGTTTGATCCCATTTCTCAAAGTATTGATAGATTAGTACGATCCAGTTTTACACTTCGATCATTACAGACCGTGCTAATTCATTCAATCAATTTACAACCTCAAGTTTGTACCTTATTTTCTTCTCCCTTCCATTCATCTTCTCATCTACCAGGACCATATACCACTTTCATTCATCCATGGTCTCACATATTCTTCATCTTCTTTCTCTACGCATTCTTTCACCAATCCTGGGATAATCACGATAACATTTTTAAATGGTTGGTGCTAACTTTTGGTCTGTGTAAAGGCCTTGTATAGACTGATGATGTTCCTTCCCCCCTAACTTTGAACTTCAACTCTTAGACAGTGGAAACACTGTTTCACTTAAGTTTGGAAGGACCTTTTTATGTATATATTTTGTTTACTTTTTCTTGTATAAAGAAAACGGAACCGACAAATTTTGACCCCTTAACGATTTTGACCCTCTTTGTGTAGCATAACAGTGAGCGCACTGTCAAGTTTAAATTTGGGGGTGTGCTCGGTAAGAATTCTATCATTTGCATTCATTTGTAAATTTTTCATTTGCATACATATTTGAAAATCCATAAAAATCAGAAATTTTTTCCAAAAACCGAAAAACTTTGTCGTCAAGTTAGCTAGTGGGAAAACTTAGATTCGAAATTCCGACGGTTTAGTTTGATAAGATAGGAACAACTAGATCCCATTTTTAGATATTGAAAACCCGAAAGACAATCCTTCTTTAACTTTAACCGTAGCTAATATGCGTTTTTGCATCACACTGCACGTGTCGTGAGTTTTGAAAATTAGATGACAAGTTTGATATGTCTTAAAACTTTTAAAATTGATAAAAAAAAATTTAAGATCAAATATATATTTTTTGAAATAAGTAATATCAAGAATAGTTTATAAAGTGAAGTGGATATAAAAGGATATTATTGAAGCTTTAATGGAAGCTAAGTCTGAAAAATAACCCATCTGGAACTTGATTGGAGTGATTTCACACATTGTCTACACAAACATGTCTTTTATCTTTAAAAATAATTGAACAACTGGCTATATCTCCGTTCGTATTGAATTGTTATGATTTTCACGCTAAAATGAGTCATTTTATTTCAGGGCCTAGGTAACTTAGCTAATTAAGTCTGCCGGGGTGTTTCTACACCTAATACCCTAAAACCAACTGGTTTGGATGCATTAGCCCAAAGCTCGCTAAGAAACCTAGAAAGTCCAATTTAAAGGAAGTCAAGCAAGTGTTCTCTCCGAGTTAAAATTCCTCACGGTTCTTTGTGTGAGAATAATCTTGACTAAAAACAGGTTTTTATAAAAATATTTTTTAACGGAGATATGAAGGTTTTACTTGATGATAAAGACTATTGCATGTTCACGAAGGCATGTATGAACGAAAACAAGTAAAAGGTAGAATGAAGAATAAATCTTAGTTTTCTGTTGAAGACGGTGGAAATTCTGAATTCCTAGCTGGAGAACAAAACTTGAGAAAAGCTTAACTCTTTACAAACTCGCCTGATCCTTTTTGATGTTTTATCCGGTCCGAATCTTGTGACATAATGACTCTAATCGAAGTTTTTGAAACGTAATGACGCTATTTGCACTGCACGTAAAGACGTATAGGATCTTAAATTAAATAAGAAGTGAGATGTGAAAAATAAAGGTTCAATATTTCTAACTTAGGATGATAGAGTTTCTAGCTTGGATACAGAACCTTAGGATTAGAATTGGCTGTGATTTCACGAAATTAGTTTGACGGGATTTTGTGGGTGTAATCCGCTGAAAACTCTCAGAAGACAACACTCCTCCTACTAGGGACACCTAAAGGTTTACAGCTTGTTGCACGGGCTCAGTGCAAAAGATAAGTTTGGGGGTATTTGTTCATCACGAAAAACTGCATTTCAATACCGTTCATTCATTATCATTTTTGTGATATATCGGTACTATTGACCCGTGTCTGCCCAATAAGTACATGATATAAGTATTCGTGACAAAACATTGGAAACACTCTCAAATTGCACGGATACGATATTTGTGAGCCGATACTGCAACCGGAACGGAAAACCGATCAAAATCAAGAAGATTTTGCAACAATACAAGTATGCACAACTTTTTATCCAATTTGGTCCAATATGATACAAGTTGTATGTGAATACACATTTTAAGTGCATGAACCAGCAATGATGTGGTATGAACACACTTAATCAAGTGAAGCAAATAGGCATGCAAGTGGATCTTGAGTGATGAGTGTTTAAAAAGTTGTGATATGATGGATTCAAAGTTTACATTTTTCCTCCAATACTCCAGTTATCACCCATATAATAATTAGAAGAAATTGCAAAGCCAGTTAGATGGTGGAGTAGACAGAAGATCACCACATCAAGACAGGCCCCACCACTTAACATTTGGCTGCCGAAATATTCATGAAAACTGCAATTGGCAGCCAAGTTGTCTCTAGTTGGCCTCAATTTTCTTCTGGACCCTCCTCTCTGTCACATCACCTCACTTGTATAGTTTATTTTTGGTAATGAATTCCCTATAAATACTAGATCAGAGAGCAAGCTTTGAGCCTTCTTCATGCCATTTTAATTCTACATTTTTGTAATGTTAGTTCAAAACTTTGTACATGGTAGTTAATTCACTTTGAGTTCCTTACCCTCTCCTGATCTTGCAACCTCCTCATTGAAGTTGAAAGTTTAGGTTTTGGTTATTAAACTCATAACCCGTACTTTAGATTTGAAGTTTAATGAAGATTTCATTCTTGCACTTTGGTTCCTAATATCTTCTACTTTTTACTTGCAATTTCCTTTGATGTTCTTTACTTACATTGTAATGTTTCTTTTGATGTATTTTTCTCTCTTGTGTTTTATTTTACTTTTTGTAATGCTTTATGAGTAGTTCTTCTTGTTAGGAAATGAGAAGGGTTATTGTTTGAGTTACGATTCTCTTTATGTTTTTCTTTACCCAATACCTTGTCAATTGAACTCCGTCCAAACTTCACGTAAGCACTCAGTTAGGCATTCTATCCTACCACGATAGCGGTGATTTCTAATTGTGACCGGTTGCGTTTGGTTTGGTCAGAGGCGAAAATTAAAAGACAAGAACGGAAGGACAAGAGTTAATAAGTTGGATTTCGCGCACAATCGCAAATACCGTGCTTAAGAACCCTAATCTACGTTGTTGCCGATTATCCAAGCGTCAATAGTCAAGTGAGGCACAAAGAAAATCATACGGATTTTCCTAACCTAAACTAACCTAACTCTATCCCTAACAAGCGTTATCTTGCATATACAAAACACTTAGGATATAATCGAACAAATTCCGTCTTTTGAATTAACTCGTGAGAACAAGGACCGAAAACATACCATCTCCCTACGGACGACCCGTACTCATCACGGCTAGCTACACACGACACCGTTTTGATTGCAGAAACATAAAACTTAATACGACATAGCAAAATAATTTTCAATCAAAGACGCAGGCTCATATGAAAGGCACGTGAAAACCCAAAGAAAATAACGACTCACGTGAAAAGCACGTGATCACTCAAAAGAAAAACATGAATAAGAGCCTCACGTGATATCCACATGAGCGCTATAAAAGAAGCTATCCGAGACTTAAAATCTCACATGAAAAGCACGTGAACAATTTTACAGAAAAGAAAACAAAAGTGCGTCACGTGATGTCCACGTGAGCACTTGAAGCCAAAGACATGCGCATCATGTGATATCCACGTGAGTACTTGAAGCTAAAACGAAAGTGCGCATCACGTGAAAAACACGTGAGTGCCTGAAGATAAACAAAGAGTGTGCATCACGCGATATCCATATGAGCGTTGTATGAACGAGTGCTTAGCACTACTCACGTGAAAGGCATGTGAACACCAAGAGGTATAGCCATTCACGTGATAACACGTGAATGCCAAAGAATCCAAAGTACTTACGTGATATTCACGTAAACACTGAAGTGGGAAGGATCTTATATCCTATGTTGAAGTTTAAGCTTCTAAGCTCAGTGCTTAGCACTGTTGGGTTATATAAAATCCAAAACAAAATGTATGGCCTATTGCTTAGCACTGTTGGGTAACAGAAAGCCCGACACTTAGTCTAAAATTGACTAACTCCCTGAATTTTTAAACTTCTTTGATTTTATAAAGAAAATCAATCAAGCTTATATATTTTAAGTCGACTTTAATCTAAAATAAGATTAACGGTCCTTAACCATATTTTAAGTCGATCTTAATCTAAAGCAAAGTTAACGATCCTTAAACTCCTGAACTGATGGAACATATGACCTAGGTTCAAACCCAAGTCTGATAAGTACGGATTTAAACTAATCTGTGCCCTACGGGCTACGACATTAACTAGTTTTCGTATACAATCCACGGGCAACCCTAAAATAAACAATATAACACAATACGAAGTGATCTGCCTGGAGCAGGTAAAAGTTGGTATCGCAATACGATAACGTAATTAACTGCAGGGGCTTGTGCTTACAGGGAAGAGCATCCCCACAATCAAAAGCTCCTCAAAGAGGGGGAATCTGATAAAGTTACGCTATATCGGTTGCATCTATCCAAACCTTCGATATATAGTGTCATAATCAACTTGGTATTTTCGGAGAAGTGGATAGATATATTCCATATAGTATCTGCCCCCAAATTCACGCAAGACGACCTATCCCGGTTCGTCTCTGTTTTCGACGGTAAACAATGATATATATATATATATGTGTGTGTGTGTGTGTGCGTGTGTATGTATATATTGTATATGTATATGTATATATTGTATATGTATATGTATATATATATATATGTATATCCAATAAATAGTGTATATGTCATATTCCTGAGATTCAAGATATTCATTAGATTCACAATATTCAAGATATTCAAGTGGTTCATTCAGGTTCATGTCAAGATAATATAATCTAACACAGGAGTATTCACAAACTCAAGACTGTCATCCAAGGGTAAGGAAACACGAGCCTACTTATGAGTAATGGGACTCTAACCACCGCCGGAGTATTTACAGACCCAAGGCTATCATCCAGGGGCCAGAAAACACGGGCCCATTCATGAGTTGGTAATGAGATTCCTGAGTTGTCGTTGAGTGTGAGTGTCAACTAGCAGGAGTATTCATAGACCCAAAGCTATCGTTTAGGGGTGTGGAAATACGAGCCCACTCAAGAGTAATGGGACTCCAACCACCGCCGGAGTATTCACAGACCCATGGTTATCATCCAGGGCATTGAAACACGAGCCAATTCATGAGTTAGTAATGGAACTCCTGAGATTCCGTTGAACATATTAATGTTATTTGATTGGTTTAGCATATGTTGCGCACATATATTTTTATAATTGATATATGATGGATATTGATTAGTTATAATGTAGCAACGGCCAGGTATGGGAGGTAATTAATATAAGAATATGGTCATACTAATAGCAGTTGTGGTATTAGAGTTGTATTAGTATACAAATAGTACATAGATTGAGTGGGAGTGCGTATCAGATACCAATGTTGCGAGTATCAATATACAATATATTATGTTCAAATATTTAATTTATATTGATACATTATATTCGTTTGTTTTGGTTCATTTGTTTTTATTTGCAGGTATATATAATGATATTTTACTAATGATTTCAATTAGTAAAATATCATTATATATGTAGTAGTCAAGCAGGTGAGTTGTTAAAAGTGGATGTAGTTGTTAGGTTTCAGTACGTTATACTTTAGCAGAAATTTAGTTAATTTCAGAATATAATTAGTAGTAGTAATAGGACGGCATATTTATTTTGATAATCAATATTTTATTTTCATGGACAGTCGTATATGGTAATATCTGATATCTCGTATATATGAATGATTAGTTACATAGATGGTTATGGGGCATATGGATTATTGATAGTTTTTAGATATGTAGTATTTTTTGCATATGAGTATTGGGTTTATCAATTTTAGCGAGTATTTGCAGTATTTCTCGTAATTGTAGAGTTATTGAGTTAATTAGTATTGTTTGCGGTGTTATCTATATTGTTGTGTTTATGTATTGACTGTAATGATACAATTAATGGAATGTTGGGTTATCACATGTGTTATTGCTGTTTAAAGTTAAAGAGTATTTATAGGATTTCGGGTACACATGATAATTCATTATGTATAGGGTTCGTTAAATTAAATTTGTTAACGATATTATATATATATAATGCATGAAAACTGTATTTTAAACATTTGACATATTTATTGTTATATTTTGATAAAAAAAGGAAATTAAATTACAGTGATAAGGGAAATAATTTAAAGGATGAACCAATTTCTACTCCAAAGTTTAGTCAGTTTCTGAGCTTGAAAATCCTAAACCATATTTGGTTTTATTATATTTTGGCATCAAGTTTGTTATCTAAATAATCTCTAATGTTGTCAGCATTTATTCTGTTAAAACAAATATTGAACAATTAAATCAGAAGCGACAAAATAGCTAAGCAGTTTAATGCAAACCAAGAGGTTATTAAAACAAAGCAAGCTAAAGTCTTTTCCCATTGGGATGATTATATACTACAAAAAACTCGATCAAATAGCTATAGATGAATTTAGTTGAGAAAAATAATTTGACGAGAGAGAAGAAAGAGCGATTTACACAATATCAAAGGGAACGAAGAGGCGGAGCTCAGCGTCATCGACGAAGGCAGGCAGCGGCGGCCGCGGATCTGAGGGAGGTGGAGACGGTAGAGCTTGCTCGATCGGGTGGGAGAGGAGGAGTAGGGTCCAGTGCTTGCTGGCCTCATCAGAATCTTCGCCGATGAGTATGAGCAGCGACGCCCGGGGTCATGAGGAGCAGACGGCGTGCGATGGTGACGATTGGTTTGATGTTTTGAGAGGTGGATGGCGATGAGAGGATGATGATGGAGTCTCGTTTCTTGCATGGAGGCGAGAAAGAAGGAGACCGAGATGAAGAAGATACATGGGAAAGAGGCTACGGCTAGGTTTTAGGGTTAGGGTTTTGTTTATTATTTTTTAGATAGAAGAAAGAAAGGAAGTGGGTTTTAAATAGAACTGGCACTATTGCACATAAACCCCTAAAAAATTGGTTTCCTCACAAAACACTCTCAAATCAATTTGTCTAAAAAGATTTTCAAAGATTTCCACTTATCTTTTATTCTCATAAATAACATGTTTAATAATATTATATCAATATAACAGTCATACATTAAAGTATTGTTATAAAATATTTGTATTATATATATAATGGGTTTTATACATAATAATATTAAATAGGTATAAAATATAAGTGATGCCTAAGTAAGTTAAAAGTAATCATGTTAATATAATAATGTGAGTGTATAATATAAAATTTTGTTATATGATTCGGTATAAAAATAGATTTAATATAACAAGAATATCGTAATCATATTTAATCAAGACAATATAATACAAAGATAATTAATTAATAAAATACAAACAACATATTTACTTTATCATAAATAAAGTATTAAACCCTAATCAAAATAGTTTCATTTAAGAAAATAATAACTATTAATATTATTATACCGTACAAATTGGAGAGGCTGGGGTTTGAACTCAAGACTCATGCGAAATCGATGCAAGGTGATTCAAAGAAAAAACCTTTACTAACAAAAAAAAGGTTAAAATGAAAGTACATGAAATTTGTGGTTGTTGCAGTAGTATCACAAATTATTTGTATTATCAGTTAATTATAGATGCGTATTTTAAATCAATGTCAGTATGTCAGTAATTATTAAATAGTTGAACAAGTAGACTCACATATATATATATATATATATATATATATATATATATATATATATATGCAATCACATGCTATATTTATATATAATTATGTTACCATAATGAAATAATTGTCTGGATAATGCTAACTATATATAATTATAAATGTGAATTTCAATAGATTTTATTTTAATATAGAGATCTCGGCGTAAAAGCACAGGCGTGACATGAGCGGAGGCATTGTATGAAGATGAAGAACAACTAGAGGAATAAGGAAGAGGGGGCTTACAAATTGGCAGCTTGATTTTTGTATCAAGTTGCCGGTTTCGTTGTAAAGACAGTCTCGAGTCGGTTTCGAGACTTCCGGCGTTTGATCAACGATTTCTACTTTTCCTTTGATGATTGTTTCCTTAGCTTTGGTGGAATATCAAATTGAGGATGGGAGAAAAATAAAGATGAGGGTTTCCTTTCGAAGTTGAAGATGAGAAAGAAAAAAATACGTAGAAAAGAAAAAGGGTTAAGAGGTTAAGATTTATTAAAATCTTATTAATCCCCCAAAATCAGGACAAAAAAACAATCAAAACAAATATATCAAAATAATAAACCAATAATTTAAAACAATAAATAATTTATTTTTTTATTTAAGAGAAAAACTTTTATCTTTTTTTAATAATAATAACTATGACCGAAAATACTCACATAAAATAATATAAATTAATTATACTAAACAAAATATAAATAAATCAGTATAATATAACCATATTATATGAAAACGACAACAATAATTAAAACATACTCCTAACTAACAAGAATATAAATACAAAATAAAAACACAACAATAAAAAATATAACCATACAAAACAATATAACAATATAATAAACTAATAATTATAATAAATGAATAAATAATTTAAGATGGCTAGGGTTTAAACTGAGACCTATATTGGATACAAGTAATGATGATACATATATTTAAATAGAAATGAATATATACCGGATTTAAAAAAATTATCTTATTATAAAAAAAAGAGTACATGGATTTTGTATTCGTTACAATAATAAATCTATCTGCAAGTTATAAAATGTATTGTATATTTATTTGAAATATATATATGAATGTCAAAACAAGTCATGTAGGTACTAAAACGAAAATAGCAAGCTCACGGGGAGAAAGTTGCACTCTTTAATTCGAGTTTTTAGCAAAATCCTCGTCGATGCTTCGTTGGCGCCTCCTCTTCTCTCTCGTAAGCAAACCCTAGCCCTAGCTTGCTCTCTATCAGTTTAAATGTTTTGAGTTTTATATTTGTGTTTAGGGTATTTTACTTGCTATTTTGGTTCCATTGAGTTCGATTTTCAGCGAATGAAGAAACCTAGGGTTTGGGTTTATTCGTGCGATGATCGTTTTACCGTAAAATCGACGACAACCACGAAATTACCGCTGAAGAAATTTTAGATTTTATTAGAGGTTTCCCCTATATATATATATGAGAATAATGCAGGAAAGATGCCATAGTATGGAATTTACTCCTATGGCGTCGAAACAATACACCCTCACTCAATTTTTTCGACGATCGGCACTCACCATTTTCATCGTTATCATCTAAGATGTGGATACACCAAATTTCATGTGATTCTACAACCATTTCACCGTTGATTTAGCAATGTAAAAAGTTCTATTGTCGGTAAACCGTTAATTTTGAACCCACTAAATCAACGGTGAAAAAGTTGTAGAATCACATGAAATTTTGTGTACCCACATCTTAGATGATAACGATGAAGATGGTGCGTGCCGATCGTCGGAAAAAATGAGTGAGGGTGTATTTTTCGATGTAGGAGGAAATTCCCTCCTATGGCCTCTTTTCTCCATTAACATATATATATATATATATATATATATATATATATATATATATATGCTTGAATGGAAATTTGTTAGATATTTTAGCTGTGCTGTTATTGTTGATGCAAGTACAAATAAGTACTGCGCATGAACCTATAGGAATTTGCTTTCCTTTCAGGTATTATTCATGGCTTAACTAAATTTTTATATTATGCACTTGGAATTTTCAATGCAATCTTGCTACATGTGGTGCCCCCTTGGACCCAGATTCTTGGGTCCGCCAAGTAGGTATTGAATGTAGACTTGTGAAAAGTGAAGATGCCTCTAGACAAAGAGCGGAGGGGACAACGGCCATCTGGGTTGGAAAGTTCAAAGGGAGCGGGCAAGCAAGTAAAGAAGGCTGGGTGTCCATTTGTGTTGCACAAAATGCCCATCATTGAAGAGCTTGGGCGGTAGCCGTAGCCCTTACAAATATTGGCATCCATCAATGATGAATGAAGGACAAAAAGCTACACCGGGTTTCTTTCTTCTTGATTGCATGCAAATGGAAGAGAGAGGGCCCTTCTCTATGATCATCTGTCTTTATTTTTGATGTGAAGACTATTGAGCTGTTTACGGATATTTATAAAGTAGGATGACTACCACGGTTAGATACTTAGATTCTTGATTTAGTTTGATTGCTTTAGTGTGGAATGATGTTAAGTGAGTCTGGATGGTAAGTTTGGTTGGTTTGGTTTCAGTCAGTCCGAACTATTGTCAATTGTCATACTTCGACAATTTGAAGCTTATGCGCTTCACTAATTCACATGGGCCACTATATACATTCATAGAAATATGCTTTCATGCTATAAAATAAACCTGATAAGTTTGAGAGATCCATTCCCGATAAGCGCGAAAAGTTATAAGTAGTGGATTTTGCTCTTGAGATAGATCTATTCTGTTTGCTTCTCGATGCTTCTTTCACCCTCATCCTTCTATCTCCTAAACCACCCAAACCCTCTTTCTTGATCGCTCAATATTTTTGATCTAAGATTTGCATTGCCTTTTAGTTATGCAATGTGCTTTTTTGCCTCCAGATTTTTGTGCCTCGTGAGCTCTTTTTTTAACGGGAAAAAACCAGGGTTTGTTCTTGGCTCATGTATTGATGTATATAACTTAGAAATTATATATATAATTTTTTATTATAACGAAATCCTCATTTTTAACCTTCATATATTTTTTTAATTCAAGGCATTTCCACCCTAGAAAATCAAGCAACTAGTCGGCTGTTTGCCTTAGATTCTTTGCAACTCAATTAGAACCATAGCTATTGTTCGAGAGTTCGATTCTCTCATAGGATTTATGCCCACTTTGTCCGAGTTTCTTAAACCTGGCTGACTTTATTTAGTACAACTTTACTTCACAACGTTCACGGGAGAGCTTTTTTTTTAATTTTAAAATCTGAAGGATCGGCTGCTCTTTCTCAATTCCAAGGAGATACTCTGCTGCTGCTGGCAAAATCAAAAGTGAAACCATAATAGCGCCAATGAAGTTGTGGTCTTCATCACAATACTCCAACTTCCGATTTTGACTTTGTTTTCATTCATTCCAAAAGATGGAGAATGCTAGCGAAAATAGACAAGAAGTTTATTATCCCCCCTATTTCTAAATCATGTTTTACTTTACTTTTTTGAATGCAGGCCCTTAAAGAATCGATCCAATGGCATCTTACTTTGGAGAGGAAAGTTATTCAAACCGAGCTAGGCGCAGTTGGTAAACATGTTTTGCTTTGCTGTCACTTTCTTTGCATTAGATTTTTTTATATATATTTTCAAGAACGAAAGGGGGCGATTATATATATTATTTATGAGTGTATACGAGCTTTTGATATAAGTGGGTTCCAACAATAAGACTTAAGTCTTATTGAGATTTGTCACATCTTATATCTTATACTCATGTACCTCTCATAGTTTTTCCAATATGGAACTATTTTAATCCACACATCTCAATAAGACTCAAGTCTTATTGAGATTTGTCACATCTTATATCTTATACTCATGTACCTCTCATAGTTTTTCCAATATGGAACTATTTTAATCCACACATCTCAACACCTCCCTCACGTGCAACCATCATTCCAAAAGATGGAGAATGCTAACGAAAACAGACAAGTAAGAAAGTTTATTATTCCCCTTATTTCTAAATCATGTTTTACTTTATTTTTTGGATGCAGCCCCTTCAATAATCGATCCAATGGCATCTCACTTTGGAGAGGAAAGTTATTCAAACCGAGCTAGGTGCAGTTGGTAAACATGTTTTGCTTTGCTGTCACTTTCTATGCATTAGATTTTTATATATATATTTTTAAGAATGAGGGGGGCGATTATATATATATATTATTTATGAGTACACATATTTTTGATATAAGTGGGTTCCAACAATAAGACTTAAGCCTTATTGAGATTTGTCCCATCTTATATCTTATACCCATATACCTCATAGTTTTTTCAATGTGGGACTATTTTAATCCACACATCTCAACACTCCCCTCACGTGCAACCATCATTCCAAAAGATGGAGAATGCTAGCGAAAATAGACAAGTAAGAAAGTTTATTATTCCCCATATTTCTAAATCATGTTTTACTTTATTTATTGGATGCAACCCCTTCAAGAATCGATCCAATGGCATCTCACTTTGGAGAGGAAAGTTATTCAAACCGAGCTAGGCGCAGTTGGTAAACATGTTTTTGCTTTGCTGTCACTTTCTTCGCATTAGATTTTTTAAAATATTTTTAAGAATGAGGGGGGCGGTTATATATATATATATTATTTACGAGTATACACATGTTTTTGATATAAGTGGGTTCCAACAATAAGACTCAAACCTTGTTGAGATTTGTCCCATCTTATATCTTATACTCATATACCTCTCATAGTTTTTCCAATGTGGGACTATTTTAATCCACACATCTCAACATCCCCCTCACGTGCAACCATCATTACAAAAGATGGAGAATGCTAGCGAAAATAGACAAGTAAGAAAGTTTATTATTCCCCTATTTCTAAATCATGTTTTACTTTATTTTTTGGATGCATCCCCTTCAAGAATCGATCCAATGGCATCTCACTTTGGAGAGGAAAGTTATTCAAACCGAGCTAGGTGCAGTTGGTAAACAAGTTTTTGCTTTGCTGTCACTTTCTTTGCATTAGATTTTTTATATATTTTCAAGAACGAGGGGGGCGATTAAATATATTATTTATGAGTTTACACAGGTTTTTGATATAAGTGGCTTCCAACAATAAAACTCAAGACATGTTGAGGTTTGTTCCAATCTTATATCTTATACCCATACACCTCTCATAGTTTTTCTAATGTGGGACTATTTTAATCCACACATCTCAACACCTCTTCACATGCAACCATCATTTTTTGGCGTGGTTGTCACTTGGATTGTACAACACTTGGTAGAGCTAGTTCTCTCAGAGGCACTTTTTTGTGTGCTTGTAGATTGCTTCTCAAAGAGGTATTTATGAGTGTACATGGACTTTTGATATAAGTGGGTTCCAACAATAAGACTCAAGGCTTGTTGAGATTTGTCCCATCTTATATCTTATATTCATATAACTCTCATAGTTTTTCCAATGTGGGACTATTTTAATCCACACATCTCAACACCCTCTCAAGTGCAACCATCATTCCAAAAGATGGAGAATGCTAGCAAAAATAGACAAGTAAGAAAGTTTATTGTTCCCCCTATTTCTAAATCATGTTTTACTTTATTTTTTGGATGCAGCCCCTTCAAGAATTGATCCAATGGCATCTCACTTTGGAGAGAGAAGTTATTCAAACCAAGCTAGGTGCAGTTGGTAAACATGTTTTTGCTTTGCTGTCGCTTTCTTTGCATTAGATTTTTTTTATATATTTTCAAGAACGAGGGGGGCAATTATATATATTATTTATGAGTGTACACGGGCTTTTAATATAAGTGGGTTCCAACAATAAGACTCAAGCCTTGTTGAGATTTGTCCATCTTATATCTTATACCATATACCTCTCATAGTTTTTTCAATGTGGGACTATTTTAATCCACACATCTCAACACTCCCCTCACGTGCAACCATCATTCCAAAAGATGGAGAATGGTAGCAAAATAGACAAGTAAGAAAGTTTATTATTCCCCTATTTCTAAATCATGTTTTACTTTATTTTTTGGATGCAGTCCCTTCAAGAATCGATCCAATGTCATCTCACTTTAGAGAGGAAAGTTATTTAAACCGAGCTAGGTGCAGTTGGTAAACATGTTTTGCTTTGCTGTCACTTTCTTTGCATTAGATTTTTTTATATTTTTTCAAGAACGAGGATGGCGATCATACATATTATTTATG